>JAGFMF010011760.1:7826952-7873589 GCA_019455555.1 Galemys pyrenaicus | reverse complement strand
AAGGGAGGGAGGGAGGGAGGGAGGAAGAGAGGGAGAGAGGGAGGGAGGGAGGGAGGAGGGAAGGAGGGAGGAAGGGAGGGAGGGAATCAGAGCATAGAAATTTAAATTTAATATTATAGAAAAGTTGTAGTTATTAGTAATGATGATGTTTTGGAGCCAATGGCTAATGCAGAGTGAAGAACAAGGTAACTGGAGCAAAGCAGGCAAGAGAGCAAGGACGTGGAAGTATAGTTCCCCAAGCATCATGAAGTCACCAGGAATTATTAAAGACAACCCTGGAGTCAAGAATGGGCACTGGAAATTCTACCGTTCAAGTTGCCAAGGAGAGTAGCCCAGGGCACCTTAGGTGACCACAGCAAGGAGGAGGTAGAAGACTGTGGTATGATGGCATCATTTCAGACTCAAGGCTGGAGTTTATGATCAAGAATCAAGAAGGGCTGGAAGCTGCAATGAGGAACAAGAAAGGCATCTGGCTACGTCCATGCAATCAATAAGAGGTGATCAGTTGAAAGGGTATAGTGTCCTTAGGAGAGAGCCAGGTTTTTCAGTTTGTGACGTGACAAGGTTTCAGAGGTAAAGGGAGTACTTACGGAAGAGGCTGAAGATGTAAGAGGTTTTTCCGATGATGGCCCATGAGCTCCAGGAGACGTAGCAGAGGTGTCAGTTGATAGGAGAGAAATGGGCAATGGGATCTTGAAGGGAATCCACAAGGCATTAC
The DNA here is from genome assembly GCA_019455555.1 of Galemys pyrenaicus. NCBI lineage: Eukaryota > Metazoa > Chordata > Mammalia > Eulipotyphla > Talpidae > Galemys > Galemys pyrenaicus. Next base: position 7,872,871 of record JAGFMF010011760.1, on the reverse strand, counting down.
AAAGTTATGGGACTGCCCAGCCAAGCAGGCTCCTGAGGCACTGAAATAAAGAGGGATAAAGGGTTAGAGCAAGATTGTTCCTGATGGCCTCAGGCTTGGAGGGTCATGCAGGGAAAAGCATCATGGTCTTTCTTGCTCTGCTGAGTCCAAAAACCCTTCTCTATCTGTGCCAGTTTGAAGGCGTTGCCAGGGTGGTCTCAGCATTGTCTCTTGACAATAGCATCAGTCAGGCTTCTGAGCTTCCTCTTAAAGCCCATAAAAGGCCTTTTGGGTAGGGGAAGGGGTTTTACCCTGAATAACTGGGGATCTTAACTCTTTCTACACTATCACTTTTTTCTAAAAGAAAAAAAAAACGATGAAAAATATTGTATATTTTTTGAAAATAAGAATGATAAAGTTCAAGCTGAGTTTAGGAAAATCCTGTAGTTCTCAGTGGTCTCAGAAGGCCAGCTGACAATGGTGATGGGTAGCCTCTAGATTTCACACCAGAGGGATAGCTTCCTCACATTGACCACAGCCTAGGTGCTTCATCTACCTTTTCAAGGAAGTCACTGATGATCAGAAAACATTCCTTCAATTGCAAAGCCTTAGAGGCTCCAGATTTTCTTTTATTGAGGAGCCATTATTTCTGGAAAGGAAGTTCACTGTTCTCCCTGTGAGAATACCCTGCCCCTGGAATATTTTCTCACCACCCCCCCCTTTACTCACTGACCATGGGTTACCTTCTCACCAGACTTTCTGGATCACCCTATTTGAAAGTGCTGTTCACACTCCCTTCCCCATTTTATATTACCTCATAACAAATTTTATAGGCCTTTCATTTGGTTTGCTTTGGCCACAGTCCCACCATGCCAACCGCCATACTAGAAGATAAATTCTATGAGGACAGGGATGTTATTTCTTCTGTTCCCTGCTCTATTCCCAGAGTACAATGAGTCTTCAAAACGCATTTGTTCAATCTGGCTTTACCTCTGCTTTTCCAGATTCCTGTTCCTCCTCACATCAAATGATTCAACTGTGGCAGAGGAGCCAAGACCTCCTAGTGTGCTATGCCCTTCCATGTCTTCGCACTTTTCTGCAAGGCATTTCCTCTCCCTGAGCTGCTCCTTTCCCACATCCCGAGGGCCCACACAATCTGTTCAGAGGAGCAGATACGCACACACCATGTTGGTTCTGTTCCTCTGCAGAACCCTGACTAAGACATTGTCCTTACAATGCCTCCGCTCCCTGACTTTTCTGGATTGGACAACAACTGAGTTCTGCTCACCTACCCTAAATTGAGCCCAGGTTTCCTCACACCTTCCCTGATAGTGGGAAGCGTGAGAAAAGGACTGTTATGCGGTGTGCAGTGGGTCGCTAGAAAGGGGCCGTAGTTTTGCCGGGGTATAAAATGGGTTAAACATTTGACTACATTTTGGTTGGTCTTGCTGTGGTTTTCTTCCTTTTATGTACTAAGGACATAAGAGAGTTAGAGGCAGGGGAGGTGCTTTGAGTTGAGATTGCTGAAATTAGAGCTAATAAAAGAATTTTTGATGTCCTACAGTCATACCTCCTGAGGTTTCCTCTCAGAAGCCAATCTAGGTAAAAAAAAAAAAAAAAAAAAAAAAAAAAAAAAAAAGACTTTCTGTAAGTTTCAGAACCTCAAAAAAANTTTAAAAAAAAAAAAAAAAAAAAAAAAAAAAAAAAAAAGACTTTCTGTAAGTTTCAGAACCTCAAAATAACTTCTCTCCTTCATTCCTTCTTTTATTCACTTGACAAACTTTTATTAAACACGGTGCGCTAACCTTTACACAAAGAGGCTCTCTGGGCACAAAGCGAGAAAAACAAGGTATCTCGTTTCAAAGCACAATAACATTCGATTGGTGCCATGATTTATCTATACACAGGGACTAGAAAAGGGACACATCAAGATGCATCTGCTGAGCACAGGCTGCATACCAGGTCCACTCATGAATAAAACAGTCGCTGCCCTCAAGGAGTGTATATCCAGTGGGGACAACAGCTGGATGCACTTCCACATGGCCATACCATCTGCGGATAGTCCTTCAGGGTGCAATGGAGAGGATGGGAATAACGCTACCTGGTTTGGGAACAAAGAGAGGAATGGGTGTCTAAAAGTCAAAAAGTCTAAGTTCAGGTTAGAAAAATGGAAAACTCAACTGTGAGCTTCACAAATTCACCCACACCTGCAAAATTTAGCTTGTAAGGGTCCCCCATAGTGTATGAAAGCAGATCATAGAACTATTCATGGAGAAGACTGCAGCATCTGAAGGAAGGGTTAAGGAGGACTTCAAAATCCGGAATTTTGGATTTGGGCCAGTGAATTTTTAATTTTTTTTAATTATGGCAACGCCAGATTACAACATTGTATATGATTGATAAGTACAGTATCACCCCCTTCTAGTGTATCACCACACCACATCACCCACCAAGGTACCCATAGTCTTCTACCATGATCCATTGTGCTCCCTCTCTACTTTGCTAACCCCCTTCCCCTCTGGCAGCCCCAAAGGTCCAGGGTTTGCTACTGGTTTGGTTTTATCTGACCCTTTGCTTTGTTTCCCTGACTCCACATATAAGTGACACCTCCCGGTATTTGTCTTGTTCATTCTGACTTGCTTTGTACAGCATGGTCCCTTCTACCAGTGAACTTTTTATAAGTCTAGGGGTTTGGATTATGCTTTCATTTAAGAGATTTTATTAAAGAGATTTATTACACTAAATAATGCTATATTACGAAAGCACTATGACTTAGCATTACAATGAACTCCTAATATGAGGGATATTTTTAAAACTTATATTACACAAATACACAGGCAAATGACACATAAGAGACAGTTCAGTGAATTTTTAAAAACTAAACTCTGTTACTGCACTAAGAACCAGAGCATCACCCACAGCCCAAAAATCCCCTCATGCTCCTTCTCTCACCACTGCCCTCACGCATTCCTCATTAATCTCTATGGCCAAAGATTTGGTAAAGACAAAGGTCTCCCTACCTATGTGTCTTAATGGACATTTTAACACCAAAAATATAGGCAGAAGGTAATCACACATTTTAAAAGTTCGAGTCTTTTAAGAAATACCTTTAGATATTTTTTTAAAAATTATCACCTTTTAAAATATCGGATTTTTCATTTTACAGTAAATTGTTGAAAAGTCTGTCCTGACTCTGCCTTGGCTCATAAATCCACATGAAGAACGCAAGGGTCGGGGTGCCAGGTGGTAGGAAACCTGCATTAGTGACAGCTACAGCAGAAAGAGAGCTGGAGATGACTGAAGAGAGAGGGGTCTTGACAGCGGGTGTGTTGGGGGAGGAGGAAAGGTGTCTAAGAGTTAATACCAGGTTTCAGATTCGAGATTGGGAGTGAAAAGTGGTTCTAATAGTTAAAGAGAATAAAGGGAAAGGTGTATAGATGGGGGCAATTAAGATTTGAATTAAAGATGTAACAAATTTGAGGCTTCAAAGGAACTGTCAGGTAAAGATGCCGAAAAGGACTGCATTTTAATAATAATAAAGATTGCCATATCTACTACTGAGAGACCGTTCGCCGCGGTTCTCCTATGATTCTGCATGTATCAGGAGCAATGTACTAACTGTCCTTTGCTACAGACTTTAATTTTAAAGGTGTTTGTGTAACAAACAGTCTTGGAATATAGACACGTCCTTCCTCCAGAACAAAGGGTAGGCATATTTACAGCTATCAAAGAGACTCAGGTTCCCTAAGTTCAATACTCCTTTCATGTAACACAACCCACTAAGTGTGCAGGTGCCATCTGGCCATCCTTGTGTCACCTTCTGGAAAATAGGGTTCAGGGAATCAGTCCGAAAAGTTGACACTCTGCGGCAATAAACTATCCGCTGTCTCTGCCTCAGGAGTCTCGTGTCTTCTACCAGCACACATGAAACTAAGTCAAGTTAAAATGCTCACTCACAGCACCGTAAAATCTTAAATCCTTCACAGTTCTTGACATTTATCTTTAAAGTATTATAACATTTAAGTTATATAAGTCACCTTATTTTTTTTTTTTTCAGTTTGAGATCTCACCACATCAGGATCTTAACAAATGACAATCTCTAACATTTTTCACACTCTTAGCAAGATAAATGCATTAATTCTGATGGTTAAGGAAATGTTTGTTAGCATTTTGTAGAAGGAAAAATCAGAATACCACACATACACAATTGTTTAGCATTACTATTATGTAGCATCTAATACCGTATTCTGTATAAGGGCTCAATAAAGTGAATTTAATTGGCTAAAATCTTACTTAATCATAACTATTTCAAATTCCAGTATCCATGTTGTAACATGAGTTAATGGTACAACATAAGTCTGATGAAAGTAAATACCAAGAAAAGAGCCCCCCTCAAAACTGTCCATATCCTACACCCCTGTAAACGCATACATGGCCAGAGACTGTTGATGTGATTAAGTCAGGGTTTTCAGCTGGGGCCATTGTCTTGGATTGTCTGGGTGGGCCTGGTATAATCACAAGAGTCCTCATAAAGTAAAGAAAAAGGGAGGAAAGTCAGAGAGTCGGAGAAGATATGATGACAAAAGCAGAGGTGAGAGAGAGAAAAAAAGAGAAAGAGGGCCTCCCTAGTGGCGCAAGGGGTTCAGTTCCATTCTATGGGGCTTCCATAGCTACTGCGGCTCCAGTTCCATCCCAGGCCAGGTAGGGGACTCACATGGCGAGGCAGACCTCTCCTGCCTCCCTGCTGCTCCCCTCAGCAGTCTATTTCAGTTAATCTGACTGTTCTGCTCCCCACTCTATGTCTGGCAAATCCTCTCTCACACACACACACCATGCCTCTGGCCTGTACCCCATCTCTGGTATGCATAAATAAATAAAATCTTTAAAAAAGAGAGAGAATGAAAGATCTGAAGATGTTGCTCTCACTACTGGCGTAAAAGACACAGGCAGGGGCCCTAACCACAGAATGTGGGCAGACTCCAGGAATCTGCAAATGCGAACAGATTCTTCTCTACAGACTACATCCAGAAATGCTTGTCTCAATTTTGGACAGTGGAGTCCAGAACATTAGCCTAGCTCAATTTAACAATAACCTCTTACTATCTAGCAGACACCAAACCGGCCACGAAGAAATCAAAGACAAAAGCATGGCTCCGCCGTTAAGGCATGAGCGACTGCATTACATTTCGGCTTGGTCTGGGCCACGCACAACTGGGAGGGCCAGCCCCTCGTCTCACAGCGCTGCACGCAGACCTCTCGCACTCCCTAATGGCCATGATGTGGAGGGCTAGCTCCAGTCTTGCTCACCGCGCACAGCCCAGGCCTCCCTCTTGGGGTCCACCTCTACGAGGTCTAATGGGCCTGGTAGTCTGAATATTCCCATATTATAAAATTTCTTCTATTTGGGGGAGGCAAGAAGCGTGAAATTGTGTTTTCCACTTTAACCTAATCAGATTCGATTTTACCCTAGACTTCTGGGCTCCCTGGAGGAGTCACAAGTTCCCCCTTTTTCTAAGAGAGCCACTCAACTCCTAGAGACCGCAACATGAGAAAAGATCACAAAATCTCTGGCATTTTTAAAAAAGATGTATTTGTTTATGCACACAAGAGGTGGGGCACAAGCCAGAGGCACGGGAGGTGAGAGGATTCACCAGACAGAGTGGGGAGCAGAACAGGCAGATGGACTGAAATACACTGCTGAGGGGAGCAGCGGGAGAGGCAGGAGAGGTCTACCAAGCCATGTGGGTCCCCTCCATGGCCGGGGATCCAACTGGCGCTGCTGGGCCGCGGATGTTTCACAAGGCGGAGCTCAACGCGCTGCGCATTTTTTTATTTTAAACTTTGAGTCAAAATACGCTTACCACCATTGTCTTTTGTCTTGGAAATCAGCATTGCTAAATATTTTTCAGTGACAAGACTCTGAGTTTACAAGTATATTAAAAGCAAAACCAAGCCCCCCCCCCCAATAAAAAAGTGGGGTTGGGGGTATAACTTCTCACCACAGATCCACATATAGAAGAAAAGCATTTGTATTATTATATTTTTACCAGAACTGTCAAGACTAAAGGGTCATTGAACGGACTGTTTGGGATGGATATATTCAAGCAGTCACACCTGCACCTGAGGGCTTTTCTAGGCTTCATCTTCTAAAAGCCCTCAAGTATACTTTCACACTTGGCACGTTATTCCTGCACATGAAGAGTTTTGGATCGGGAAGAGCGTGATGGGAGTACTCAGTGGTAGTGTTCTTTTCCTAACTTGGCTTGTGTAGCTGCCTTTCCTCTCCATTCTCTTGAAAAACAGTATCACGAGACCCTGCCCCCTCTCCATGCAGAGCGCCATCCTGCAGGCTTCTCACTAAGGCGCGCAGGACTTCCCTGCACTGATTGTCTCCTGGCCAGTTGCTGCCTTTGCTGCCGCAACCCAAGCCAGACTTTGTTGCAGCCTGTATTTTTCCACGCCAGTGTGTGATGCCAGAATCATTCCACGAGGCCTGCTCCAAGATTTCCTGTCAAGAGAAGCTTCCAGCCTGATGTAGGGTGGATTAGCATAGAGCATTAAGACCACACTCCCAATCTCAGAAAACTGGCAGCAAGCCTCCAAAGTTGAACTAGGGGATCGATAGATCATTTAAAAATTAAAAGGTAAAAGACATTTTCAGAAGTGGTATCAATTTCTGTGTGACTGATTTATCTAAGGACTTGGAGAACTTAGTTACAAGTATTGTTTAAGGGATTATGACTTCACACAAAGATATGGTGATCTTTCAACATATAAAGTTATCAAGCAGCAACAAAATTTTCTACTGCTTCTTCGTGAACATTCATAAACTAGATCTGTGTGCCATTCTGCCTTCTTTTAGTAGGAACCAGGGGCGAACTTCAGACTGGGCCACAGCGACTGAAGACAGTAGCTTGGTCTTGAGAAGTGACAAGTGAGACTGTGGCACAGGACAAATACCTTCCAGAAAAGCAAACTACAGAGCAACAAATACATATCATCTGCCTGCAAACCAGTTACTCATTTTTGAATCCCCATTGCTTACCATGCCTGGAAAGTCGTTAGTCATTTATTGAAAGAAAAGAAGAACGAATCGACGGGTGGACACCCGAGTTCCCTGAAGCTATTCGTTTCCCCATTCATCCTGAGCGCACTGATTCTTGAAGACTTTCCAGTTGCTGTAATCACAAGTTCTCTGTGTTGACTAGTCTTAGGAAACCACATCAAATCTATGTTTAAAAACCTGTTGAGTTTTCTTTCTGCAAAAGTTATATTGTTACACGGTTTAAAAAAAAAAAATCATAGCCACAGATAAGGGCTTCCAGAAAACAATTTTGACATAGAGAGAAAGAGAGAGATGGCAGAGTCTCCAAACTCTATGAAAGGAAGTTCTGGAGCTGCTAAGAAAATTGGGAATGGCTCTAGTCATGACGTCTGTCATCTCCTTCAGAAAACTCTGAACATCTAGTGACCTGCCTGTCCCCTGCGTACTCTGTCCCCACCTGGCACGATCCTCCTTGAACCCCTGTAAACCTAGAGTATTGTCTCCTTTACTGACAACAGACCTGAAGAAGACATGGTTGGAGTTTTCTGTTCCTGGCCTCTCAATCCCAACACTCAGTGAGTGCATGATCAGTGTAGAAACAAGTAAATGAAGGAATAAACCACGGCATTACATTCACCAGAGATACTTGTTCATCTAGAGGCTGGAAAACATTTGGGAAGTTTTAAGACTGGGAAGGTTACTTTCTTCTGTTTGGAGGAAGATCAAAGTCTTTCAGCCTGAGAAGAGGCCTGCATATGGTTTCTATTGTCATCTTTCTCTTTTCTCCTACTGATTAAAAATAAAAGGAGAGTATAAAATAATCTGGGAGACTAGAATAACTATGAAATCATATATTTTGGGGTCTCTGGTGATCTTTAACAAACACAGTAAGGCTGACCCAGGATCTGGGGTGACTGGTTCCCACACAGAGTGGTGGACAGTTCTACCGTTGAGGGAAGACATGTTTCAGGGGTTCCTCGGAGACTGCTCTATCTCCCTGCCAGTGCTACCTGCCTAGCACTCAGCACAGCTCACTGGTTCCCTCTTATTCTGTGGATGTTTCAGCAAAGGTCAGTACTACTGCTCTACCTGGATTTTACTTGAACCCCCGCCAATCTCCTGACCTGGTCCCTCTCATTGTATCTGTCGACTTTGTCCTTTCACAGTGTTGCTGGAAGAGACTCTGACTCATATCCTGATCTTGAACTTGATCCCTTCCTTCCTGGCCTACAGACTTCTTCTACCTGAAAAATCCAGCAGGTATAACTATTTGAAGCAGATCAAGTTATCAGACAAAGATCTCTGCAGAAAACCAGCACTGAAGATCAGAAAGGCAACAAGCTCAGAATGTAGGAAGATAACTAGGACAAAAGGAAATTTAGAAAACAGGCAGGGAGACTGTGCTGTGGGGAATGAATAGCTCAGACAAAGCATCAGTGTCACAGGTGCCAGGAAGAGCATGGGGCAAAGCTACAGGATTCCGGCAGTTTCTACAGTAATTCTTTGCTTCTGTCAAACAAATTTATAGTTGCACCCTAATAAGGAAGGAGAAAGGCCCCAAGAGTAGGGCTGCATATGTTTTGAGTGGGGACTCTGTACCTTGTATTCTTCGCTTAGACTGAGAACCTAACCGCTGTGCCTCAGCAGAGCAGACTTACAGTAGGAAGTCTTCCAGAGAATTAACTGAGATAATACAGGCAAAGAATTGGCATCTGTCTGTTCAACTGAAAGCTCAGTTCTCATAAAGGAGAGGTTGTCATTATTATGAAAGGAGATAGTTTCACTGTTACGAGCAAGGGTCAGGCTGATAGAGCTTAAACTCTTAGGATCCCCTGAATAAAATTACAAGAGTCAGCAGAATAACATTTAACTGAGTGGTTGCTCTGAAATGGAAAATAGTCAGAGTTTAGCTATTTTTATTAAAAACCATTTTTGCAGTCCTTAATTAGCATAGTTGGCACACATCAAACAGTATATTTAGTTATACAATTTGATGTTTCGACACACACATACACATGTATCATTACTATGCTCGAGATAATATCGTTATCCCCAAAAGTTTCATTGTACCCCTTTGTAACTGCTCCCTCTCACTTCCCACCCCACCCACATTATCCTCAGCAACCACTGATCTGCTTTCTGTCACTATAGACTAGTTTGTATTTTCTTAATATATATACATATATATATATCCTGATTTAAATATATATATATATGAGTAATATGTAATCTCATGGTATTCATAGGGAGGACAGCATTTTTGACAACGCAATTATTCTGAAATTAATCTATATTGTTGTTTGTGTCAACAGCTCATTGATTCTAGTCGCTGAATAGTATTCCATGATAGAACATAATTTGTCCATTCATCAAGTTAATGGGAATTTGGAGGTCCCCACAGTTTGGAGCTATTACAAACAAAACAGTAGTAAGCATTCAGGGTCTTTATATGGATCTTAACTTTCATTTCTCATGAATAAATATCGAGGACTAAAACAGCTGGGTCAAATGATAAGTATAAGCTTAACTTTTAAAGAAACTGCCAAACTGCTCTCCAAAATGGTTATACCACTTACAAAGTTAATGGTTAAAGACTCATCTTTTGAATATTTTTATAACGGTATGAACAGCCTTGGTTCTTATCTCCATCGGGATCTAAGATCGCTGGCTGGGTTCGTGGGCCTTAAGTGCTGACCTCCAGAGAAACTTAACCTAATAGTTTTGTTCCTCTGGGGGAATAAACTTTTAAGAATGTGAACCTACAAATTTAAACAAATCAAATAATAAAAGCAAGCATGAAACAACCATTGGGTAAGACATTTATTTAACTTCAAACTGTGTCTTCAGATTGACTAGAGGAGGCCGGAAACACAGTCCAGCACGTGTTGAACAAATCAGTCATCAACCCTGATCCCGGAGCCGAGCAGCCATGCCCCTCGGTCACTGTCACTCTCTTAGACTCAAGAGTCCTGATACAGCACGAGGCAATCAGGCAGGTACAGGGCCTGAGGAGATCATCCATACCTGTTCTCACTATCGCTGGCAGCCTTTGGCTCTAAGTGTACCAAGTGTGACTGCCCAAAATGCTACTCATATAGAACTGGGACGGGGAAGACTTCTCAAATAAGCCTCAAAACAAATTCAAGCTGCAAGCACAAAGAATTGTTAAAAATAATTGGCCAGCTCAATTCCAACAGGTTAGAAATCTCTGTTCTAAGACTCTTGCTTAAAGTGGGGGGGGGGGGGCCTGTATGGCGCCAATTGGATGTTGTAATAATAAAACAATCAAGACTACTGCACCTTTGACTGGCAGCCAGCCGCTAGTCTAAATTACACGCCTCACTCTTCACACCCCCTTCCATACTTAAATCACAATTCTCTCTCCTTTCCTCCCTCTCTATCACTCTTTCTCCTCCCCCGTCCCTCTATCTTCACATATTTCTTGTGTGCATGAGAACTCCGGTTTCTAACTGAAGGAGGAAAGAGGAATCGCCACCACTACGCAGATGTGGGCATCCAGAACACCCACCTGGGCACCAGAAAACCCAGATTAGATGCCAATTCCAGCAGAAGGTTTGAACCACAGAACCGTCTATTGGGAGTTACATTTTATGAAACCAGGTTATGACTCTGGAAGATGCTCTTTGTAGTGCAAGATTCAGTATGACCAGTTAGCAATGTCTCAGAAAACAGTGACGCAAGGCCAACACTTGCCAAGAAGGAGCACTGACTGGAGCAGGACCTGGGGAGAATGTTCAATTGCAGCTGATCGAGGAAAGCACAACCTGTGTGAGTCAGAATTCCAGTCATCAAAAGCTCCTTACTGAAAGGGATCCCTTAAGCCACAGGAATCACCACCTCCCAGAAAGATCTGAAGGTCTGAGAGGTTATGGATTACTTGATGCCTGCAAAGAAATTTGCATCTGGCCTGGGACTTTTTCCAGTTTCAAGTCTTGACTTCAGGCTCAAGGAGGACACAAGCAATTAATCTCTGCCAAGACCCAAGAATGAGCTCAGGCTCCGCTCCCCCAAGTTTGGCCTCCTGTTCCTGCTCTCGCTAGGAAAACCCAGGGGCTCATTTTGGAGGATACATAAGCACCTCCTTGAAAAACGCTTTCCCAACAATCGCCTCTGTGCCCGTGGTTCCCCAGAATGCCCCAAACAAGGATCATATTCACTTGTTTTCAAGCCTCTCTCTCTGGGTAGTCTGCAGAAAGCATCTTAAAGGTAGGGACCCCATATTATTCATTTCTAGCTTGCTATAGTCAAGCTGTTGTTTCAGAATGAAGGGATGACAATGGGGATCTGGTACAAACTTCAGCAAAGAAAATAAGACTGCCTAGAAATCCCAGACTCTTTTCTCAATTTTTGTACCTTGCTGTGAGTTACAACTGCCCTTCCCTAACTACAGAGTACAGGAACTGCGGTAATAATATGACACGGATGTTCTCAAAACATCTTCAGTGAGCCCCAGCCTAGAAGGCCTCCAACTGAAAGATCACCTGATGAATGAGATTGCTCGAAAAGGAGAGGCCAGCCAGAACTGGCAATGCTAGAGCTGCTGCAGAGGCCAATGGGGGACTTAGGGATGGCAGATTCTCAATGTAATCCCTAGACCTGCCCAATACGCTGCAACACACAAAAACCCGTTCAGGAAAAACTTAAAATTTGAGATCTAAAGATAACACTCTCCTGAAAATAAAAGTTGGCAGCACAGCATATCATGATCGTCATCAAAACCTTGGACATTCTTTTGAAATACCCTTCGAGAACAACTTCCTCCATCTCCTCCTTATAAACAAGGCAAGCGGACGGCAAGGCAAAAATCATTCCAGAAAATGTTTATTCTGCATATTTTGATTTTATTCTCCTGCTTCACCAGCATCTCATGCACGGTAGTGAGTGCTGGATCTTTCTAATCACTCAGCGTGTAGTGCCACTGAAGTACGACCGACCACTCCTACACAGCTTCTAGCTTTTAAGAATATCTAATAAAATGTAAAATATAATTTAAAAAAAGTTAGCTGCATTACATATATATTTTTTAAGGGTATGGCTGCTTGAGGTTTAATTATACCTAAAAAATATTTTGTTGTTAATGGGGGCTAGGGGACTTTAATTTGCCATATTGATTCCTCTGAGACATCCCCTGAGCTATAAATTGACATTAATTATTCATGGCTCAGAGAGGTCCTAGTAAGAGAATATTTTTCCATTAAGACTTAATTCAGGGGCCTCCCTGGTGGCACAGCAGGTTGAGCGCCGCTCTGTGAAGCAACTGCGGAACAGCAGTGCAAGTTCGATCCCCAGCCAGGGAGGGGACCCATATGGCGCAGCAGACCTCTCCTGCCTTGCCCGTTGCTCCCCTCAGCAGTGTATCTCAGTCCATCTGCCTGTTCTGCTCCCCACTCTGTCTCTGGTGAATCCTCTCACCTCCCATGACTCTGGCCTGTACCTCTGCTCTTGTATGCATAAATAAAAACATTTTAAAAAAAACTTAATTCAGCAGCTCAGTCCTTTAAAAGTTGGTGCCTGGGATATTCAGGGTAGAAATGGACTCTAATCATGGCAGCGGGGGCATGAGACAGACTTGGGCATCACACAATGAGAGAAAAGAGTGCAGGGAACAGGGAGCGAGAAAGAAACTAACAAAAATCTCCCTCTCGCCCACACTATTTACAGACAGAATCATTATCATTATCATCATGCAGATAAAAAGACTCTTGGCTGAGCCTGCAAGATCGTCTTCCTCAATAATAATGAACTTAGTTCCCTGTCATCAAACATCTTTTGCATCCATCCTTCTTGTTTTTGTTATTTCCCTACTAGGACAAATATGCTCACAAAAATAGTCCCCAATCTGGCTCCTCCATAGGAAATTGACCACAGGTCATGGCCCATGGAATGACATACTACATTATCATCCAATCAAACAAAAAATAATAAACAGGAGGAACTAGCTACGAGGTCCTGAAAGCACAGACCTCATAGTCAGATCTGTCTTTGAAGTTTCACTTTTGTATTCAGTACTGATGTGGTGTTGTTCTTAGCCTCTGACCTGTATGCCGTCCCCTGCAGATGGTGGAGATCTGAGAGCCATTGTTGTGGAGGGTGTTCATTAGATATGAAAAAAGAGACTGTGAATGAATGAAACAAAATGTCAACTCCCTTCAAATTCTTTAAGAATCAAAGCAAACAAGCCAGATACTGAAAACGGCTAGTTTTTAAGTGGGCTATGGAACTGAATTAACATCCTCTATTGAATCAATTCTATCAAAGAAGGGGAAAATAGGAAGCAATCTTCAAATTAAATTTGGTTTATGATGTTTGCCAAGCTGAGGTGATATTGTTACATCCTTTTAAAATAAAATACCATTTGTACCATGTGTAGAGTATATACCAAGACCTCCTCATGTGACTTTGAAAGGGGATGAAATTCCTCAACAGATGGAGGAAGAATGGATGCCATAGACAGAGATAATCCATATGCCAGAGAATGTTGCTAAATAGCTCACTCCATGGAATAGAAAGGTCAGTTGTTAGGAGGAAAATTCAAATTCAGCAGGCTTGTCTCTGAATTTGGAGTCCCCGTTACCTTCCAACACTGTGCTGGGCCCTGCGGATACAGCAGTGAGGAAGAATGGGTCCCTACCTTCAAGTAGAGGACAGTCCAGTCTGGGAACAACTGCTATCATGTCCTTGTCCCCCCAATTATCTTGTGTGTCACAGAACAAGGAAGAAATCACACTCATTGAGAGTGCATCATGAAGCCTGACCCTTATTTTTCAGACTCACTAAGAGTCCTTCACTGATTCTTTCCTTAATTCTCCACAGGATTGGAAGGTCACAACGGTCCTCTAGCCGCTGACCACAGCTCACCTCCCACTCCCATCTGTTCAGGCAGTTTTCTCTCTGTGCACTTTATTTCTCTCTCTCTTCCACCCAAAAGAAGAGATCTTGTTTTTCCATTCATACAGTGTTATGAAAAAGAGTTAGGGGAATATGCAAAAAGTCACTAGGGCCAGAGGGGGGTCCAAGAAAGGGTAAAGGGATCTGAACAAGGGGAACTGTCTCACCTCAATGAGACAGGAGTGGGGAAGGATGAGACAGTCGCTCGGGGCTTGGGAAGCGTGGGAGAGGAGTGGATGCAAAAATGAAGGGGAGATTTTAAAACACCACCCTGGATTATAACTTAGATTCCCCTTAATATTATGCAAGAGATTCAAGTAATAACAGGAGTCACTTTTTAATTCTTTTTGATCTTTCACTGAGCCATGAGAGGACCCAAGGTTTTCAAGTGAATAGTTCTTACCATTTTCCAATTCAAATAGCTGAGACACAAAGGAATAGACAGGGCTATATAAGGCCCAGGCTCGGGTTTCAGACGGGAACTTGGGCGTCTAAATCCAAGGTCTTGCATGTCTTCCACTGAGAGTACTGACTATGGAATCAAACTGCCCACTGCTTACAAAATGTGCTTCAGTTTCCCTAATGATAGTTCCTACCTCAGAGGGGGGCTATGAAGATAAGTGGGTGAACATATGAGAACATTTTACAGCTGTCATAGTAAGCACTCAGTAAATGGATGTAGTTAGCAGCAGCAGTCCTAGTAGTGCTAATAATAGTAACAGTAGAATAGCTTTGAAAATAATAACTATAACTATATAGTCAATACCTATAATAGTAATAGTGGTATAAATATTGATAACAGAAATGTTAGCAGAAATTATTTTGCCACGGGTCTTGTATTTTGTTAAAAATCACACACAAACTTGGCTCTGTATACATGGGAACAGTATATGCCATATAAGCTCACAAGAGATATAATTTCTAAAAACACTTCACTTCTCTTCCACAACTAGAGATACAGGTAAATTCCTTAGCCTCTATACTTGAATACAGCCTCAAGTGAATAAGGAAAAGGATCTTTTTAGAATTCCACATTAAAAGGAAACCTGGGGCCTCCCTGGTGGCTCAGGGTTTAAGGTCTCTGCCATAACAAGCCATCCACAGCCACTCAGTGTGAGTTCAATCCCTGGCCAAGGAGGGGACCCACATGGTGCAGCAGACCTCTCCTGTCTCACCTGCTGCTCCCCTCAGCAGTGTACTTCAGTAGATCTGCCTGTTCTCCTCTCCCACTCTTGTCTGGTGAATCTTCTCACCCCTGCCCCCGCACCTCTGGCCTACACCCCAGTTCTTACATGCATAAATAAAAATAAAATCTTTAAAAAAATAAAAATAAAAGGGAACCTGAAAAGCTCCTTCATCTGGCTATATGAAGAATGAGATGATATTCAGAAAATTTGATTCTGACAAACATAAAAAAGAAATTACTGTATCCTACCTATTTTTTCCCTGGAAAAGAAAGGGGGAATTGACCCCCTTACTGGAAACTAGGACCCATAGTGGATGAGAAATTCACACTGGCCAGATTTCCACAAAAGCAAATAACACAAATGTTGTGTCAACACTTAGAAAGGTTTCAGTTACCCTTCGATCCACGGTTGCCATTCACAGGTCCTCTGGGAATAAAGCACAGTCTACAGTCCCAACTAATTTCACATAAACTATCTCTTTTCATCATAGTTCTAAAAAAAAAGGTATCATTCATCCCCACTTGCAAATGGACAGAACTGGGGATCAGAAAGTCTTATGTGTCTTCTCCAAATTCAAAAGTCATACCTGGGCTCATCTACTTTATTAAAGTTCAAAGGTGGGCTGGAGTTCGAATTCTGACTCTCAAATTCATGCCTCTTTGCCCTCCATCACAATTTCCAGGGTTGGGTGCATGAGATGGCACTGGAATTCCACAAAAGTACGAAGATTCTATTAGTTTTTAAGCCCTAGCCAGTCCAAGTGGCGATCTCCTGGCTTCTCAAGTTGACTTGCACTCAAACAGCAGGTCTAAAATATCCCTCCAATTGTACATTTTCCTTGATCTTATTCTTCTACAGCTCTTACAAGTTACTTGATTAACTAATTTGAGTTTTATATCCTCCTTACCCTCCCATCCAGCTAACACATGTTCACCCAACTACTGAACACTTACTGAACAACATCACGTGAAAACATCCTCACTGTATATCGAGAGTATGAAGTAAAAATGTGCAAAGCAAGGTCGCGATCCCAAAGATCTTGTAATGTGGCAAGGATGCAAAGAGGACTAGAAATGACTACAGTGGAAAGCACGGAGTCCCTCAGGAGCATGACAAACTCAAATCATGTCAACTGTGACCCTTCTGGCAAGAGCGCTTCACTAACATGGTAAGACTCAGACCCCGCCACGCCACAGATCAGATTGAAAGCAGGTCAATAAAATGCCAATAAAAACCCACAATTATGTAAAAAAGGTAGTAACACCAAAGACAATCTACTGAATGCGTGCAAGGCACATTGTTACTGGAGTTGTTCTCTTTCCAGAGATGGAGTTTTTACAGGACAAACAAAAGGAAACAAGAAAAAAAAAAAAAGGCTTGCTATTGATCTAGCAACACTGCCCACCAGGAACAGCAGGTTATTTTGTTCGAAAAATCTATAATACAATCAATTCCCAATTAAGAATTGTTTATTATTCTTTATAGATGATTTAGTGTTTCTACATCCATATGATCCAACTAATTTCCACTTAATTCATTTTAGAAAGAGATGTTGACTACAGATGTCTAAAGAACAAAGAACACACAGACTAAACAAAGATGGTGTTTGAAAGGGTGTTATGTTCTTTTGTTATAAAAGCATGTTGCCCCAATATTTCAATCCCATCCTTCCTTTTTAATCTGCCATACTTGAAAAATGTCTACAGAAATGTGAACTTAGTTCCAAGATCCTGAATTGTTTTTTGAAGCCAACTAAGGGAAACTGATGAAAGACATTAGGTACAACGATGCACATGTAATCACTGATTTATTGATTTCCTCCTCTACCTGCTAATTCATTCCTGCTGATAGTTAGGATTCTCTAGGTCTTAACTTTTTTTAGATCCCACTGCTCAACGTAAACAAATGAAGAGGAAGTATGGGTATTCAATGTGATTCATTTGAACAGAAGGTAGGAAACATTAGTATCGATGTATTCCAGGACTTGCAAGCAAAGCACAACTAAATTTAGCAGCCAGTGATATTGATTTGATTAAAAATGGTTTAAGACTTGTAAATGTCACTGGAACTTAGCAAAATGAATATTATTAAATCCTTCTGGTGATGGGGAAAAATAACAAAGGGATTTGCAGTGGTTTCTGTAATTAATTGTTCTGTCATGATTTATATTAACTTACAGTACAACTCCATTAGCTCAGACCTGTCATCTCTGCTCAAGGAACCACCAAGTAATCACTAGCACATTAAAGAATAAATTAGTTTTTGGCTTGGAGCCTAGTTGTAGTATGTTTCATTTGTGTCTGCCACAGACATATGTACCTAATAAAGTTGGGACGAATGAGTTAAAGTACATATATATCAATGTCAGCGGGCTGTATTTGAGAGACAATATGCTCAGCATTGTTCATTAGGGCTAATGAATCATGGTCTTTCAGCTGCATCACCTTGTGTTTAGGAAATGCCTTCAGGTAAGCTGAGATGCAAAAGGTTCCTTGAAAATAGGTACAGTCTCCAGAGAGTTTACCCTCTTAGCAGTCTGTGGCCTGTGGTTGTAATAATAGCTTCATGTGGTTTTTGTTAACACTTCATTACCCTAAAGTTGGATAAATTATCCTCCTGCTTCTGCCCTACGTGAAAACACAGAGCCAAAGCCTTAGCTACTACTACTTACCATAGATTATGGGGATTTGTAAGGTACTATCAAATCATCTTTGACTTTGATAGTTGGATGATGCCTTAAGCAGTACTTGATAGAGGACTCTTTTACATTTCAAAGAAAGCTCCAATTGCCTTGAGGGTTTGTAAACTAAAACTTGAACCCCTTCCTTTTCATTTCAAGCCCAGGAAAGCTAAATTGGCACCGGGGCTGGCCAGGATGATAACTGACACAGGCAGAGACCCTGTGGGGCAATGTCCTACCGAGGCCATGCACAGGAAAGCTTGTGGCCCCAAGCTCACCAAAATCTGCAAGGCTCCAAGGGCAAAGTCATTTCAGCTCAAGATCTTTGGGTACTACCCAGACGTTCATAATTTGTCCTGGATCATTTCTGCAATTTGAATCATCAGATGTCAGTGACTCCTTCACAGATGCTATGCCTGCAGTGCAAGGAGCTAGCTACACAGGGGCTTCTCCTGCTTGGCTGAATAGAGTGACAAATGTCCAAAGTGCAGAAAGACTGCAGCCTTAGCCAGCTGGAAAATGCATACATTATTGAGGATGAAATATGAACAGTGTGAGTGGATTTGTGCAATACGAAGAAGCTTATTTTTGCTTTTATAACGTGCTAGGTGATTAGATTTCACATTTACAGTGACTGGTGCTGGTGCCTCTGCATCTAAGTGGCAGGAAACGGGAAAACATCCCACAAAGTTCGTTATTCTATTTGTGTCCGGCGTGTTATTATTATAGACCCCTGACGTCACTGCAAATGACTAACAAAGTAAAAGTAACATTTTGGCCTGAAATAAATGTTTAAAAACAACAGTGGTAGCAGGGAGGGAAGAAAAGCCAAGACGAGACATTAGGAGAGGGGAGAGATGATGACAAGGAGCAGGGTAATATAAGTAACAGTTCAAGGAGAATATACAATTATTTTTATAAAATAGTAATTCTTTCTTAACATTAGTTTTAGCTTACAATAAATGAAGAAGGAAACATTCACGAAGCTAGCCTTTCTATGACGTTTTCCACTTATTGATGAGGCTCCCTTCTAACCCCATGTACTTAGACAGGATTTAAAATAACAACCATGAAACAACTTATTGAGATGTCCCCATGTTTATTTTTATGAACTTTTATCATGATTTTTATGAACTTTTATTTGATCCTAACCTATTGGTAATTAGATATAAAAGTATGCCCCAAACTAGACTTGAATAGTAATAACAGCCAGCACTTGACATTTGTTCAGTAGTGAGTGAAACATTTCATCAAAACAAGAAAAAGTAACAACAGGGGAAGCAGAGAAGGAAAAAAATACAAGCCACTAGTCAAACTGATTAGCTGATTATTTTTTATGAAATGGAACTTTTAGTTTCAGGTTTTCCGATTTTCAGTTGCTCTTAGAACAAAACTGATGGTTTGAGAGAATTCAGAGTATAGACAGATTTAAGAGGCACTACATACAACACAAAGAGAATCCTTTCCTTAGGCGCTGCTTTGTGATTCCCGCCTTTTGTTTATGCTTCGCCAAAGGGTTTGGAAATATCAAATATAGGTTCTAAATCTATTAGAACAGTAGATTCCCTATGGATTAAAAAAAAAAAAGCACAAGCAGATCAAACAGACAGCTTTTCTAATCTTTCCTTGATGGGTAACAGTAAAGCAACTATATTATCTGAACAGTTACAAAAATATGGGTGACTCAGAAAGCATTGACAATCCCCTTTCATATTATTCTTTTGTTTGAGTCAACTAATAATCTCGACCGAGAAATTAAAATATCATTTTATTTCTTGTTTCTCACATCTGTTGGCCAGTTTTTGTGTGCTTGACAACTTCAAACAAATTATATAGCTTTCTCCCCTTTTTTCCCCTCCACTTTGAGCTCTGGCGGAAGTTTCACATGCAGGGCTGAGCCCCAAGTCCTTCAGTAAAGCAAATGTTTCATTTTCAGTGGAGCCCACATATTCCATTCAGACACGTTTCTTTCACTCCTAGATGTAAAGAGCAGCTGTGTCTCCCGAGTTGTTAAAGAAGATCCTATGTACAAAGTTAACAAAACACAGCTCGGACAATGGATTTGATCTCTACAGCAGGGAGGCTGTACTTTTCAAATTCAGCTCTTTCTGGTTCCAACAAATTACAGGTCCCTGAAAAGATCTGGTGACCCTTTTTAAGTGTGCTTGTTGAACAAGCTCAGAGGTGACCATGGGATTCGAGGCAGCGTGCTAGCATTTTGCCCAGCACTGTGGTTCAGGACAGGCCATCTATGGAGTGCAGGCTCCCTCAGTTGGTGGCATTAGGAGATCCATTAACTCTGCACAAACTTGTTTATTGAGCCGCTGCGGCTGACTGATGGAGCTGTTCACCTCTCCATAGATAAGGCTGGATGCTGAGCTGATGTATGGGTACCTGCCTCCTGCCCCAGACACCCCCACAAGCTGGTGTCTTTCAATATTTGTGCTTCATGTATTTGCTGGGGTTGGAGAAAACATACTTTCAGTGGCATATTTTATTAGCATCTATCTACATGCATGGGAGTCATAATCAGCCACTTAGAATATAAATAATAAATGGGCCATTCCTATGGAAAAGACTGTTGCCACATTTTAGTGTACCTCAGATTTTCCACTGAATTCAGATAAAGGGTCTTGGAGCAAGTGGTTGAGGGTTTCTTGCAACTCACACGGGTATCCTATACCAGATGCTCAACAAAGTTAGATATTTATGTGACAAAAGTCAAACTAACTCGCTTTTCTGTTTGCAGTTAGATAACATATGGAAGCACAAGTTGAAGGAAGACAGCCGATTCGGTGTTCTGATTTTTACGGCCTCTTCACTGTCAGCGCCATAGTCAGTCAACTGGACCATCCAGACTTTAATCTGGCTCTGCCTTTCTGATTTCAAATTCAACTAGAGGTGCTCATCTTCTTGCAAACTGGACCTTTCCCTACAAGCGGAAGACACACATTCTCCCTCTTAAAGCACAACCCTACTGCATATTTAGTTCCACATCTTACAATTTATAGCTCTGTTTTTAATTTTTTGTAAATCATAGGAGATTGAATTCTGACTTTTTCTCTATTCTCCCTGTGTGCCCAGCTCAGGCTCTGGAACTTCATATAAGAACCTTCTGGGCATGAAATAAAGATTAGTTAAGTTGATATTTCAATAAAGACTAAACATACTGAGAAAGGCAGCGGTCCACCTCTGCTTCCAATATCTCCACTTTTATTCACATTCCAACATATTCTAAGAATTCTGGGCAAGGGGAGTGCTTTAAGAGTGGCACCCATTTGGCACTAACATTGCCTCAGGTAGTGGAATGTCAAGGAGATGCTTGCTGTCTCTTAGGGTAAAAATAAACTCAATTCACAGTGCATATTTATGTTCTGCGCAACAGAAAAGTACTGCCTTTTGCTTAGCGTTAATAGAAATTTGATGGCATCAAACTCAGCAAATGTCAAACCAACAGTATCTGTTTCAAAATACAGACTCAACGAAGATGTATAATACATTTGCTTATATAGTGACAGAATAAAATTCAGAAGAGACTCTAAAGTGTCTATCTTTAACGAATTACTCATAAAGAGAGGTTAACATGAATCAAAAAGAAAAAGTGGAAATGTTCTTATTTAATAAGCATATTAGAGTTCGCTCTATCGCCTTGCTCTATGAAGAACCTATGTAGAATAAATATAAAAGATTTGCTACTTGGAGTCATTTAGACAAGTTGCTGGGGGTGGGGGTGAATGGAGAGTACCCATAGCTTACAATTTGCACAGGTCAATTAGCTTCACCAGCTACTGTGTCACAGAACATGCTCTGGCCCAGATGATTCAAAACATGGACTGTTCATCAGATGAGAATTTAGTAGAATAGTATGAATCACCATAAGAACATTTATTCCTACATTTTTTAAGATATAAGTTTTTATTCTTTTCATGAAATCACCACTAGTAAGGAGGAAAAACACCTTTAAAGCATTCAGCTCTAACAACGCTGAGCCCTGTGTCAGATACAAAGGAAACAGACATACAACTTGGGATAGACCACCTAAAACTGTGCGTACACAACTTCAGTCAAGTCACAATCCCCTAAAGCTGAAATAAAAAACATAACATGTTTTTAGAAGCACTCAATAGTCATTATAGATACAGAGAAAGATTTAAATCTGCCTATTTAAAAAAGGAAGAATTATTGTTGATGCTCTAAATACAAAGGTTCACACCTTTCTTGTTCCTATATTTAGGTAGTTCTCCATAACAGCAGGCACTTATATGATTCTTGCCTATGATTTCTTTTGTCTACTACTGCATAGCAGGGTAATGCTGTTATTATGCACAATTTCAAAGACTTAGAACATTGCTACAGGAGATCACAGCAAGTACACAGCTCCCTGATCAGGGCTGATCATCTCCAGTGAATCATTTACTGCTTGACATAATCTCCAACCTGGGGTCATTTTTGGACCCTTGAACAAAAAACAAACAAAACTCTCCCATGGTTCCAATAGAATGATTAAAGCTCTCCTAAATTTACTCAACAGTTTTCTTATGCAGCAAATGTGTTCTAGAGACTAGAGACTAGTGGCTTAATCTGTCTCTACCTTAAAGGTCAATACAACCTGGTGATAGAGACAGACATATAAACTGCTCTCATCCTATAAGGCAGAATGAACATGGTTTATGAGAGAAGAACAAGCCAAATGCTGATTATCAAAAGAAGTTCAGGAGAGGTTTCACAGAAGAGGCAACATGTGAGCTGTGCCTTCAGCACTTAGTAGAAATTTAAAAGGCAGAGAAAAGAACTTGCACAATATGCACAAAGACTTACCCGAAGTGCTGCGACTTGGGCACAAGTCATTTGGAATGGTAAGAACATAACCTGATGGAGGGCAGAAGAGGCTGGCCGTTAGAGTAACAGTGAAACTCAGGCTAAATAGACTGAGCAAGAAGAAGCAAACAACCTTGAACTGAGGACAAAGTCGGTTGGAGTCTGAAAGTATGGACCAGTGAGGTGTTAAACAGAGGCACACTAAAGAAATGCAAAACTCCAGTTATCTGAAGAAAAGCCTCTTCATACCATTCCATGTATGAAGTGCCCAGTGACTAGCCAGCAAATTTCAGCCATGCCCACATTTCCTTATCCCTAAACTCTTTACAGTCAATAAAATTCAACTCCTTTGTTCTCAACCCTGACCCCCCAAATCTATGAAAGCTCATTTCCTTTCTCAATGAGGGAAGTAAATTTGATTTTTTTCCCTTACCTCCTTACCAAAAAAAGGTTGATTTTTTTCCCACATACCTGATGTCATTATCTGACCTCTCTCACTATGCTCAGTTACTATGGGAGAGTGCTAGGTACCAAACTAAGGCTCTAGGGACTTCCTAAGGGGTAGAAGAAATGCAAAATTTTGGAGAGGGTCTTATAAACAATTCAGTATTTTCAAAAGAAAACTTTTCAGCATTGAGAGCACTGGATTACAGAAGCGAGAGCTTAGAAGAGAGACACAGGGGTTAACACAAAAAGGGATGAGCACTGGCATTAGAAAATAATTCTACAAACCAGAAGAATGAAGAAATTTTAGCAACAGCTGGTTGGGAAGGAGAAAACTGAGGGCTGCAGGGATATAGCAGTTCCCTTCTGAATAAGGCTATTACCCAAAAACACAAAAACAAAAAGCCAGGAAAGGAAGAACAGGTTTGGGGAAAGAGGAAGTACCTAGGTTGGTTTTGGACACTGAAAAAAGAGAGAAGAAAAAAATTAAAAAGAGGGAGTAAAGACAAAGGGTCAGTAGGACAGAGAAGAAAAACAATGAAAAAGATGTTAGAAAGGAAGTATCATTTCTTAAAATAAGGAGTCAGTTTTAGTCAAAGTGGTAGTTTCAAAAAGCCTAACTTTTGGGTGAAGTATGGAAAGAAAAACCAACTGATTTTTTTTAACTTGTTACTATATCATGATTTATCATTATCTTTCATGCAATTTTATTCAACCATCACTAACCCATTTGAATTCCAGATTACTAATTCAAAATCATAATGAGATGGGTCAACTATAAATGTACCAACTCATTTATTTATTTAGACAAATATCTATCAAGTACCTACCACATCCCAGGCACTGTGGTAACTGCTGAGCTTACAATAGTGAATATAAAAAAAAAAAATCCCTGCCCTCATGAATTCTATTATTCTATCAAATGGGAATTTATGCCCCCTGCAAAGCATGTGGAAGGCAAATAAAGTTGTCAAATTAAGACCTTATTTCTTGTTTCCACATGAAAGGCGTTAGACACACTCACTAATATTTATAATGGAAGTTAGTTCAAGCACATGAGATTTTATGGCTGCAGTAACAGTCAACTCTTAAGGAATGTTGCCCTTGTCCTGGTTCTGTCGCTTCTTCTGAGTGATGTCATAACAGATTACTCATTAGGATCACCTCTGGGAGTTCCAAACATAGACACTGGACCCCACCCTTGGGTGGCTCCCCAAGCGATTCTAAGGGCATCATCAAAAAGGAATCTAAAGGGTTGAGAACCATCAATTGTGCAACAGATTCTGAGCTTCAGAGAGGAAGCAGCAGAGGTACACCCACACCCTTCTATGACATTTCATAGTCCATGATTCTACACGCCCAGACTGCAGGTGCCGTAGGTGTGGGTTACACTCATTTCTCTGCTGAATCACTTCATGATACATTAGTAAGCAGTTCCATCCAAGAAAGCAATTAGGCAACGCAAACTTAAGTGAAGAACTGATACTTCTTCAGGAATTTGAGCTAACTGTACAGTCAATCTGGATAAATCAGAACAAAAGTATATCACATACTTCCCAATAATATTTTCTTTTGCTCACTCCTTAAAAATAGGAAAATACAAATGTTTTTTTCATCAACATTTGATGAAGCCACTTGTGTAAATATATCTTCTGCAGGAGGACACTTTCAAAGAAATACCAGTATACTATTTCTTAAATATCTACATAATGTAGTAGATGCTTGCATTTCCTTAATAACTTATATTTTTACTTCAGTAAATACTAGATGGATTATTTTCCAGAAAGAACTTCCTTCTTTAGGCTTTAAATCAAAACAATGTCCATCCAGAACCCTAAGGTCATATTATCTTACCTCTAAAAACTGTAAAGGAAGGTCTAGTAGGGAAATGGTCATGGCCTTAAACAAATGTGGAATCCAAAATAAAAGTAAGTCTTCCTAATCATAACTCCAAGTTGATGTTACTCTGCAATTCAATTCATCTAAAACGTCTTCTTTTATTCTTCTTTCAAATTGCCCTCACCATCATAGGGCCCTAAGAACTCACTGCCTCAAAAGGGTTGATTAAAATTGGTTGTTAAAAGTTAAGATCAGAGATTCCTCTTCACGCATTCATTCCCTGCTTCGGTGGCTTCTTGGCATTACAGGAGGCTCATTAATAGACCAGCTTGCCCAGTTTGTCATCTATTTCATTATGCAAAATATATACTTTTCAATTACTTTTTTGTGTGAAAATCTCTTAACTCTAACCTGATATAATGATTTCTTCGGGTTTCTTCTCAACCTCTGAATGGCACAGCTTTCCTAAAATCTCAACTGGGGGTAGACTACTTGGAAACCCTGATGGGAATTAATTTTAATGTAATGATCTTTATGTGCCCATTAAAACAGGAGTGAAATAGCCTGCAAAGTTGACCACTGGGCAAACCTAGTATTGACCTCAAAGAAAGAAAAAAAAAATGGTTAAAAGCTTTCTGATCATTTTGTTTAATCTATTTAACATGGAATGTAAAGAAGCTGTCCCTAAAATAAAGCTTTGGTTCACAACACTAATTTTATTTCATTTCTGTGAATAAAATAGAAAAGTTACAATGGGATCCTCTCATCCTCAATGGTCTTTCTAAAGTTAACTCTTTTCACAGGTAGTAATTGGAGTAACCACACACATAGGGGTTATAACATTTATCACAACAGGTTTTTGGTGGACAACTTTGCTCTCACATACAAAACATGCCTCTTTCATTTACAGTATGTTCAGTCTTCTATAAAAGTTGCCAAACATAGTACCCTCTGGTTGTCCTAGACCCGTTTACATGTCCACAAATCTACTGACCAGGTCCCCACAATACGGGCGCATTAATCTGGATATCCTAGACCATGTGACCCAAAAATAATTTCTCAAAACCTTATTTCACAATATTTTTTTTCTAAAAAGTTACCAATACCTATCAAAATTACCTAATAGTTAGCAAAAGCAAAGCTCAAGTCTTTCCTTTGACTGCCATTATTCTTTGTTCTAGAAACAAGCAGACAAGTCCGGCCCAACTGAAGTCTTTGTGAGGCTGGAAGGACTGCAGCTTCATCAAGACCTCAACTGTCATCTGCCTTTAAGTTGCTATTAATCAATACACACATATATGACATTACACGTGTGAATGGTGTCCCTAGAGGTGTGAAATACACAATTTGCACAACTGTACAGAGCAGCCCTGGGAAGTTCAAAGAAAACAAAAATCCACTTCTGATTAGGGTTCATCCTAATTCAGTGAGGTACTAGAAATAAGTGCCTTTTATATGTAACTCTATGAATGAGAAATTGAGACTGTACACAGACACACACGTGTGTCCTAGCAGGAAGAAATCCTACTTCTGAATCTCTTCATTTGCATTTATGGCACAAAAGAACTAGAGTACATTTAAGGTGCCTCCACTAAAGCCAGAAGTAACCCCTTAAACTTGGTTGAGAGTAATCTAGCAAGCCAAGAAGAACTTAAAGAGCAGAAAAAAGAAGGAAAACTGAGCTTGGAAGGTTGAAGAAGTATGCATCTGAAAAACTTGAGGCAAACAGGTGTGGTCAAAGAATTACAGTAGAAAGTCCAAACATGTTACAAATGTCCCAACAGATACCGAAAGCATTATCCCAGACTTCTGGAAGTAGGCAGAAGGTAAAAAATTTTGCTTCTCTACACATACAATTGCTTGCTGAGTGATTTCAAGAAAGTTAATCTCAGTCTCTCCTCTAAAAACTAGAATTAAAAAAACTTAACTGTCTGGGCTAATCTAACTTCCCTATTCTGCTCTGCATCATAATGCTCTGTCATTATGAAGTATAACAGATAATTAAACAGACCTAATGTGTTTGTATTTTTGATATTCATAATCTAGATAGAAAACATTTAAACTAAATGCTTGCCATCAATCCAGAGTCATAATTCTGATGCCTATTCTCTCATCTTTTCAAATAACTCACTTGACATCAGATATTTTTTGAGCACATGGATTAAATTGAGTACTTGACAAAACAGAAGCGTATTCATAATAGAAGTATTTCCCAGTAATTTATTAATTATATTTAAAATTGAATCACATCCATTTAGTGCTTTTGCTGTCACAGCTGACCAGTGTGCACAGACAAATTTACTGACATAAAGTCACTGTGATCTTACATAAAGAAACAGGATGTCAAAAATACCCCACAGTTGCAAATGATAAAATAGGCAATGTCTGGAAACGAGAATGCTATTACCAAAAGTGTCTCATCAGTTACCAGAGGAGGCGGGCTGTGCGGAGGACGCGGTGACTTCACTGTGATTGACTGTGACACATAAATGCTGCAAGACCAGCACCCACCCAGAAGGCTGACCCTTCGTTTTCCCAG
Organism: Galemys pyrenaicus; assembly: GCA_019455555.1. Taxonomy (NCBI): domain Eukaryota; kingdom Metazoa; phylum Chordata; class Mammalia; order Eulipotyphla; family Talpidae; genus Galemys; species Galemys pyrenaicus. The sequence continues at coordinate 7,845,431 of JAGFMF010011760.1, read as the reverse complement.
GAAATTATTAATGGCACTTCTGTTTGACCAGAAGAAAACTCTCTTGACTATGGCTTGGCCATATAATCCAGAAAACCCCAGCTGGAACAAGTCTGGAGGAAGAGGGGGAAAATGCTTTATCAAAACCAATTCACATTTTCTCCGGGAAACTGGGACACAGAGACTACAGTCTGGTTTGCCATATCTGTCTGAAATCAGTTTTCTTCAACAAAAGGAGATAGACACCCGAATACTCTACATTAAACAATAGTGTTCCTAAATGTATAGCTGTTGGAAGGGTGTTAGTATAACTCACAGTCACCAAAAATTACTCAAACCCTAATGAAATAAAGGTTTTCTATTATATTTTACATAGGAGTAAATAAATAAATATATATTGTCTTTTCTAACTTAGAAACTTAATATTGGGCAAAAGAACATTTAAATGTACACCCAAGGAAAGACAACTATCAGTCAGTTTAGGCTTAGCCGACAATGCATTAACAAATGATCCCACAATTTCAGTGGCTTATAAAAACAAAGGCTTATTTCTTGCCCTTGTCCGCTATGGTCAGCTACAACTTACTCCAAATTTCTTCCATCCAAGACCCAGCGTGATGAGACATCCTCTCCTTAGTATACTGCTGATCTTGTGCAGTGGGAGAGGGAAATGAAGAAAACACACACTAGACCCTAAAGCTTCTGCTCCTCAGGAGCGCAGGTTACTGATCTGATGATCGACTAGCTGTGCTGTCCCCAGCGCTTGCATCTAGCAGTGAAAGCCCCACATCCCCAAAATCCACTCAGGCCCAGGTACACAAGGCTTGCTTGGAACATCCTGATTTTAAAACTGAAAACCTCACATTCTGGGAAGGCGCCTCAATTCTGATGTGAACAAGCGGTCACCTAGACTCCCTTATATTCATATTTCCCTAGTGAAAGCAACTCATTGCCCCTTTTGAGCTAAACAGGGTGTAGTCATTCATCCCATAGAGAAGGGCACTATGAGTCACATAGCTAAGACTGATGTTGACACCAGTGGATATAAGGGAAAATATGAACTTTTGCCAGAAAAGGACAGCAAAGGAAATGAAAGAGAATACAGCTGGCCATAACAACAACCAAAAAAGGTATGTTTAAAATTCAACACTTCTTTTTGGTTGAAAACTGAATTCTCCATAGATCTGGGAATCTCAGAGACAAAAAACCGTACTGTTCTGGTGGAGGTCACATTCTAGTGGGAAAAGCTGACATATGACCTAAAATTGAAGTGTCACATGGTCAACATTACCCAAAGGTAACTATTCATCCCTACTTGCTCAAAATATGCCAGTTTAAGTCTCTTGATGTAATTATTGAAAGAACCAGCCTTTTACTCTCAAACACATCTGAATCTGGATGGAAAAAAAATACACTCTCCTGGGGAAAATAGAGAAGTAAATTCCTAGTGAAATCCAAAAAGACCCTCCAAGATAGGTGATATTTAAACTAGGTTTCAGTTGAGCAGGAGTGTATCAAGTGGAGAAACATCAGAAAAAATATTTAGGGACACACGCATGCACATGTGCGTGCAAGCACACACACACACACACACACACACACAAAACATCTGCAGAAACACAGAACACCTTTAAGCAGTCAAATCCTACTCCAAATGACTCCTAACTCTCTATAGGTAAAATCCATAATTCTTACTGCTCCCAAACACCTTAATGATCTGGCTCCTGTCACCCCTTTTAATTCCTCTTCTACTCTGCTAGCCTTGCTAACTCCACCCCAGGAACCCTGATCTCCTAAATATTTTGCAAATACTCTTGCTCCTCAGTGTAGCTGTACGGTCTCTTTTCTCTGTCTGGATTACCATTTTCCCCCATTACATCTGCATGACTTGTTTCCTCACTGCACTCAATTCTCTGTTCAAATTTCTCTTAATAAGGGAAGTTTTTCCATATAGACAGGCATAGCAGTAATTGTCTGTCCCTACCCTATTTTATGCAGACTATTTACCATCATCCAACATGAGAGAGATTGTTTTGTTGAGTATCATTTGCACTTCCCTGCAAGCTATTTGAGGCAAAGGCCTATATTCATTTTATTCACCAATAAGTCCTATATCACTGGCACCTACAATCCCTGGCTCAGATTTCTTGAGTTAATAAATATAACTCATAAAGACAGTGGTAGGACAGACAGGATTGGGAAGAAAGGGAATACATACTTGGCATCCATTATTATGGGCCCCTAGGATATCAGAGTCATTATGATTTGATTCTTAATTTTCTTAGAAAAGTGAGTCTTAAAATAAAATGGGTGAAATCACCTATTTGTTCTAAATTTTTATTGTTCCCTGTTTATGAGTCCAACCAGTAGGTAACAGATGATTAGACCTAATTCTTCTGATCTTTTATAAAAAGCCATAAAGAACGTGCTTTCCAGATAAGCTAGAGGAAAAGGAGGGTGTGCCGTTACATATAATACTTCAAATCTGAGTGGCTTAAAATGTAAGCATCCGGGGCAGGATTGGATGCTATTTTCTGGGACTGTTCCTGGGTTTCAGTTGATGAATCAGCTAAGAAGAGGTGGTCTAGGCTGACATTAGCTAGAATGGCTCAATTCTGTTTCATACAGTCTGTCACCACACAGCAGGTTACCCCATGCTTATTCCTAGAGGAAAGGGGCTTTTCAAAAGAAAAAGATGTGTGCAAAGTCTTGAGATGTAAGCTTAGCACCCACTGCATTTTGCTGCCAAGTCAAGTCATAGGGTCAGTCTAGCTATAAAGGGTGGGGAGAGAAGCTGTGCCTTTTGACAGAAGGAACTGCAAGGTCACATCAAAAATTTGTAGAAACGGGAGAACTGGAGTCGTTTACACCATCCACCAGTCTGCATTACAAGCATACTATTACTCATATTCTTCCCATATGTTAAATACTCTAACTCCCTCGCGTCAATGAAACACCTGCCCACTGAATCATCTATTAACTTACACTAAGTTCACTTTTTAAGCTTACATTTCAAAAAACATAATAACATCTGGCACAACTAATAAGCTGGTTTAGGAAGAACCTTGCATGCATATGGAGCTGACTATTCATAGCCCCTGAGATTGAGCTGTTGGTGAATAATATTTACCCAGGGAAAAATGGGGGAGAGAAAGCAACATAAACCACAGCCGGCAAAAATCACAGTCCTTGTTTTTAAAATGTAAGATTTAGAAGATGATGGACAATTTTTATCTAACATTCTTAAATTTTTGTATTTCTAGTTCATTCTGTACATTGGAGAATCAACAGGCTCCCAGAAAACCTACTGGAAATATTGGGGAAGTAAACTATAAATTATGTTTGCAGAGCTATCCTTTCACATCACTTAAAAATTTGACAAATAATATAATTATTTACAATCGTGGCATAACACAAGTTGAAAGACTGAACTTCAGAGCCTCCCTGGTGGCAGGGATTAAAGTCTCTGCACTATTAAACTATAGCCAGCCACTGTACAAGAGTTCGATCCTCAGCCAGGGAGCTGACCCACATGGCGTAGCAGACCTCTCCTGTCTTGCCCGCTCCTCCCCTCAGCAGTGTGTTTTCAGTATAACCACCTGTTCTGTTCCCCCACTCTGTCTCTGGTGAGTCCTCTCACCACCCCCCTGTACCTCTGGCCTGCACTCCAGTTCTTGTATGCATAAATAAATAAAAATAACTCTCAAAAATAAAGAGATTGGACTTCAATCTGGAGTAGTGCAAATGTGGCTAGCTTAAGCAAGTTTAATTTTCTGCTCAAGCATTTGGCCATCCAGAGGCATGTAATGGAAAGCAATTGAACATGTTTCTACGAGACTCCTTTCAGTTCTTGAATTTATGGACCCATTGTTCAATAGTTCTCTCCTGGGTTTCAACCCATGCTTGCTTGGTTGCTAAGCAAAAATGTAAACAATGCCAAAAAGTGTAGTAGGTATTTAGACAGATTAGGTGACAAAGTACCATAATTATGCAATCAACAATTAAAAGGCCAAATTGGAAATGTTAAAGGCCAGGACTCAGATTCTTGTTTGTTGTTATCATCCCAGCATATGCTTGAATAATGTGCACCAACAAGTGTGGGCAGCCAATTTAGCTCTTTTAAACAGGGCCACCACTGTATTTTCCCTGTCTACAATGCACTATGATGTAGTAAACCCAATTTAATAAAATATATATTGCCAAGAGAAGAGCTGCCAACATGATTCCAGGTTCATATGCAAATTTACGGCAAGCAAAATTAAACTCTCAGAAGCACGACAGGGAAGACAGTTTGAGAGGACCTACTAAATAAGAATAATTTGTTGAATTAGAATTTTGGTTTTATTAATTCCAAGTAATAATAAAAGCAATAATAATTCTCTATGGGAAGTAGGAGCAGCAATCAGCATTATTGCTGTCATACAACATAGGCACTGCAGAAGATTGGTATAGTGATCGTCCTTAAAAAAAAAAAAAAAAAAACCCTGACTCATTTACTGAGACCCTAGTATGGAGGCTTTCCCATATTGCTTCCAGGCTTGCCCAACTGACGCTTCAACCAATGGCAAATTAGCCAAATGATATCACCAAAGCAAAGACTTGAAAGGTGCTTGTTCATCAGGCCCTATGCTCTTGTAATGCAGCTGCTATTCAAAGCCTGAAAAACCTACTAGACACACATGGGTTAGCCAACAGGCAGCAACAAGCATTAGACATGAGATGGCTGTCATCTTAGGCCAGTCAACCCCAGCTGAGTCATCAGATGACTGCAGACACGTGACCCAGCAGACCTGCAGAACAACACTGAGCTAGAGTACTTGATCAGTAGAACAGTGAGCACATAAAGTGGTTGCTGAGGGACACTGCTACTACACTGGTATGGTCTACAATGTAGGATAAGAGAACTGATTCAGGGGCAAACCATCACAGTCTCCCTTCTCCTAAAGTTTGATCATATGTTTGCTATCTCCAATCCTGTAAGTTTCCTTCCAGACTATTCTATCCATCCTCCACTGTATTTGTCCTTGTTCTCTGAGATACTAGCCATTCAGTCCAATGCAGCACTTATTCTTTGCTCAGCTTTCTATTAAGTTACTAGAAACGCTATTGTTTCCTGTTTACTAAATGGGCTTCTATTCTGGATTAGCCTCTTAGTGAATATACGCTGAATGCAAGTATGAAAGTTAGCTCATATGAGAAAACAAAGTTGACTTTTAAAAAAAGTTACAGCCTCCAAAGGAAACTTAATCACATGTTCAAGTAAGAGTGTCAGAAAACAGGAAGTATAGTGAGTTCATTAATGTTTAACTCTGGGTGATGTGACTGAGAACAGGTTGGAAGAAAAACTGAAACTCTGTTAAAGAACTCCAGTAATAATATATCAACAAAATTCATTCCTTTCTTTAGGTCACCAGTGTCTTGCAACCACCCCAGACCAAGAAGGTTCATCATCGGTTCAACCAGTCTCCTCGTCTCGGCCGCCTTCATACTAGCTATCTATCGTCCTCCACCACAGCACTTTGGCTTCTCCTTCCACACCGCCACGCGGCGTCTCCATGACGCTAGCCTTAATATACCTCGTGCCTCAGCCCAGGTGCGCCCACCTGCGCGTGCCCTTCAGGTCTGGGTACAGGACTACAGGTGTCTGTCGTTACACCAATGGTGGGAGGACCGAAAAGCCTGAGACTTTTCTCTGAGCCTACAATCCACCCCTCAGGGTTTCCCACCACACAAAATATACATCTGTTTCCCTGGGCAAATATGAACATTGCAGCCATGCCCCACAAAAGTAAACAACACAATTCAGCAACACAACAAAATATAACAGAATACAAATAAACTCAGGCAGGGCACCAGCCTAGAGGCAAAAGATGAGATTATGGCACCAGCAGATGATCCACCACATCTGCTGCTGAAGGCACTGATCATGGGGTGGGGGGGGGGGAGGGGAGCCACTCACCGCATCTGCCGTCGCACGTGTAGCGGCAGGAATGGCTGCACAGGAGCAAGTTTTGGGATGGTTCTGGGCAGATGGGTCAGGGAAGGAGCGTCTTAGAGCCCTTGGTGGCTTTTATGCTTTATTTAGTAGAGGTGGCCAGGTACATGGCAGGCATGGGTGCCGGGGGGGGGGCTGGGAGGCTGACAGGCCGCCCCACCCCCAGCGCGTCTCACCCTCTCTGCTGCTTCTTCTCTCTCTGCTGCTGCTGCTGTCAGCTCTCTCAGTCGGTCCTTGCAATTCTGTCTGTTGGTCCTCGCAGTTCTGGCGTCATGACGCCGCCCATTTATGCCCGTGTCCAACACAGGTGCGCCCACTTGCACATGCCCACCCTGGAATGCTCGCAGCACCGCAGGTGTCCATCATCATAGTGATGGGAGGGTGGAAAGACCTGATCAACCTTTACCCTACAGCACACCAGGAGCCGCAGGCTTCCTGGCCTTCTCTGGCTGTGGTCTCAGCCACAAGCCGCGTAGCACACCCACCCCCAGGATGTACTCCGGAATGGGCAATACGTAAACTTTATACTCCTTTGGGGGTAATCGCCCAACCCCCAGGGGTAATCTCACTGCAGTTACCCTCACACTTGGGCCTCCACGACCATCAATGTAACAAGCCTTCCCCTGAAATTTGTCTGGATTTCCATAGAGCAGAGAACCTTCTGCTCCTGTATCCACCAGAGCCAAAACTCTTTGCACATTAGCTGGAGTCCAGTGGATAGCAAGCTCCACATGTGGCGCAGGTCCCCGCCTGTCCCCTGTGGATGGGTTCCTTGGCCCTCACCCTATTCAAAGGTGAACAGGGCATCTCCCAGGGCTGAGGTTGGCAGTAAGCGGTCTTCCAGGTGCAGGGCGCGTGCCTGAGGCCTGGAATTTCTAGGCTTCCCCTTAGCAGCAGTTCTTCTCATAGATATAAACCTCTGGTCTTCCTGTGGTTGCTTCCATAATTCTAGCAGATATGCATTAGGCTTTGCGTGTATTTTAGTACGATCTACACCTGCTGTCACTAGGTCTGCCCACATTTGATTATGGGTAACTTTAACAGGTTCTGTGATTTTAAAAGTCTTCCTTGGCATGCCCTTTGATCGTTCAACAATTACCTGTATTCCCTTCTGAGTCTGAGAGCGCCTGCTCTCGACTTCACCCAAGCTGGCTAGCATTGTGGTGACATCATGTATTTGACGTCCCACATAGGGTGCTAGAACTGCCATAAGGAATCCAAATGAGGAGGAGGGGGCACTTCCTGTACCAGGTCGGCACACATCTGCCATCTGTTCACTGTCTCTGGCACACCTCCTGCATCAGCCCACACTGTCCGTACAGCAGCCATTATCCATGTCAGCAGGGTGTGATCGCCTGGCCATGCCACCGGCTGTTCTGCAGCCTCTGTCTCAAGGGTGGGTGCAAGGTCACAGAAGCCAGTCTCTCCATCTCTTGTGCTGTACAGATAATGCCGTCCACCCCCAGGTCCCTCAAACGCAGCAACCAGGCTGCCAAGGGTGCCCCTGGTTTCTAGCGGAACTGTTTGCGCAAGTCCACACGTCCACCTGAGTGTATGGTCTGTAAGTCGTAAATACCGTCATTTGTGGTGGTCCAGCAGGCTGACCCCTTGGGGCTATAGGCCACTGTCACTTCATTTTCTGAGTTACCACCGGACGAGGCTGGAGTATGGGAGCAGCCTCCTCCTCCTCTCCAGAGGAGTCTGGCATTTCCAGAGTTACAGACTGGTCTCCCACTACCAGGTGAGTCTCAGGCAAAGGGCTGGCTTCCCTCTCTTCCTCTCCTGAGGAGTCTGGCATACCCAGAGTAGTGGGTTTGTTTTCTCGAATTTCTTGCTCCAGAATCTGCAAATGTTGTTGCAGTTCCTGCATCTCATCCTGTAGTTGCTGGACTCTGGATTGTTCTTTCTGCCTAGATTCTTGCAGCGCTGTGTGAAACATCCATCCCACAGCCCCTGCCGCGTCACAGGCACTACATCCATCCAGGTTCTCTTCTATTCTACAGGGCCTGTTCCAACTGCAATGGGGATCCATCTACCTCTGGCCATTTCCTGGGGATGTGTCCACTGGAAGAGAATGCTGCCCACCAGGTACCATCTGCTTTGTGGCTGACCACCCCACTCTCACTCCCCAGGTTTCAAAGGGTTCATACCTGTCTGCGTTGAACCATCCTGCCGTCTACGCCATTTGTCTTGCAACCACCCCAGACTGGGTGGGTTCATCATCGGTTCAAGGAGTGTCCTCGTCTCGGCCCCCTTCATACCACCTATCGCCCTCCACCACAGCACTTTGGCCTCTCCTGCCGCGCGGTGCCTCCATAACCTTGTGCCTCAGCCCAGGTGCACCCACCTGCGCATGCCCACTCAGGCCTGCGTGCAGGACCACAGGTGTCCATCATTACACCATGGTAGGAGTGCAGAAAAGCCTGATACTTTTCTCTGACCCTACAACAGTCATCCTTTCTGATCTGCTTTCTTACAGAACCTTAAACTTGTGAATTTCCTGTTGCTATTATTACTTATACTTCTTCTCTAAGCCTATTATAAATATCATAACGTTTCAGTGTAGACGGAAACTATGCAAAATACACTGATTTCTCTGGAAACCCTCACAGGGAAATGCACAGTAGTCCACTGGCATCTCCATTACCATAGTGTTTACATTGTCATTAACCACAAAATCTGGTAGACAGCGCAATGAAAATAAAGCGGTGGGTGAGGATGAGCCACATGGCTGTACTTGAACAGCAGGCATCTGGCCAGCCATGTCAACAAATGTGGGCCACATGGCACAGAGCAGAGAATCCAAGTGGGCCGTGCAGTGAGGAGAGGCGAGGAGACATAGCCACTCCTCTCTCCCAGCAGATACAGTCCTCTGACACACACCATTCTATTTGGTTCACACTGTATATACCATTCGAGGTGGACTCATCTAGAACCATCTAGAACCATGCAGTATGGTAGCTCTAGCATGTTACAGGGGTGAAATTTATTTCTTTTTCTTAAATATTATGTTTTCTCCTTTGTTTAATTTGCCGCCTACCTAGTACCATGAGAGATGCTACTTCTAGTCAGAACAGAACCTACCTACCTTGGGTCCAGGACCATAACACGTAAGTTGGGGTAAAGTGGGTCGTGCTACCAAGTTTTGTTGAACTTCTCCATGTCCAAGCTATGCTAGCCACAATACCCAAAACCAGGATAGGGCATTGTTAGATTGTGTTAGCACAAGAAATGAAGGACTTCGGTTTAGAAATTCTCAAGTGAAATGGAAAAAAAAGTTAAAAAAACAATATCAGGGGACTCCCTGGTGGCGCAGTGGGTTAAGCAACGCATTATGAAGCAAACAGCAGCCACTGCAGCATGAGTTCAATCCCTGCTGCCGGCCAGGGAGGGGACCCACATGGCGCAGCAGACCTCTCCTGCCTCGCCCGCTCCCTTCTGCAGTGTATTTCAATCTACCTGTTCTGTTCCCCACTCTGTCTCTGGTAGATCCTCACATCTCTGGTCTGTACCCCAGTGCTTGTATGCATAATTAACCATTAAACAAAATAAATAAATAAAAATTTAAAAAACGATGTCAGTAGTCACATCTTTACTTAACAAGTTAACATAAACCTTTAATGCTTTTGCAGAGAGGTACATAAATATTCCCAAATAGTACCATTTTTATGCAATAAAAAATTATTTTACTCAAAGAAATGTATTGAATCAAACTACAAACCAAAATCTGTAATGAACTACACCACTTACTTCAGCTAATCCCAGAACAGCAAACCCAAAAAGGCATTACTTTTAAAATTAATTTTGTGGTTTCAACTCCTCTGTTTTCATTTTTTGTATGTTTATTGAAGTAACAATAAAAAACACTATATAGTACCACACATGTTCTAGGGGTATAAGTAGGTAGGTTCACAACCCTACAAATGTATGCTATCACACCAAATTCATCACCAAAACCTTAACATCCTCTACCATTGTCCACTGGGCCCCAACCCCTTTTCTTCCAACCTACCCCCATCTTCCCCTTCTCGTCTCAATTTTGCAATGAGATTTCAAAGGTTTGTTTTGGAATTTTTGTTCTGTTGTTTGCTTTTTTTATGTACTACAGAATTTTTATATACTACAAAAGAGTGAAATCATCCCATATTGTCTTTCTACTTCGGACTTATTTCAATTTGGCATCATCCCCTCTAGTTCCACCCATATTCTTGAAAATAGCAAGAAAAAAAACTTTTTTTAATACTTGAGCAGATTTCCTTGTGTACATCTTCTTTATCCACTCATCTGCTGGGCATGTTGGTTGTTTCCATAGCTTAGCTATTATAAATTGTGCTGCAGGGAACATGAGTGTCTAAATCATTAAAATCAGTGGTTATTTCTGCACTCTTCAGGTAGATACCTAGAAGAGAAGTGACTGGATCATATGGTAAATCTATTTTTAATGTTTTTAGAAGTGTCCATTCTGTTTTTCATAAAGGTTGAACTAGTCTAAATTCCCAGCAACGGTGTACAAAGGTTTCTTTTTCACCATACCTGCAAATACCTGTTTCTGTTCTTGTAAATCTGAACCATTCTCACAGTGTGAGGTAGTGTCTCATTGTGGTTTTAATTTGCATTTCCCTAGGGATAAATGATGATGGGTATTTTTTTCATGTGCCTGTTGACCATCTGTATGTCTTCTTTGGAGAAATATCTGTTTAGTTCCTCTGCCCATATTTTGATTGGGTATTTGTTTTCTTGTTGTTGAGTTGCATGAGTTCTTTGTAGATTTCAGATATTAGCTCCTTGTCAGAGGAATGATGTGCAAGTATTTTCTCCCATTCAGTAGAGTGTCTTTTTCTATCAATGATAGTTATTTATAATACAAAGCAATAGTGATCAAAACAGGATGATATTGGAATAAAAATAGACAGATCAATGGAACAGAATTGAGAGCCCAGAAATAAACCCACACTTATAAAGACAATTAATTTATGATAAAGGAGCCAAGAACATAAATAAAATCTCTTCTACAAATGGTGCTGGGAAAACTGGACAACCACATGCAAAAGTATAAAACTAGACTGCTATATCATACCACACACAAAGTTTAATTCAAAATGCATCAAAGACTTGGGATGTAACACCTGAACCATAAAACAAAGAAAACAAACATCATTACAAAATGCATCATTGGTTTCAGTGTTGTTATCTGGGGACTCACCTACAACAGTAAGGGAAAAAAATGTAAAAATAAACTAATGGGACTACATCAAATTAAAAAGCTTCTGCACAGCAAAAGAAACTATTATTTTACTTCTTATCAGCAGTCCTTTCCTTCACCTTCCTTGATAGCTTTATTATTAATTATTATTTATACCATTAGCTTTATTATCATTAGTTCTATACATGTGTTTGTAATATTTTGTAATTTCCTTACCCAGTTTCTGAAGTATTCCCTTATTCGATACACACACAAATGCTAGATACTCAGAGGGTTTTGCAGAAGAAAACATTTTGGTTCATTTCACTAATTTAGCCATGCCCACAAGGCGGAAGTGTTGTCTCTGAGGTCCAAGGCCCAGGCAGAGCCCTGTTCTTTCCTGGTTTTAGCTGTTCCCCACCTCTATGGTGCTGTGCCCCAACATGGTGACAAGACAGCTTCCTGTAAACAGCTTGGGCAATATTTGCACATGGCTGTTGTCTACGTAGGGTATGCTTTCATTTGCTCAGTTTGTCTTTTTCCTATTTGTTTTCCCTATCTATTTGTATAACTACAATCTGTTTCTCCACTCTTCTATAAGTGATATATATTTAGAATACCCAGGAATGGGGTACCGTTTTAGAGATATTTGTGACTTATGTTAGTCACAGTGATGGAATACTAGCTTTTTCACCATAGTGTTTTATGCTTTTTCTGGAACATGAGTAGACCAGCAACTATGACAATGAATATAAATATGTGGGGAGAAAATGCTATTTATTGTTATTACTGAGGAAAATTTCCAAAATGGAATGTGAAAAAAACCTAAAAACATACTTTGGGATTACACAATGTAATTTTTCAAATGTTCTACTTTTTAAAAAGTTATTATGTAAAGAAAAGAGATTCCTATAAGGTTTCTTTTACATTTAATTCTGGGAAAAAAAAAACTAGCATTTTCATAAAACCAATGGATTTTATAATTCGCCAAAATATTAAATAAAAATGACCTGGAAACAGTAAATATTCTAAAAATTGGATTAAAACATCAAAACAAATTTTTCCTTTAAGATGTTTTTTCTTATCTATTAAATGAAGCTAAAGCATATATTTCTTATGTAGCATTGCTTTATATGTTAGATAAATATGTTAGATCTAATAGAAATATTAAATGCTTCTTATACTTATTTTTATCCTTTAGAAATATTTTAAATTGATAGTAATTCTTAAATCATAAAATCAAGCTATATATACTAGGGTTTGATTGCCAACGTTTTTTTCCTTGAGTAAACCGCTTAAAACCTACATATATTCCAAGACTCTCAGTAGCAACACAAAGACATATTCTGATACAAACTTGAACAGGCCAGGTCATTCAAACCATAAATAATGAATTAAAAATATGTGAAATTCTTATCTATTTTATCATTTATCAATGATAATTTAGGCTCTTTATCGAGCACCATTTTAAAAAGAAGCCCATTTTATAAAATGCAATGTCAAAGCAAATATTTAACCTTTGATTTTTTTTCCCTTACACTATTGAAATATTAGAACTGTCTTCAGCACAGGTGGCAACTAAAGGAAGACAGGAGGGACAAGAAAAATGAAAACAGAAACAGATCATAAAAGAGGGGTAAAAGGAACTTTTAAAAGATAGGGAAATAAAAGGTTTAATGTAAAATGTGATATAGTCATGATCTAAGCCATAAAAGTACACAGGGCAAAAAAAAATAGCAATATAAATGCAATGGGTAATCTTAAGAATTCAGAAAGGAACCATTTATTGCTCTGTAACCTCAGCGGCAAGCTAAAATTATTTCCTAAATAACAGATTTCCAATCCTGCCGAATTATTATGTTACTGAGGGGCAGTAACTTCTACTGAATCTCTCCCTTGGTTATCTGTAAAATGAGCAGTACAAACTAGATACAGGTAACTGTAGTTGCTGTTTCCTGAAAACTTAACCTTTGTAAACTTTTCTATGAAAGACAAGTCACCAAATATTTGGTGACTAAGATACAGTAACCAAAACAGTTCAGGTATGAAATTTTAATTATTAAAATGAATTATTAAAATAATTAAAATTTTAATTATTGAAATGATGAAAATGGAAAGAGAGAGGTAATAGTGTTAATTTAAAACTTTTGAAAATAGTTGTGTTATATTCCTTTTAATATCCCATCATCAAGTAGAAGTTAGCACAAATATGTTGTAAACCTCTAACAATAGAAAATGTTAACTTAGATATAAGGCATTTCTTTCATGAAATAGTGATAGTTCCAAAGAATACTTAAATCTAACAATGTCACAAGTCAATTTTAAATTTTGCTTCTATTAGTATTTGGAACAATATATTAGGGAGAATACATTTATGTTGGTTTTTATAATTCATTCATTCATCTATTTATATTTAGTAGCTATTCCACCTGATTCAGCTGTATGAATTTGGTCAACTGAGTCCCCCTTTTTTTTTCCTTTTGATATTTATGCAATTTCAAATTCAATAAAACTTGCTATTATGATTTTACTGATTGGTAATAATTTGTCAAACATTACAATTCTTAGTGAGAATTCTTATGAAAATAAACTATTTAGATATCGATTAAGGTAAGTACACATATGTCCTTAATCACTAATATATAGAGCTAAAAATTTCTCTGTAAAGATATGAATTTATTTCATATTTACATATTGGTACATATTACTATTAAAATATTATATTCATTATATTATTATTAAATATTAATATACTATTAAATATTATATTTATTTCAAAAACTGGAGAAAATAAAGAGAAAAAATAAGGTTAGATCATATGTCTTCTGAATGAAAGGCATAGAAATTAGAGCTATTTAACCTGAAATATATGAAATATGAGTGGGCAAAATAAAGAATATGAGTGGCATCAGAATGAATAGCATGGAAGAAAAGACTTAAGATGAATAGAAAACTTGTCTAGGAATAATTCAGGCACGGTAAAATCGTATAAATTCTAACACATATTAAGAGATTTGAACAGATGTTATATGTATGACACAAGAGAGTATGCAGGCAAAAAGAATCAAAAACCAAGAAAGAGACATCAGAAAGTTCAAAAATTTAATAAGAAAACTAAATGACAAATCAAGGAAATTTGTCACACAGCATATAGAAAAAGGGAAAAACCTAGGAAGGAAACTAGATTATCTATATTAATATATACATACATATATAGTTTATTACACATATGAGATATACATATACAAGATTATGTATATCATATATCACACACACAAACACACACATCTTCTATGTACCAATTTATAAAGGCAATGTAGGGGTGTGAGAAAGTAGGAAAAAATTATCAGAGAATTAGAAGAGACTTTCCCAGGCTAACTGCAGTCACAAGCCTGAAGTTTGAACCTGTACACTAAATATCCAGCAAATTAAATAATGTTAAATGATAAAATCTCATACTTAAATGCATCCTTGAGAAAGCTGAACATCCCAATGTAAACTAAGAAAATCCTGAAAACTTAAAGAAAAAATAAGTACAAAGGAAGAAAATTCAGATAAGCATAAAACTTTCCATCAACAACACTGCAGACTAGAAGATAGTGGAAGAGTGCCTTTAAATTTTCAAAATAAAGTTATTTCCAAACTACATTTTCATATCCAACTAAACCACTAGTCATATATGCAAGGTCTCAGAAAATACAACTCTCCCCCTCATAATGTTTAGAAGTTATCTGAAAAAAACACTTCAGTAAATTAAGGAAGTGAACTAAAGATCCAACTAGAAGAGCAGAACAGTCCCGAAGAATGGCAATGCAACTAGGTTGAAAGACCAACTAAGCAGAGCGTGGGTTTCATAAAATGTGAGAAGTAGCTCTACTAGGATAAAAACAATTAAGTGCATGGATAACCATTAGGAATCAGTAAAAGTGAGCTTTTTATTTTGTTTGTATATATTTATATGGTTGTTCATCTTTATACAATGTTTGATTTCTCCTCTCAGGTGTTGTCCCTATGAAATTATCAGCACCAAGACACCTCTGAACCATCACCATAGACTTTTGTGCTCTTCCCTCCCTCTTTGGTCCCTTTCCATCCCCCTCCCCTGATGAATGTCTCCAACTTATGGTTTGATTGCTGACTGCTAGTTTTGGTTTTCTTCCCCCCCCTGCCCATCTCTTCTGTGGTTTCCCTATGTTTTTCCTATAAGTAAAACCACCCAATATTTTCTTTTTCCTTCTGTCTTATTTCACTGAGCATAATCCCTTCCAGTTCCATCCATGTTGCTGTGAATGACATGTTTCTTTTTGATTGCTAAGTAATATTCCATTGTGCATATATCTATCATATCTTCTTGACTCAGTCATCTGTTTTGGAGCATTTAGATTGTTTCCATATTTTAGCTATTTAGTAAACAGTACTGTGACAAACACAGGAGTGCAAGTGTCCTTTTGAATTAATGTTTTTGTGACTTTAGCATAGAATCCTAATAATGGAATTACTGGGTCATATGGTAGATACATGCTTAGTAATTTGAGGGTCCTCCTCATGGGCAAAAGTAAGTTTTTCAAAAAAGATAAAACCTCCAATGAACAGGAAATACTTTTATAAGACTTACTATTAAACAAACCAAAATATAACTATTAATGGAATACTAGGAAAGAAAGTCCATTTTATCTTAATGTTAGCAATGTTCCCTCCTACTGGCTTGAGACACTGGACCTGAGGAGATGCAAATGTAGTTTTGCAAGCTGCAAAATAACATTATAAAATTATTGCATGCATGTATATATATATACACACAATTATCAGATCCCAAATTTTATTTCAACATAAAGCCCAGAATTCTTGGCTATGATTACAAGACAAAACATGAATGTTAACTGTAACAATGTGAAACTGTAGCTGACAGAATGTGGTACATGGCAGGTAGTGAGAAAATTACCCCCATCTTTCAATTTTGGGAATGACAAAATGTCAAACTTCAGTGAAACAATAAAAAGAAGTTTTAGTGTATTTTTAAAATTATAAATATAAGCATTAAAAGTAAAAACATAATACCTTATAATTTAAATACAGTTAGCAAATCCTGAGAAGAATGAGAGGAGAGAACTCAACAATGATGTACATATGTGACTTTCCAACTGGAGGCATTCAAGGATGCTGCTGTGGAATGGTCTACTTTCAAAGATACGACCCCCAGATATCCATATGTTGCTTTTATAAAACTTTTCCCCAGAATTAAGTAAATAAAGATTCTGCACAGACATTAAAAAAAGTATCAAGAACCTATAATTCTGGGCTGCTCCACCTGGAGAGCATAATCATTGCCACTATTTCCTGAGCACCTACTTTGTGCAAGATGGGATACTAAGCACTTTATACTCCCTGTTTCTAAAGATCACCAAGTAGAAATTACAATGTTCATTTCACATAAATGGAAACTGAGTTTGGAGGAATTTAAGTAACTGGTCTAAGGTAACAAAGTAAAGGAGTGCTAGAGTGGAACCTTCTCAAAAACCAAACACTTTTTCAAAACCAAATGAGAGAGGTCATGTTATACGCCCTTGAGGCATATTTCAAATCTGACATTCTCTGATTCCATAGGCAGAACGAGACCAAAGTCTACTCAATTCTCCATGTCAGCTGAAAAATCAATCCAGACACCCAAAAGAATGTGAGTAACTCGATATGGTTTCCTTTCCATGGGTTGTACCTAGGGCCCAAAAGGTTTGTTATCTAGACAGGTGCAGGAATTTCCCTTGCAGGCCTTTCCTACATCTGGTGTGTCTGCATCACATTTATATGTACTTTATTCAATTAATTTTTTCTTGGACCCACAGTATTTCTGCATATAAAAAAATTACACTGTTATAGTATAACAGTAAATCAAACCCAAAAAAGGGTCCCTTTATCAAAGCATAGTTTATGTTTATTTTAAGAGTGTTCAAAAATTCACTCCATGCGGCTAAGTTTTACAGCTCATGAAAATAAGCTCCAAATTTACAGATATTTCATAACATTCCTATCAGCATATAAGAGCCTCTTTCACAGCTGGCACAGAGTGTCCTTTCTTCTGTCTCTTCTAAATCGGTAGGAAGTGCCTTAGATCTCCTTTTGCGAACATTTTCTCTCCTGGCAGTGGGGAATCACAAAGGGGAGCTATTGATCTGGCGCTGAAGTGAAAATTTCCACACGATGAGATAGCTAACATAAGTACAAGTTCAGGCAGGAAACCAATGATTTTATTAATTATTGCTGGCCGTGTCATTATAAAAAAAAAAAATACTCAAGGCTGAAAGGAAAAATACAAAATGTGAGTGTGTGAGTGCATATACATAAGAATGAGCAGGGAGGAGGGGAGAAAGAGAGACAGACAGACAGAGAGACAGAGAAGGAGAGAGAGGGAAGATAAGAGAATGAATGCCATTCTGTAGACACCCCACCAGCACTCACCAGAGGAAATCAAGTTGCCGCCAGTTTGGCTGAGGTTCAGCGCCATCTGCATAGTATTTAAAAGTGAGAGCCAAACTCTGAGCTATTTTATTGGAGTTAGTAAGGAAACTCTCCAATCTATATCTGCAACTCAACTGTTCCAGCTTCTAAACATCACTGAAAAGAGCTTATGGAGGTCAAGGAACTTAACAACAGCATGAGGAGCCGCTTTGCAGTCCATATAAAACTAGGAATTGGTAGCAGAGCATTTGAAAAGATCATTTGGTGTCTAATGAATGGTAGGAAATACTCAGGCATTCTCAGGGTAAAGATAGGAGAGAGAGCACAACACTACTAATAGATAAAATAGGCACAGAACTTAATCTGAGCCAGGCAGTGCTCTAAGGTTGCGACATGTCATTTAATCCCCACAGTAACCTTGTGTGCTAAGTATTACAATTATCTGTATTTTGCAGGTGAGGAATCTCCCAGGATGAGTTCCTGGGATGGAAATTGTCTTCCTCATGTGGGTTTTTAATTTTTTTGTGCCTTCAGAATCTAGTACTCGTTTTTGTTCCCAAGGGACTCAGAAGTGTGCAAGTGTGAGTCTCATTTTCTTTCAATAGCCATAAAACATTTAAGAAGACATCGACTTGAATAGATTAATATGAATTATTCAGAAATACAGTAAACAGTAACAACAACTAACATTTATTGAATGCTTTCTATCGCCAAGCCCTGCCTTTCATACAATAAATTAATGCCTGCAAAGAACCCGTAAGGCAGGTGCTATTGTTACAGGGCAGGGAGAGGAGCACCCAGAACCCCCAAGCCTGCCCTCTCTGAATGGGTTCTGCCATCCACCGCATTAAGACAAACACATAAAACCTT
>JAGFMF010011760.1:7732221-7812398 GCA_019455555.1 Galemys pyrenaicus | reverse complement strand
AAAGGTTTTATGTGTTTGTCTTAATGCGGTGGATGGCAGAACCCATTCAGAGAGGGCAGGCTTGGGGGTTCTGGGTGCTCCTCTCCCTGCCCTGTAACACTACCATAAAAACTATTACAGCCAGTGGGAGCCTGGCAATAAGTTTGTTTGTTCTCAGTCCCCAACCCTGGTTTCAGGGCTTTGCCTCTGTCCCAGGAGTGACTAGGGGCCACCGCCCTGTTGTCTGATTGGTTCAGAGCTGGCACATGACTCAGCGAAACCCATCAGAGAGGAATTTTACCAGAATGGCAGAAACACGGCATTCTCATTTTTCTTCTGAGGCAGAAGCCCAAGTAATCTTAGCGCTGACAGTGCCACCTGTACCAACTAGCTGACAAAGGAAGCCAAACTGGCAAACAGCAAAGCCTGAGCAACACTAGAGTGCTCCCGAACCCCGACTTTTCATCACCAGCTGAACCACCTGTGCTTGAGAGCGAGGCGAGGCGGACTGTGAGTCCCCTACCACGTTCTGAGTTACTGTCACTTGCAAACGAATGTCTCTGGCAGATGTTACAGATGTAAGCACTGCTCTTCATTCTGTGTCAGATTCTCAGAAAGTGACTTAAGTGAGAATATAAAATCACTCTTTATGACCAGCCTCTCACTTTGCTCCTTTCTCTACCCGGGGTCCTCTCTTAGCCCCATGCCAATTGCCCTCCTCTTGTTCTCCACCGGCCAGTCTCCCTTCTCCCAAATCAAAACCCGCTTGCAGGCACTGTGCTGACAGAAATCATTTACATCTTAGTGCAATGGTATTTGCTTAACGATCTCTTAAGAGTATTTGCATGTTAAAATTGATGTCTAATTGTAGACTAGAAGTCACAGTAAGAGTTTTTTGTGTTAGCCTATTTTATTTCTGCTGACACCCCCACTCTATCTCCAGGCTAGAAATCTCAAGTCACAGTTTCAAACCTCTGTTATCTTCTTCATTTTCCCCCACCAATCTAACATCAAGCTCTCATTTTTAAAAATGTTTTGCGTAATTTAAAATTTCCTCCTGCTCTCTCATTCAATTCCTAATCATTTCAGGTCTAGATAATTTCAGCTGGCTCCTAACTAATCTCCCTGCCTGGCCTCTTCTATCTATCCTATTGTCAAAATAGTATTTCTCAATTACCTTTTTCATCAGGTCACATTAACAGTGATTTCATCTTCCATTTCACAGACTAAAACCTGACAGTGAAGCATCCATTCCCTTTCCTCATTCTGTTTTAATGAAGTCTAGGCCTGTCAATTCTACCACAATAATGGCAAGTTTAAATATCTTCCTTGGGGGCTAACTCTGAGGATATCATTTTCATAGTGCCAATGAAATCATATTGTGTCTCACTAGTAATAAGAATGTACGTTACAGTCACACTACCTTAGACCTACTAGGATGACTATACTGGAAAAAAAAAAAAACAGAAAATAACAAGTGTTAACAGGGATATGGAGAAACTGGAACTATTGTTCATAACTAGTAGGAATGTAAAATGGTGCAGCTGCTGTGGGAAATAGCTGGCAGTTCCTCCAAAAGAAAAATGCAGAATTACCATATAATTCAGCAAGTTCACTCCTAGGTATATACCTCAACAAATTGAAAACAGGGACTCAAACAAGTTACTGTATGCCAGTGGTCACTTTTCACAAGAAGCAAAAGATGAAAACCCAACTGTCCATTAACAGAGGAACAGATAAACACAATGCAGTGTGTATATCCACTGGAGTATTATTATTCAGCCATAGGGGAATGAAGGTCTGATGCATGTCCCAACACGATGAACCTTGAAGACAGGCTTAATAAACCAGTCACAACATAACAACTATTATATGATTCAACTGACATGAAATACCCAGAATAGGCAAATGTATAGATGGAAAGTAGATTATGGGTTATGAGGTATGGAAGAAGGAGAGGCTGGGGAGTCATTGCTTAATTGCTACCAAGTTTTATTTGGGGGTAAGGGAACATATTTGGAAAAAGATAATGATGATAGTTATACAACTAATACCATGGAATTGTACACTCAAAAAAATAGTTAAAATTCTTTAATATTTCTTGCAGGGTAGGTCTACAGGCAACAAATCCCCACAATTTTTGTTTGTCAGAGAAAGTCTATCTCTCTATTTTTAAACAGTAATTTCAGATTAAAGAAATCTAGATTGATATTTTTTTCTCTCATCATTTTAAATATTTTATTCCACTCCCTTTTTGGCTTGCATGACTTCTAAAAAAAAAATCACATGTGACTCATATCTTTTTATTCTAAGAAACCCAGGTGGTTTCTTACAGGTATTTTTTTTTTTATTATATAGTGCCTTAGTTTGCAAATAGTATGCCTATGTATAGGATCTTTCTGCCATTTATCTTGTTTGGTAGCCTCTGAATTATCTGTATCTGTGGTTTCATGTCTGGCATTAGTTCAGGCAATTTTTCAGTATTGTTTTATGATTCTTCCATTGCTTTCTCTTTTTCTTCTCCTTCTAGCATTCCTACTTGTGTATGTTATACCTTTTATAATGTCCCAGAATATCCTTGTGTATTCTGTTTTTTCACAGACTGTTCTCTTTGCTTTTCAGTTATGTAGGTTTCTATAAATATGTACTCAAGCTCAAAGATTCCTCACCCATATCCAGGGGCTCAAACAGATATTTGTACCCATCAAAGTACTTTTTACTTCTGTTACAGTGCTTGTGATCTCCAGCATTTCTATCTGTTTCTTCTTAGGATTCCCATCTCTCTGCTACATCTCTTTTTATTTTTTTTTTGCATGCTATGCTGTCTTCTTTATCCATAGAGTCACCAATCCATTAATCAGAGTAGTTTTAAATTCCTAGTCTGATAATCCAACATCCCTGCCATTTCTCATTCCAGCTTCATCGCCAAAACTTTTTTTGGTTTTATTTTGCTCTTAAACTTTTTAACACACCTGATAAATTCTTCTTCACAGCAGAACATGATGACTCAGGTAAAAGAAACTGCTATAAATAGGCTTTCAGTAATGTGGTGGTGAGATGTGGGGTTAGAAGAAACATTCCATAGTCCTATTATTCATTTGTTTCATCTTCACTAAGTGGTGTTTAGTAAGGTGGGAAGAAATGTATATAAAGTTTGTTAGTAAAAGGATTCATAAATATGAACATTACTACATCTTTCTTAGTTTAAAAAATATGGAAGAAATCATAAAATTGTTTCTAATGATTTACCTATAAACAAAGGGGAATAACAGGTCTAAGATAAAAGTTAGACTTCTCCACATAGACCATGTTTTTCAGATTTGACTTAGGAATCCTATACATGTTTTGATATAATTATAAAACAATTTTTTAAATCAGTCTCTAAAAATAGAAAGCTAAATGAAGCAAATGAACTTAATTGCATATGATTTTGTAGCATAACCAGAGAGTAACTATTTCATGTGATTTTAAAATACAAGAATTAAAAACTAGTTGCAAATTCTTCAAGAATATTAAGAACTGAAAAAACAAATTACATAGTTGTCAGTTATAATATTCTTAGTGGTAGTATGACTACTATTACTCTGAGACTATCGTATTTGTGTACCAGGCTCTAATAGCCATACCACATCACAAAACTTAGTCAGCCTATGCTATGGGAAATACCTCACTGTCAAGGAAATCTGACATACACCACTCCTCTCCATCTCAGCTTTGGTTAGTTTACTGTTCCCTAGAAAACAGGTCCTGCACCCTATAAAGAAATCCCTGGACTCCTAGATAATCATGCCCAGTTTCCACACCCCCTCTTCTAATACTCTTCAAAATTTATTGTTGCTCAAAATCCTTTGAGAAGAGTGGGCCCCTGCTTTTCAGCCACTCTCCTCCAATATAGCCATACAACTCCCCTTATTATAAGCCCTCCCATGGCTTTCTCTTAAATAAAAGGCATCAAATTTATTACTAAATTGCGTTATTTTTGTCATTTGACAATGTACTATGGGTTAAAGCAAATGACTAATTATTTCAGCGCTGCTGAGAACTGGGATTCTTGCTATGAAGGAGAGTATATATAGATGTAAGTTTTATGAGAGCAAGTATAAGGATCTAAGTTCTATAGTTGAGTTGGAAGAATCATATGAGTTGATCATATATTATCATAAAACCTACAGATATTTCTTAACTCTACCCCCAAAGTAGCATCCAGCACCAAGCCTGCCCCATACCATAACATCATTCCTTTCAACTTAAGTGAAGAATGTCCCCTAGGCCTCCCTGAGAAACAGTCAACTGAGGGGTTAGCTGGTTTTATGTAATGAATTCATTCTAGTAAACTATTACTAGCCTTTATACCTCTTTCTCAATTTTCAGTCAAGATAGTTCCAACATCTCCATTTTACTTACAGAGCACTGTTCACTACCCCCATCCTCAACACCTACACAAGTTTCAAGGGAGCATCCCAGCAGTGCATTAAGATTGGTTCCTTGGCAAAACATTAAGAGCTGAGTCATGGAAGGATGACCCCATATCTCACTCTTACCTATTCTGTTTTATGTTCATTCTGTCCCATTCTGTCCATTCCGGTACAGATTGTCCCTGCAGGTTTTTGGATGAGTAAGTGCTGTCCTCTCATAATATGCTAGCCATGCTGAAACCTAATCTTAGTTATTAGTTTAGAATAATGGGGTGTTAAGAGCAGATGCAAGGAGGTTATTGTCATCTTAAGAGACTACTGCCTCAAATGAGGACTCTGCATGATATGCAGACAAAGAGAAGTATCTGTCTCTAAAAATGGGAAGTAGGTGAATGGATCAATTCTATTGGTCCAAAAAGGAACCTAGAAGTTGAAGGTTTCCAAGTACATCCATCAACATATCTCTGTCTTACTTCTCTAGTGTCTTGCCACTTCCCTCAGTCTTGATTTTACTATTATAAAGTCTTTAGGGGAAAAATGTCATTGATCTCACAGTTAGGTCCTGGAACTAATTTTCAGCACTGTCTGTCCTCTTGCTTCAGAATGTGAGATTCTCTTTAAATGCTTCCCCAGAAGCCTTGCCCACTAGATTTGAGTTGTCAGAGGGTAAGGACCAAATTATATTGGCTTTTCAAAACATCAAAAACTGTAACACTGCCTAAAAAATAGTATTTCTAATAAGCAACAGTTATTCTATTCATTCACTCAACAAATATTTATTTAATGCCTCTAAGTTACCAGGCTTACTGACAACTATTGATAATTGGAATATGACAAAGAACCAAACAGTAATGGAAACCCAAACTCTTCCATTTTTTTTCCTAACAACCACTGTAATAGGAACAAGGTTTTCCTGTCCTCCAATATGGGATATGTATCACTTTTTTTTTTTAGTATCCCCTTTGCCCCTCTTCCCCTACCTAACCATAATAGGTATAAACAGCAACCATGTTGCTTATTTCAAATAATTTAGTATTTGCAATGACCCAACATGGTTGAATTATTAATAGTATTTTATAAATATGACATGTGAGCAATAACTGATTTGCACAAAAGTATTGAGGTAGCAAGTGGAGACTGGTGGGGAAAGCTGGAATTTACACTATTTGATAGTGGCTATGTGACGGTCATTCTTACCAGTCCTCAAAATGCCCTCTCTAAACATGGTATACGCACATCTGCTGAAATGTCTTCCTACGTCTGTCCATCCAAATTCCTGAACTAACAATTATACTATAATTGGGTCTCTCTCCAACACTGTGTTTATGATTTTTGTAGACAGTATATCAAACTTTGAGCTATAGAAAGAACTTCACCAGTTATGGGGTTTTAAAAATAAGGAATGCCTCCTCTTCCTCACTCTCTTTCCTGGACGATCTCCTCCATGCAATAAACATCTAAATTTCTCTTTGAAAGACAGATAGGAAAAATTATTAAAAGACTTATAAATAGTATTATCTTTTCAGATAAATTTTGTTTAGCTATTTCTTTATTTTCCCTAAGTTAAACAGTAGGATATGGAGGCTGAGTCTGAGAGAGGCAAAGAAATGTTCCTTGAAGAATAAGTATCTTCAGGAAAGAATTGTTTTGACTTCAATGTAAAGAGCAAAGAGAAAATAAAAATAAAGAAAATAATTTGTAAGTTTAATTCTAAAACAATATTTAGAAATTTCGAAGATATAGCTTAGCAAAAAAAGTTATTAAAGAATTTCAAAAGCTCTTTCTAGTATATTTTATAATATTAACTTTATTAACGTCTACGTTCTAAATCACATTAGCCAGAGATACAGCCTCTATGCCTTGCATATACTGAAACCATGTGAAATATTTTTTAAATTCTATTGTGATGCCTGATGTGGGATTGGCAGTATTTAAATGACTCTGGCCTGCAGCTCATCATCTCAGGCTGTGAATTCATTAAATTTGAAAAGAGGCAGGCGAAAGATTCATGTTGAATGGGAGATATCCAGGAGAATGAGCAGGTTGGTCCAGGAGTTCTGTTGGGTGCCTTTGAAGAATGGTAGCTTATCTACTCCTAAGTAAGAACTGAGTGTTGCGGCATATGGTGTTTGTGAACACACATGCGCTCTCTTGGTAAAATAGAAAGCAGCCCTTGATCACCTATGCTGTCCAAATGGAAATTATCCTACTGTCTCATCCATCATTGCTTGGTTTGAGCACTGTATAATTCATTTTGTACTCTTGGGCCTCTGTATACTATCACAAGTGCTCCTGCAATATTTAGTATTTCAGGTTGGAAATGTGAAGTGATGTAGACACAGCACTTAGTGTGCGATGATTACAGAACACTGTGACTTGTGAAAGGCTCTCAGAAATAAGTAAGTCCATGAGTTAACTTGAGGCCTTAACATAAAAAATAAAAAAAATGACAGCCAATGGGATTGTCTGCACTTTCTGAGGATGTGGCTTTCTGATGAGATAATACTGAATGTGAAGC
The DNA here is from genome assembly GCA_019455555.1 of Galemys pyrenaicus. Taxonomy (NCBI): domain Eukaryota; kingdom Metazoa; phylum Chordata; class Mammalia; order Eulipotyphla; family Talpidae; genus Galemys; species Galemys pyrenaicus. The sequence continues at coordinate 7,805,486 of JAGFMF010011760.1, read as the reverse complement.
TTTTCTTACTCATGGTGAAGTACACTTGAAACTGGCTTTAAAGATTCATTTTGTGGGTTTAAAAATCTACCTCTACTAGCAGGTAACTTAGCATGAAAAAAATGAACAAATATATTCACTCTTCCTATGGGAATCCCAGGCCTAAAGGTAACATAAAAAGACAGTTTGCTTTCCTTTTTGTTCTTTCAAAGTGCTCACAGAGTGATAACGACTTCAGGAGACTGTGTGTGGCCTATTTGATGTGGGTTAGGCCTAAGGAAAAGTTAAGAGTTAAATATATCTTAAATGGGCTAAAATCCATAGAAACACCCCTGAGTCATTATTTCCATTATTTGACCATGTGTATGTTTAATGTTTCATTAAAACAATATACACTTTTCTAATGTGTTACTATCAAAGAGCATTTATCCATATTCCATTTCTGAACACTGGCACAGAGTTTTATTCCTTAGCAGAGGCAATATTTAAACAAACAAACAAACAAGTAAACAGACTATGGTTTACTGAGTACAGTAGCTTTAGCTCAGTAAATACCCTAAATACAGAGCTGCATGAAACAAGCCACAGAGGCTAATTATAGTGCATGGCACACATTCATAGAAGGGTTAAGCAGACTATATTTTAACAGACTGTATGATTATTAATCTTCATAATACATATCCCAACTATTTCCAAAATCAATTTGAGGAGGCAGGTTCAAAGCTCAGTATGAAATGAACTGCTGTTAGGCTGAGTTTTATTTTACCCACATCCCAAATTAGTTTGAGTTAAAAATCATTTTACATTATGATCTTGGTGTGGTTCTTTAAAATTCAGCAGAGATGGGTCAGTCATGTGTAAATACAGTTGTAGAAGCTGATTCTACAACTCTAAAAGCTCTAATCTCTTTATATACATAAGATTTATTTGATATCTCTAAGTCAATAATAAAGATAGTTCAAACAGAACTATTTATCCCTTTGTGTGGATTTCCCTGTATTAGGGAGCATCCTTTCATATATCTCTGTTCTACATGTACGGTTTAAAGATTTAAATGATTCACAAGACACTAAAACATAGCCTAGTAATCTTTTCAATCTCCCATTCTCTCTGGGCAATTAGAAGTCTGTTTCAACTTGTCTGCTAGGAATTTCCTGCTTGTGTTTTCTAACAAATCTCAGAGGAGTGTATTGATTTTGATAAAATTTTATTTCTATAATACTTATGCTAGCGCTACTTGTAATGCTAGCTCTACTTGTAAGAAAAGAAAGATAACTTTTCTCCAAAATGCCTAAGTATACAACAGAATACCTAGAGTGACAGAAACTGAAATACCAAATTCAGAAGAGGATATAGAACTGATACTCGCACACATTGGTGGTATAGTATAAAATGGTACAATCATTATGAAAAACTATTCCTGATACCCATTATCCCCGATTAGTGTTTTTTTTATTCTAGAAGTTAATATAAGTTAAGCTATGTAATATATTCTTTTGTATCTTTTGTATTATGACAATTTTCAAAGGGTAAATAAACGCTTACACTATTGCCCAGAGATTCTTCTCCCAGGTTTATTCCTAAAATAAATGGGTATATACATCTACAAGAAGACATTTTTAAAAAGCTTATAATTTCAATTTTTTAATATTCCAAAACAAGAAACAACTCAAATATCGATCAATAGAACACAGAAATACATTATTGTATATTCACTCAATGGAATACTATACAGTGATAAACAAAAATGAACTAATATTAACACTATGAATGATATTCTTAGATACCATGCTCTGTACTAGATACTAGCAAAGACAGGCTGCCTGTAACCCAAGCAGGTAGATTCTGAAACAAGGGAAGCACATGACTTACTGAAGAATTTTCCCTGTGAATGTCAAGCAACCTCTCCCCACACGTCAACATCCTGAGTGACAACAGCAGACATTTGGGTGATCAGCGGCATTCTTAGAATACAGGTATTCATTCCTTTCCCACAGGCTCTTGAGCTATCCCAAACAACTTTCAATAAGAACCAAAAACAAACAAACAAACAAAAACAAACCATATATAGCAAGAGTGTGGAACCTTTCTCTCTCTGAATATTACAGAAATTATCCCATTAAAAATCAAGTTCCATAACCTTGACAATCCCTACTCTACTAGTCTTTGCATTTTTCATATATAAACAACTCACGAAAAATCAAATAAACCTGACTCAGACACCTGAGGAAAGGTTCCTACTCATTCATAGAGAGGGGCCAAATGAAAACACATGAACAAGCAATGTTATGGGGGTAAATCACTCTCAGGCAGGAATGGTAAGAGCACATAATCATATGACCCCCCCCACAGTGGGCTAGTTTGCCACATCCGTATTTGTCGTTCATGTACCATGTCCCCAACAATCCACTCTTAAGAATTTATCCTAAGGGTTTACACACACAGGTGTAAAATGGCTTACTCATAAAGTTATTTATGGCAGCATCGTTTTTAATAACAAAGATGTGAATGATTATAGATGTCCACCATAGGAAACTGCTCATAAATTATGGCTCAGTGCGCCGAGGACATGGGGCACACAGAAGAAACGAAATGTTCTTTACTGAGACAAGAGAGTCTGAGATCTGTTGTTACATGAAATATGCAGACGCAGGATGGTAAATGCTGGATATTATGGGTTGTGTGAAAAGGAGAAAGTTTTTCTTTCTTATATAAGAATAAAACATCTGTAAAGATATACAAGAAAGTGCCAACACTCATAGCCCCTACAGAAAAGAAGCCAGTGTCTAAGGAGGGAAACTCATTTACCTACCTTAATACCTTTTGAGTTTTTAACCATGTGACTGTATCTGGTTTTTTGTTTCTTTGTTTTTTGTGTTTTGTTTTTCAAAAAAGTAAGTGAAATAAAAATTTTAATTGCTTCCCCCACTGTGGGTGAGTGCAGAACAAACCTAGAGCAGGAAAAAAATCTATATTTTCTCGATGTGTAGATTCCTGAATTGTTTGTGATGTTTATACATACCATTTAAATTTAAAAAACCTCCAACAAATATTAAAAAGAAATTTTCTTTCCTAATTCCTAGCAGGATATTTTTTGACTAGTAACAAAAAACATCAACTATTGTGCTCCTAAGAGTTCAAAAAAGTCCTACTGGCTGTATCACATTTTTTTATCTAAGAAGCCATTTCTCTTATTTTCCTTTGGTAAAGTGTTTTTATTTTGTTTTGTTTTGTTCTTGCTTTTTACCTAGGGTAACTTGCAGTTCAGCTCAATATCTCCTTAGAAAGACAGTGATGCTTGAATACAAACTTGAGATATTTCTAGAGCTTTCAAGGCTCCCAACTACAGCTTTCCTTTGCACATCACACCACTCTGAAACGTGGTCACCCCCAGCCATGTTCTGATCGGTCTCCTTAGAAAATGCATCACAAAAGTTCTACATTTTCACTTTCATTTGTGAATGTGGCCCTAGAAAGCTTTTTGATTCTTTAAATGTTTTCAAATGTTACTTGAAGAGCAGAGCAGCTGTACCAAGTCATAAGCAGCGTATCTTAAAGACACTTCCTCTGTTCTCTCTGAAATGACATTTCCTAGAATCCCAGGAAAATGCGAATAGAGAGGAAAGAATGATGACGACTAATTCAACAAACAAAGAGCTCTTTTTCATACGTGATGATAATATACACGAATCATAAAACAAATTAGACAGGAACCTGATAAAGTGAAAATTGTGAGGCGGTGGCCTGTAACGCTGCCGCGCTAGTAATAAGCAAAGAACAGGTACAGGAGAGTCAGTGAACCTTCAGATTCTGCCAACATATGAACACATAAAACAAAACCCACACATGATCACATTATGGCCCCATTTGTGGACTAAATATTCTTTAAACAAAACACTACGAGCTGGTGAGTGGGAAAGGAGATCAGCACAGAAAGCCTATTAGAAAATACCTCTTGAGACCATATTAAAATCTACTTAGAAATAGAAGAATGATAAAAAGATCAAAATACGTCATGAGACTTGTGGTGAAACTTTACCTGCAGCTGGTTAGTGCGACTGTAATTCTGATGAGCCCCAGCTCTGGCACTGCAGCCCTGCCAGCCATCCAGGTGGCTAGTAGGAAATCTAGATAAAAATGTACCAAGTACATGGTATCCTTGTTGCTCAAAGAGTGGTCCACCGACCAGAAGTCTCAGCATTATCTGTGATTGTGTTAGAAATGCAGATTCCCGGTTCACCCTCATACTATAAAACACACTAGGTGGTAATTCACCTTCACATTAAAGTTTGAGAAATCCTGGTGCAGAACATGAATAAAAACACAGAGAGAGCTATGCTGATGTCCTAGCTCTGACACAGCTTTATGAATGAGCAAATTATGTATATAACTTCTGGAAGCTTTAATTTCCTCATTTTAAAAAAACGAAAATGGTAATAGCAGGCTTCTCTATTTGTTGTGACAATTAAATGAGAGCATACATGGAGAACACGCAGCAAAGTACTAGGCACCAAGCAAGTGCTCCATGAAGATGAATGCTCCTTCTCTACCGTTCTCCCCCATTTTAAGAGGGAGGGAAAAAGCATTGAAATAATAAAATATAAAGACTGCAATCTTTAAAAATTCTTAAGTCGGTGACCTACCATGTGATTGAGAACTAAATTAGCACAGCGACCCATATCTAAGTCAAATATCTTTGATTCCATCGATACCAACTCGAGCTCAAGCTCTCACACAATCATCACCTATATAAGCCAGGCTGCATTTTAAAATGATAAATAGAAACAATACCATAATTGCACATCTTGATGACTGATTTTTATGTACAAAGACAAATCATATCTCAACAATCAAAGACAAATTTTATAAATATTTTATCTCCCAAATCACAAAGACAATTGCAAACACTGTAGTTACTATCTATAAGATAAATTTGTTACTTAGAGTATCTAGAGATATCTAGACATATCCAAATAAACAGTAACATTAAAATAGTAAGAGACTAATTGTCTCGCCTGCCTACTCTTATGCAAGGAACAGAGTTACAATATTTACAGCCAAACTAAAGAATAACATCACAATGGGTTATGTTATTGTAAGAAGCATATTAAAGGAAATGGTATAAAGTTACTGAAAAAATTGAAAACATCTTTCTTCATGGTAGTACAAGGGAGAAAAATAATTTTCCCCTACCCTTCTGAGTTCTTGACTTAGACTCCTGAAATACAAGATTAAAAAAATAAAAACATTTATTAGCATAGATACTTCCTGTATACATGGGAGATCCCCAAGGAGTAATTTCCTGAATTCAGGCCTAAATGTCATCTTGCTAGAGAAAACAGACGGAGACCTCTTAGAGAGACTAGATGATTTTTAGGAAAGACAGCAGGCCCTAGACAAGTAGATGTGAGATAAAATTTGTGGAAAAGTTATTTCATTGAAAGTCTCTCCCTGTATTTTCTGTTTAAGAGACAACGCCATGAAAGCAGCATATACTGAGGGCAGTATGTGCTGAACTACTGCAGTCATTTTTGAAAGTGGCACGCTATGCTACCCTTCACAGCAAACAAGTCTCTTCCTGTCAGCTTCATAGCCCTAATCCAAACATGGAGATGGCACAGAATTGAGAGGAAAAGGAACATGTATGATAAATTAGCATAGACCCAGGAAAGGGGCCAAATTGAGGTTAGGGAGGAAACAAGAGGGTAGAAGGGAGGCACGCAGCATTGCTACCCAGGAGATCAAGAGAGGATAAGGCTCTTCTCTCCATCTCCCCACCGCCACCTACTATGTCTTTTGCTTGAAGGTAAGGGAAACATGTTCTCTCTCAGTTGCTCTTTTGTCAACATTCCATCCATGCCCATACCCAAAGTCACTGCCACCACCCTTAGGAGGGGGAACCAGGCTAAGCTTTCTGCTATGCTTTCCAACTTGTCTCAGACTTCACTGAGGGAAATAAGCCCAGAGGAAGCTCTTACCTGAAGGAAGCAGGGAGAACGTCAGCCAGGAAGATGGGAGAGGTGGAAATTAACTTCCACAAGAGTTATGCAAACTTAACTCTAAAAAATGTTATCCCACAATATTTTACCATGTCTCCCTAGATAATTCACTGTGTTCCTGTCTAAAATAGCATCATGATTAAATAAGCACTTAAAGGACAATGATAGCCAAGTGGAGGAGCGGTCGTGTTACAGAATATTGAATTGAATTCAGCAATGAAAAACGTATAAGGATTAGGCATAGAATTCTTTGCATTTCAAGCCACATCACTGGCAGATAATTTATATTCTAAAATGTATACTTGCTGGCATTTGGTTCAGCTGTCAATATCCAAAATGAGATTGCTGCTTTCAAACACTGAAGATGAAATTACCCTGAAACTTCCACCTAATTTATTAAGAGTGGGGCAGAAATGAGAAGACCTATACCTGTTCTACGTTCACACAGAGGCACAGGTTCGAGAGAGAGGGCATTTAGGACTCATTAAGGTGCAGTGAATATAAGAAAATTTATTTTTCATGTGTCTGAAATGGGCAGAGAGGATACAGATTTCCCCTTGAAATGGCACAGCTCAGGTCTGGGTTTCTCTGAGGGTTCTAGCCTCGGTATTCCTGCCTTGACAGGTTCACAGTCCAAACTGCTGCCAGGGCCATATTCATTCCTTGACCACGTAATCTAGCATCCCGGGCTTTGTTCTAAATTCTGGGGTACAGACGTAAACTAGTGAGATAAAGCACACATTCAGGTAGGGAAGATGTACAATAAAGACCGAAAAAGAAATAACTGGATTTTAGTTTGACAAGCACTCTGAAGAAAAATAAAATTTGGCAAAAAGAGAATGACAGGAAGGTTTCTTTAGCCAAGGTGAGAGAGAAGTCCTCTCTGAGAAAGACACATTCATCTGGGTCTGAGCGAGCAGGTGACCACAGCAGAGACTGAACGGTGAGCGGTCTGAGGCTTGTGGAGGAGCAGCAAGGGCTGCTGTAGCTGAGTCCTCTGAGGAGGGAGAGCAGTGTGAAACAGGGAGGGGTGAGAAGACATGGCATGATGCCAGAGGCAGGGAAGGCTTGGTGGGATATGGGGTATTAGTAGAAGAGCAGGTGACAGGAATCACTGGAGAGTTTTCAGCAGCGAAACATTCAGCTTATGTTTTGAAAGGACTGTTGCCTTATGCGCAGAGGAGTCCTTGGGGGAAAGGGCAGTTGGCAGGGAGCACAAGTAAGGGGATCAAGTGGGCTAGGCCATGGCCCCAAAAGGAGACATCCAAGTCTTCACCACTGGAACCTGTTCATGTGACCTCACTTGGAAAAGGGATCCTTACTGATATAATTAACAGATGAGATCACCCTGGTTTAGTCTGGGCCCTAAATCCAATGGCAGGCATCACAAGACAAAGGCTGGGGGAGATAAGCCAGACAAAAGAGAAGGCCATCTAAAGGTAGAGGCAGAGTTTGGAGTTCTGTCACCACAATCAAGGAGCACCTGGAACCACTCGAAGCTGGAAGAGGCAGGGAAGGATTCTCCCCTAGAGCTTCTGGAAGGAGCACGGCCCTGCTGGGACCTTCATTTCAGGCTCCTTAACTGTGAGTGAAAATGTTCTGTAGTTTTCAGTCACAAAATCTGTGTTGATTTGTTCTAACAACCCTGGGAAATTTGTTCTAACATTCCCGGAGTTATCACAATGTCTAGGCAAGAGAGACAATGGCTCACACCAAGATGGTTATGGTACAGATGGTAGATGCAGTTGACTGGGTTCACGATTTGAGGGTGAAAGTGAAAAACAATCGTTTCCCAGAGCTAAGGGGATTTGCTACTCTACTCTCATGCAGAAGAAAGAGGCCCTCTTCCCACACTCATCAAGCTGACGTTTCGAGCATCATTTGGTCTGTTCTACTCCTAAGCTCTTGTGGAGCCAAGGGACAACCTGTTGAGGGCACCAGCTGGGTGGTACAACTGCAGCAGACCCACCATCACTGTGTCACAAATAGCCCATTTACCTCTCTTAAAAGAACTCACTTTTTAAAAAGTAATTTATTTAATTACATCACTGTAAGTTTTGAAAAGCATTTGATTTCTCCCTTCAGGTGTAGCCCCCATAGTTCTCTACCACGATAGCACCCAAGATCCAGAGCCATCTTCACAGTCCCTTGTGCTCGTCTCTCCTTGTTCTGAGTCCCTCTCCACCCTCCTCCCCTGCAGTATGCCTCAGACCTATGGTCGATTGCAAGTTTTGTCTTTTTCCTGTCCTTTTTGTGGTTTTTCCCCTCTATGTTCTGCATATAAATAAAACCACCCAATATTTATCTTTTCCCTTTTGATTTATTTCACTGAGCATAATCCCTTATCCATGTTGCCACAAGTGGCATAGTTTACCTTTTGTGTTCAGAGTAGTATTCCACTGTATATATATACCACACCTTTTGATCCATCTGTTGCAGGCAATTTGGATTGTTTTCACATCTTAACTATTGTAAACAGTGCTGTAATAAGCATAGGAGTGCAGGTTAGCTTTTGAATTAATGTTTTCGATGTTCTTTGGGTCAATTCCTAGGAATAGAATGGCTGGATCATATGATAGATCCATTTTCAGTGTTTTGAGGGTCCTCCACCCAGCCTTCCACAGAGGCTGGACCAGTTTGCATTCCCACCAGTAGCATTAAGAGAGTTCCTTTTTCTCCATATCCTCGCAAGCATTTGTTATTTCTGTTCGTTTGACTGTTTGCTTGTTTTTAATATTCTCACGGTGTGAGATGATAGGTCATCTGAAATTTACCTCAATTCTCTGGCCCTCGTAAAGGCAGCCTACAACCCTCGGGAAGACTAGCCCCCTCTCCAGATCCAGGGCAGATCTGAGTCCGTCCCACGGACAGGTTCTCACCAACATGTGCAGAAATTAGTCCTCTGACTGATGAGTCACTGAACCCTTTGGAAGTCAGTGGCAAGGAGCACTGTTGCAGCCTCTGAACCAGTCACTTCTAACCCCGAGTGTCCCAGCTCACCCTTGTCCTCAGGTCCCATCAAGCATTCTCATTTCAAAAGTAGGTTATGATGTGAAAAGGGAAATGGGACTTCTGACACCCCTCACTTTGCCAGTAATTTAAGAGCCCAAATCTAATGCAAGGAACTCATGAGCTCACAGCATCCCCTGGGTAACTCTGGCATGACCTTGTCTGTCATCAAGCCGAACTCTCTCTCTCCCTCTCCATGAATAAGGAAGGGAACATGTGCTTCTGCTTCCACTAGCGGATACCCTGATGGGTAAATGACACTCGGAAGTGATTCAAAATAGATCTGGAACCCTGACCACACCACTACACCTTCAGTCCATCCTGCCCCTTTCAGCTACGGAAACTAACAAATTTCCTTATTTTAAAATGTGCTTGAATTAGGTTTCCAGCTTCTCACCCTACAAAGCATTCTGACAAATCCAGGATCTATGCTGAAACTACAGAGGCAAATTCAGAGGGACAACTTCACCCAAGTCACTTGCCTAAAATGTCCACCCATGATGTAGAGTAATTTGTACAATCTTTACATAGTACATTACATTGTCATATTTTCAATTAGTGGGGGAAAATATGGGCTTAAAGAAGTACTAAGTACAGCAAATCCAAAAAATAATGGGATTAAGAGAGTTAAACACTAGTTTATTCTCCAAATTCCTTTTCTCTAAGGAACTAATCTAGTTGGTCAGTTTAGAGATATCAGAATCAAATCACCAAAAACAATAATACACAGAGCGAGTCCTTCATTTTTACATATATAACAGTTGGTCCCTAGCGAGTAATCTGGGAAGACAACCACGGCAGTAAAGCAACTGTTAATTAACATCACAGGCAATTACAGAACCACCAGCCATGTATTTGATAAAATCCAACTGGACTTTCATCATCAAGTCCCTTTCCCGCACAGGCACAGAATGGGGTTTAGAGGCTTACTACTTACTACTGAAAAGCACTGCAGACATACCATGTTGCTGTAGGAAGGAAGATCTAGGAGAAGCCACAGAATGACCATATGCACACAAATTCACCCCACAGACATGTCTTATTTCACATGTCCAGAAATATATTATGAAAATTATTACTGAGTCCACATTAAAAAACAAATGAGTGATTTCACATAAAAATCTAGATTTCTGGTTTCTCTCTAAAAATTGGAAGCTGCTATAATTAAGTCTATTGTCACGATTGGCTAAAGCAACCACAAAAGCTCCACTTTGCTATACTCTCACCTACCCTTGTGATCCCGCTAAAATCCCACATCTACTTTTCTTCTTTAGCCCTTGGTGTAGTTGAGATATGACAGTGTTCTAGAGGTTGCCGGGTGACCGTGAGGTGGTAGGAGACACATTTCCTCTGCAGAGTTCCTACTACATCTGATCAATATTGTCACACTCAGTTATCTCAGAATCTCTTATCTCTCCTCTTAAGTCCACATAAGTTGAGTCTTTGCAACATAAATGATTATTACTAACATGCTCAAGAAGATACAGTCCATGAGCTTCCAAAAGGTTTAACAATGAGGATGAAGCTTCTGCAATGTCTCACCCTACCGTTGTGAAAAGGAGAAATCCCTCCCAGCCTCAATAGGACCATCTATCTATCTCCTCTCATCAGAACTGCCCAATAGCTGGTCCTACGAGGGTGTGGTTTTCTTTACAAATCAACACAGATCCTCCAAAGGCAATAAGCACCTTATATACTTTCCCATGGCTTTCCCAAAATCCCAGCATTTTCTCCTGACCCAACATATAGAGTATCCTTGTACAGAAACCATCCTTAAACTGGCTTCTCTTCTTTCGGGAGGGGGCGGGGGACAAGCTACAGCTTTCTCATTTATCCTTTTATTTCATTTTGATATGACATCTTACAAATGCGCTAAGGCATAGTTTAAAAATGAGACCTCTGGGGCAGAGCAGTCAATCAGCTCACCCTTGGGTCTCCTTCATAGCAGGAAAGGTGGCCTCAGAAGTGACCTGTGTGGAATCTGAGTTCCCGGCTCTTCTCACAGCCCCTTACTCACCCTCCCCCTTCAGACTACTGTATTGCCATTACTACTTTGCATTTAAGTAGTGATACTGAAGGATTAAAAAACATGAGATTGTGCTTTATAAGTAACGGTGAAGAAAGCTTGCCTTCTTTCTGAAATGTTCCTGATTCAGTAATAAACCACTGAAGTAGATGGATGTGCCATTCCTGACATATGAAAACAATGGTAAGTTAGAATAGGAGAGAAGATTTAATAGTATTTATTAAAGTCTGTGGAAATTGAAAAAAAAAAAAAACAGTCATTTGCAGCAATATCTGTTCAGAATATTGACACAGTTACTACCTGACACTGGATGACGGCTGCATGGACTGTAGAAAGAAGAGAGGACACTGAGAGAGGTCAGGATCTAGGTCTTAGATTTCAATTATATCTCAGTAACAGTCATTTTATACTATGTGGAGGGCAATGGCTAGAAATGACTACTGGTTTAAAGATTAATTCTAACACAAAAAAAAAATTTCACAGAATTAACAAACTATCCAATTTTAGCTATGATTTCTAAGACAGTTTCCTTCTGTGACACCACATTCAAAGATCCATAAAGCAGCCCTTTTTGGATTTATTTCACATTCCTCTAGCAGATCCTACAGTGTTCAAAGGAGCGGCAGCCAGAACTGGCACAGTGGTTTCCGGTATTTTCCTTGTATCTGAGGAGAAACAGGTTGTAAAGGACTAATCAAATGCTGTCCTCACAAGGGCAGGAGATAGAGATGCGAGAAGGAAGGCACTTCCTGCCAGTCTCCACCCCACCTCCACCGGCCTTCCTGCACCTGCAGTGACCCCCAAACCCCAGAGGCTGGAATCAACATGGAGAGAATCCAATTAATATGTGTGAGTAGATAAAGTCAAATCTTCATAAAATATAAGAGCAACCTGGATTCATGCTTTTTAGTGGGGAAAAAAATCATTAGGATAATTGACTAATACATGACAAGCTGCAGCTGGTTTGCCTCCTGCTGAATCCTGGGTTTGCCCCGTGCAGAGAAAACCCCAAGAACTCGTTCAAATATGTCACTCATCCCTCTTGTGACAGCTTTCACTAAATAGTTGGGATAGAGAGGCTCTGAATGGTGCTTTTATTTTTTCCATCAAGTCATTCTGCATTTGCAAAATCGAGTTATTTTCAAATGAGTACATTTTAACTTTTTATAAAAGTTGTGGAGAACTGTAGCCTGGGAGGAACGTAACTTCACTGGAATTGGTCTAGTGACTGAGGGGGGAACATCCAGCCTTCCACACCTGCTTAGATACACTATGATCCCCTGGAAAGAGGGAGGACGGGGCGCCAAGGCAAACTCAGAGTCTCCCATTAAGCATGGATGGAAGCCAACAGAGTCTTGAGGCCTGGAGGAGAGGGGCAGGACTGTCGGGTTTGAAAGGTTTATTCTACATACGTAAGGAAGATGAAGAAAAGCAAAGCAAGAAGAGTAATAGTGTGAAGTCTGGTGGCCTATGTGAGCTCAGCTTTGCCCATGCTCCATTGAGATCTAAGAATTGGAAGATCAAATATACTTATGGAGGAAAAGTGAAAAAAAAAAAAAAACTCCACAAGCACGATGAATAGTGAGGGAATAAGCCCCAAGGGTATGGACCCCGTTTGCCAGCACAGACTGAGCTGGAACATCTGGGATGGGAGTGTCCTATTGGCAGTGGAAACATTTTTAAAGTTTGCCATCCTTCACAGATGGATACTTTTGTAAAAACAGATTTCAAAAGAATTACTAGAAAAACAATTGCGCTGAGGTGCTGTGGCAAAGTCGTATTGTCTTCAGAGTGGACCACATGGTGCGTAGCACTGGCTTAGTCTGCAGAGGCTGACCCCAAAGGATTACATGTGCACCACATCCTTCAACGTGGCAGCTGTGAGCTTCCATGGAAAAGCTTCTTTTTTAAAGACGCAACTTCTGGGTCCCAGTTCCCCATAAATGTCTATGTACTGGCAAGTGAGATAAAACTTCAGGGTTGGGAGAAGGCAGCGTTGCAAAAGATGAGGGCAGGTAAGAATTTGTTAAAACAAAAGATACTCAAAAAAATAAATCCAGTGACCAAAGAGAGGAGCTAGGAGAGCAGGTAAGAAGCATAAATCATGCATGAGTAGCATGTGAGACGTGTCCACAGCAGCAAGTTGTAGGGGCAGAAGGCGGCCAACCATGAAATGGCCTCGGGCAGCATTTTGTCAGCTCCCTGCCCCAAGCCTGGGCTGAGCTCTCTGGACCCTGAGCTAGGTACTAGCGTGCCTCAAGGCTCTAGAGAAACAAGGACGCCGCCATCAAGACCTGCCAGGAGGCTGAAAGGAGGGCTCAGCTCTGCACATTTATCCAAGAAGTTACCCATCACTGCCCTGTATCTATTTTCTTGATGTCTGGAGTCACATGTTGTCTCTTAATTTTACTGATGTGTTTTAGAGGCTTTGCGGCTTCTCCATTTATTAAATCTTCTTTGAGCTTCTTCCCAGAAGCTCCTCTTTAAAAACACATAAACAGTTCAATGTGAAAATTAGCCCTGGCTGATTTATAATTCATTCTAGAAAAGCAGCTTTTAAAAAGACAGAGGGAATTAAGATGAGAGTTAGGCTTGAGATGCCCATGCCTCCCCCAGCTTTTGAATTAGCTGTGTTTAATGGGAACGCGGACACTGGGGCTGTGGGCAGTGGGTAAAATCTATTGGTCCTGCTGACACTAAACATTCCAGCTGTGGGTGGAATTCATTTTGGAATACCTAAAGTGAATGAGCCTGGACAGCCTTTGAAGCACCAGTAAAAAGACCTGGCCTCTCCCTACCTTCATCAGTCCACCAGGTATCTCTTGTGTTGAAATACTGTTCTTTCTGAAAGAGAAGCTCAAATTCCAAAGCCCTTCTCTGTAGCCTCGACTGGCAAGTAATTTGAAATTTTCACTGCAGTCCCTGTTGAAGACCTTTGCTCCCTTTAGACATTGAGGATGGGACTGTGCACTGGTTAGGAAACTCTTACAGCCCAGAAGGAAGAAATAGCCCACATGGAAACTAGTGCACACAAGGATTCTTCCCAGAATCCAAAGGCTGGAGTCAGGGAGGAAGTTTGCATCGTTCCTTCATCTACACTGTTTTCAGTGTTGGTAGCATGAGCACAAAAACAAGTAAGAGAAAGTCTGGACAGAATTCTTTTAATAGATGGGATGGACTAGAGGCAAGATGGTGAAAGGAATGTTAAAAGAGCAACTTGAAAGAATCTGCTACAGCAATTCACCTTGGATTAGAATAAAAAACCCTTCCACTACTATGCATAAGGCAATTTTTGACACGTTTCTCTATTTTTTTGAAAGGGTCAAAATTATTTTAGAAGACAAAATCAGTATCTTAAAAAAAAACAAAAATCACCTTTCAAGACAGGCTTTCACATCTCGGGCTCAGGAGACTCGCCCAAAAGGATGACACATGCGTCTGGTGCGTGCGTTGCTGGGTTTGGGGTTGACGAAGATCCCCAGGCACATTCCTGGGCAAGCCCTCAGGTCCGCTGTCAAGGCCACCCCGAAAGGATGAACGAGCCCCACCTCCTGCAAGGAGCCTCAGTCACTGAGAAAAGCGCTGAGTCCATTACCATGGCCAGTTTGTCATCTATTTAGAAGACTGTTTCCTGCTCTGAGTGGTAATCCCAATCCTTATGTGTTTACTTTTTTAATGTTTTAAAATTTAATAAACAAGTCAAGTTTTCCCCTTATGCATCACCCACCATAATTTATAGATTTGAATCATGTATCTTTATAAGCATCAACTCCTGGGGGCTGTTTTTGGTTTTTGTTGTGTTTTTTTTTTTAATGTTTTTAGTTTCTCCAGATATGACATCTGTCTTCTCAATTTAGTTGCCTTTCCTGCTTACAGTACTCAGAAATGAAATAGACAGTTAAACACTGAGGCATACCTCTTACTCTCTGTATAGTTTGGGACTCTTCTAGTTTCACAGACAGAGTTGAAAACTCACAATGCATTAGGTCGTTTCCTTTAAGCAACCAAACCTCCCTCCTGAGTACCTTTCTGGCCCATGTAGTCAAAAATAAACACACACACGTGCACACACACACATGAACCACTGCCCTATTGTACTATACGCAGTCTCACATATGCATTTCCTCTGATGCTCAAGTACTATGGCCAGGCCTATTTTACTATCCTAGTTTTATAGCCAAGGAAACTGAAACTCTTTAGAGGCAAAACAAATGGACCAAAACCATACAACTGGCAAAAGAAAAGTCATGATGTTAAACCGGGTTCTCTGGCCTCTGAATTTTCCTTTCTCTACCATATAAAAGGAAATACGTACAGTTTAATAAACAAAGAAAAATAATGTACCACAAGCCATATCAAATACTCTCAGTAACCCAATGAAGCACTTCTTGTGCCCAACCAGTGATCGTCCTTTCTCCCACAGCAGTAACCCCCACATTGACTGCAGTATTAATAATTTCGATTCTTAAGTCAGACAAGTACTGTATGATTTCACCGATATGTGGTATATATAGGAAACAAAGAAACAGATAAGCTAAATAAAACAAAAAATAAACTTTTGGACTATGAGTACAACTAGTAACACCAGAAGGGAAGGGGAGAAAGGGATACGTGAATTGGGACAAAGGAGACAATGGCACAGTCAAGGGCAGCACTGGGCGTTTAACAGTGACTCAGTGGAATAGATACTCATGCTGATTCTCAGGGATGCTCACGTGATACCTAGATAGTGATACTTAGATACAGGATACTTAGATAGTGATATAACATTACTTCCATATAAGAAATCATTTTGATTCCTTATAGTTTTATTAGCAGTAAATACAACTCCGAATGCTTCTGAAATTTACATCAATGGCACCATATACTATGAATTCTTTTATATCTTGCTTTTCTTTCTAAATTTGTATATATGGTGTGTCCTATCATTTACATTGTCATGTGATAGTCTACTCTCTGCAGGCCTGATATTCAGGAACACCTTTGTCCAGTGCAGTAATTTCAATGTCATTTTGGTTGGTGGGTGCCAGTCATACCAGTTTGTGCATCACGCTGTAAGTATTAAAAAATAAGCCTCCCGACATAGTCAAATAGGCCTCCCTAGGATGTCCAGAACTGGCTCTTTCCAACATGTGTCAACTTGGCATGTGGCGCCAAAGTTGGCTGAGGGTTCAAGAGAAACTATTCCCATTACCTTAACTGTCTAGGAAAATAAAGATGACTCAGATTCGGCGTGCTCTGCAGAGATTACCTTTTTATTGGAGAAACATATCTAAGTGGTAGACACCTGGTTACAGAACATTGTTTTTGTCATGTGAGCGTCCCTCCTCTCTTCTTGATGCTCCAAACCTGTATGCCATTCATTAGCTCAAGAACAAAAACCCTCAGTTTCTCCTGTTTACTCTAGAATTTATAGTCATGTAAATTCTCTAGAAGCATATAAATAGATTTGTTCCTTTTCTCCTAATCTATTTAATGTTCATTATTTGTTCAATCTGCCTAAGAAAAATGAAAAGGATAAGGGAAAAGTTTCCTTAAACTCTTCAAGTATGTAAGTATTAAAGTATACAAGTAGAATACATGCATTATACTCTACCACTGAGGGACAGCTAATCCTTAATTTCATACAAATACTTACAACTATGTATTTGGGTGATAAAAAGAATGCTTTTTTTTCCTACCTATATTTAAGCAGCTTTATTGATACATAAATACCCTTAAGTTCACCAGTCTGAAGTGTGCACTTATAGAATTGGGAAAATATCATCACTATCTAACTCCAAAACATTTTTTTCCAGTTTTATTGAGAAATAATTCACATATACCACTGTATAATTTTAAGGCATATAACATTAATAATTGTATTTATAGATACTGTGAAATGATAACTGCAATAGGTTTAGCTTATATCCATCTTCTTGTATGGATACAATAAGAAAAAAGGGAAAAACTTTCTCCTTGTGATGAAAATTCTTAGGCATATATCATATAGCAATGTTAGCTATAGTCATCATGCTGAGCATACTATCTCTAGTATTTAGTTAATTTATAACTGGAAATTCATCTTCTTGATGATATTCCTTAAAGCACAAAAGGTTTTGATCTTTATGATGTCCAAATTTTCAATTTTCACTTGTATCACTTATGCTTTGGGTATCAAATCTAAGTTTTACCATTTTAGCTCTTACATTTAGGTCTATGAATCATTTTGAATAATTTTTAAGCACAAATCCATTTTTTTACATGTAGATTTCCAACTGCTCCAATACCATAAAAAGACTGTTCTTTCCCTGCTAAATTATACTGACTTTTACCTGCAATATTATCTAATAATAAATTTAAAAGTAAAGTGTTACTTTTAAAATAGTATTCTTGAGTATGGCTTACTATGTGGGACAACTGTAAAATTACTTTTTACTAATTTAATTATATTTGACATCATTTGTAGTCCCCAGGGAGTTCCCACCACCATGTCACCCATGCACTGTCACCTCAGTCCCTTATGCTCCTTCTGCCCTCATCCCCTTCTCTGCCCACCCCTCCCCCCCCACCAATGATTCCTTTGGTTTATCTTTGACATTTTGTTCTTGTTGAGTTTTTTATTTGTTTGCTTGTTTGTTGGACAACTGTAAAACTGACTGTAAAGTGTTTAACCAATATATTCCTGCATTATCTTAATAGAGTGATATACACAAAAATGTACTATGTAAATTAAGATGATGACAAAGGAGTGTCATCTGATTAGTTATGATTTTGTATGGTAACTTTTCCATTTTTGACAGGTAACCTAGAAAAGTTTTGCCCTTTGGACTCTCCTACACCAAAAGACAAACTACAAGTTTTAAAATATTTGTTCAGGGGCCTCCCTGCTGGCACAGTGGGTTAAGCAATGCACTACGAAGCAAACCACAGCCACTGAAGCATGAGTTCGATCCCTGCCACCAGACAGGGAGGGGACCCACATGGTGAGGCAGACCTCTCCTGCCTTGCCCACTGCTCCCCTTTGCAGTGTTTCAGTCCATCTGCCTGTTCTACTCCCTGCTCTGTCTCTGGTGAATCCTCTCACTGCCCTGGACTCTGGTCTGTACCCCAGCTCTTGTATGTATAAATTAAATAAATCTTAAAAAAATAAATAAAATAAAATAAAATAAAATATTTGTTCAGTGAAGACACATAATGATATTTTTAAGTTGTTTTCTCTTTTCTACCTTTTTTAAAACATATCACCCAGCCTGCCCCTTATCCCTCCCCCTTTCTCTTTCACAATTTATTTTACTTGTGTTTACCAAGAAATAAAAATTATGTCAGTATGAAACAAAAAATAAAAGGAGAAACAGACAGAAAGCTTCAATTTGAACTTCAAACAACATTAGACCCTTTTGAGAGAAGAAAATAGGACTCTTTGAGTGAAAGAAATACTTCCCTTGGTCTTGGAAGTCAACTTTCTTCTCCAGGCATTCTAAAATTGTATACAATCTCATGGTCATACTTGGTTAGACCAGGAAACACTTGAAATACCAAAGGGATCTTTCTTTCTTATGCCATATACACACAGATTAATTTATCAAAATAAGAAAGACTGAAGAGCATCTTTAAAAAATGGTAGTATGCAGCTTGGGTGGGGTGGGGAAGAGAGGAGGAAGTAGGGAAGGAAGAATGTGTCAAAAGAATTGCCCGTGTACAAGAAACCAGAGGTTAGAGTGGAGAGGGTAAGCAATGGAGGAGGTGTCCAAAATCTTGATGAAAATAAACCGTGTTTCACCATTTTGTCTTTGGAAGGAGTGTTTTGTTGAACTTCCTCCACGCTATGGTGTTCGAGCGTTAGTGAGTACCCTTGGCATGTCACACAATTGCAGGTCCACAGTGTCCTCCCACACTCTGATGACTCAAAGCAACAACAAACAGTTGGAATTTCTGTCATTTGGCAGGCTAGAGGGGAAATAAGTTGGAGTCATGGTGACATCTTACTTCCCTGGAAATCATCCACAGTTAATAGAAAGAACACAGAAGAACTGCATCCTTCTCCTGTATTTGGGGTATACACTCTAGGTGCTATTAGAGAATTTGGGGATCCTCACACTACTCAGGTTCTGAGTAAAACAGAAATAATAACAAGAATAAATATGTCAAGGTCTGTGAAACACTAATAAGATAAAGGTATAAAGAGGCTTTGAACATTTCAAAATATTACATACCATATACTTCTGTCACGTATACACCACCCAAGCCTTACTGAACACAAGGCAGGCACTGCCTGACCTCTGCTCAGAATTCCTCTCTGTTCCTGCTTCAATGAAATTTGCATACTTCATAGTTGTTCTGAACATCGCCCAGAAAGAAGAGGAAGAAAAAGTAACAGCTGAATGCCAAGAATATCCCCAAAGTAAACAGGCATTCTCTATAAACATGGAGAAAACAGCATTTTACTGCTCAAAGCTCTAGGTAGCTTTGCTCTTTAGGGAAAGTTAAGCGTGCTGCAAAGTATCTGCCCTGGCAACAAATTCATGAATCACAACAATTACCTGTTTCTTTTGGATATTGGATCTGCTAATTATCGACCAAAGTTTAGATTGGACAGCTGCTACTTGACTTCATTTAGTATCCAATATGGAATGCTTTTGGCAGAGAATTGGTTTCTGTTTTCCCACCAGGAAAATGGAAAATGGATTGGAAGATTTTACTAAGAATTAGTAAAATATTAAAAAAAAAAAAAAACCAAAAACCTATAGCTCTAGGTGATTGAACCTTAGATTAACTGCTTAGGGTTTAATCATGGATGATCAGCTGAAGCTGGGCTAAAAAAGAAGAAAGGGCCAGTAAAAACTAAAAATTCTACCAGGTTAAAAGAGGAACTTATGTGTTTTAACAAAATCTGTATTTAATTTTGGCATATATATGAGAGGAGACATCTGGAATTTGGGTGTTGGTATTGAAATTACCAGTAGCATCTGTTCATCCTTAGTTTTACCCCTTAAATCAGAGTTAAGCTACACTGAATTACAGATATTAGGGTAAAATACTAGATGAAAATGACATACTACATTTAATATGCCAGTGTAAAATAATACTACACTACTTTTCTAATTATAGTTTTAGGTTCTATTTCTAGCCACAAATTAAATACGATTAATAAGTGCTTTCATTTTCTATATAATTTATTATTAATGATCTATGGAAGTATCAAATATAAAGCTAAGTATTCTATTTCTGTTTTTATTCAAGTAATTAACAACTTGAAAAAGCTAAATAACTTAGAGAATTGAGTCAGCAAATGCTCAAAAGACTGTGTAGAAATTAGCCTACCTATTCTTATTTTAATCCTGAAAATATTTAGCATAATTAAACCAGACAAACCACCTAAAGCTAAACGGGAGAAGGAGGATTTTACAAAACAATTCCAAGGTGTACATCAGTAATGAAATTTCATATATCATAATAGAAAATACTAATTTTCCTGAAGGAAAAAAAGGGGAATCCTCTGCATGAAAAAAGAAACAAACTTGGGCCTCCCTGGTGGTGCAGTGGGTTAAGCAACGCACTATGAAGCAAACTGCAGCCACCTCAGCAGGAGTTCGATCTCTGCTGCTGGCCAGGGAGGGAGACCCACATGGCATCAGACCTCTCCTGCTGTGCCCACTGCTCCCCTCAGCAGAGTGTTTCAGTGTTTCAGTGGATCTGCCTATTTTGTTCCCCACTCTGTCTCTGATGAATCCTCTCACCTGCCCCCACACCTCTGGCCTGTACCCCAGCTCTTGTATGCATACATACAAAAAAAGAAACAAACTTTTTGTTGCAATGACTTTGGTATAGACCAAAAAGATAACTGAACAAAAACAAAGTAGACTGCAGCAGTAATGGCGTCTGGCAACCAAATTCAAATCCATAGAACAACAAAAATACCAATTCAAGACTTTCTAAGTGAACCACCCTTCTTCCCTCCTTCCTCTCTTCCTTCCCATTCTCTCCTTTTCGTCCTAATTTCTTTTATTTTATCTTCATTTTTCTATGTTCCTTTCTCCATTCTGCATTCTGACATTTTTTAAATTGATTCTACAGGGTGGACTTTTTTTAATTATTTCAAGGGATAATTTTCAGTGAGTTATAGACTTTCTGCACTCTCCTGTTTAAACAGTCCCCTGCATCATTTCGTGCACAACTGAAGAAGGTCCCACCCTACTCATTTGTTGCAGAGCATTGAAGATACATGTGATAATTACTGCTGAGCTGCTTTTTATTATTTTTAAAGGGTTTTTTAAATGTACAATACAAATTTTCAACTGTTATTTGGCGGTTTTTCCATCAAGTCTTCATTTTTTTTTCTAGCAGAATCAACAATACGAGGATGTTTTAATATTGATTACATCTCTTCCCTACCCTACTCCACCTTCCATCCTCAGTGACCAATGTTAATAAACTTGTATGGCCTCCTCATTAACTTTGTGTGTGGGGCCTCCCCGGTGGCGCAGTGGGTTAAGCAACACACTATGAAGCAAACCGCAGCCACTGCAGCACGAGTTCGATCCCTGCTGCCTGCCAGGGAGGGGACCCACATGGTGCGGCAGACCTCTCCTGCTGTGCCCGCTGCTCCCCTCAGCAGTGTACTTCTGTTGATCTGCCTATTCTGCTCCCTGCTCTCTGTGGTGAATCCTCTCACCCCCCCCACACCTCTGGCCTGTACCCCAGTGCTTGTACGCATAAATAATAAATAAATCTTTAAAAAAAAAAAAAACTTTGTGTGTGTACATATTTGTCTATATCTTCTCTGGTTTCCCCAATGTTGAATCATAAAATACACATTTTGTACTTTTTTCTCTGCTGTCTGCTCTTCCATTTGACAGTGTACCTGGCCAGCTCTATAATTGTATGTGTTTACATACATGCACTTCTTAAATATATGAATATACATAAATATAATTTTTTGCTAAGGGATAAATTTATTCATGTTGGGAGTTTTCAATACAGTATTACTTTCTGGCTTCTCTTTTGATCTTTATTGTTTGCCTCCTATTACACTCTCCCTATCTCCACTGCGGTCATCCAATTTAATACACACATACACTGAATTTATCAAAAAAATCATTGATTTTTGCTTCCCCCATGTTAAAGTATAATTTTCAAAAATTAAAAACAGGATTATCATACAAATTAAAATATGCACATATCCAAAGATACATCTAATTCATTAATGAGAGACGCAGCAAGGCAGTGGACGTGCGGCAAATGTACCATTTTAAAAAATCAGTTTATGGTGTCAGTTGGAAAGGCGAGAGTAAAATGAATCTGCTGAGTTGGCAAATTTAAGACCAGTTAGTGTCCTGCCAAGCAATAAAGCCAGAACCTTTCTCTTCTGTCTGGCAGAAATCATTTGTGCGAATTAACAAGTAACATCACAGAGCCCAAGTCCTAATCAATTGTAAATAGTAAGTAAAACAAGAGTACACCTGTCTGAGCCTGTCGGTCAGAGTGCTTCAGTGTGCAGCTGAAGGGACAGGCAATCCTCCTCATGCTGGTTTTCCAGTTTTGAATAATCTTTCTTAACAGGGAGCCAACAACAATGAACTATGAAACGTGGCCAGGTCTGAGTAATGACCTAAGAAAATTTATCTGTTTCTTGGGATGACCACTGCGCATTGTTCCTCCTCGGGCGATCACTGTCACCACCTGTCCCTCACAGACCTATATTTTGGGTTTCTTAGTTACATAAAATCCAAACCCTTGCCGGCTTCCATTAAGACCAAGAGCTCTTAGCAATCCTGCCTTCCTGTGTCTCTCTTTTTCTTTCACTTATTCCTAATAAACCTGTCCTTGGCCCACCCTGGTGGTGCAGTGGGTTAAGCAACACACTATAAAGCAAACCACAGCCACTGCAGCACGAGTTCGATCCCTGCCTCCCGCCAGGATGGGGACCCACATGGCGCAGCAGACCTCTCCTGCTGTGCCCGCTGCTCCCCTCAGCAGTGTGTTTCTGTCAATCTGCCTATTCTGCATCCTGCTCTGTCTGGTGAATCCTCTCACCCCTCCCCCACACCTCTGGCCTGTACCCCAGTGCTTGTATGCATAAATAAATAAATCTTTAAAAAAAAAAAAAAACCTGTCCTTTAAGAAAGTGAAAAAAAAAAAAAAAAGACCAAGATCTCTTGTCATCCTTAGTGGACAAAAAAGTAATTGCTCTAAATCTTTCACAAGAAAAGTCTTCCAATCACTCATGAGTTTAGTATTACTGCAAATACATTTTAATAGATGGAATGATCTGGCACGTCTCACTGACCAAATAAAAGAACTTTTTGGTACTGGGTTTCTATTTCAAAGCTGCCCCATTCATTTTTATAGCACAGAATGAATGTTCATATCTTTCAATGTATAAATTTAATGGTTTTGTTTTTCCTATCCTTCTTAGCTATACTAGGAAGATGAAATCAACTTCATTTTCTCACTGTCCTCCCCATAAAGAGATAAAGTTTTGTGTGTTTTGTTTTGTTTACTTGCCTTTGTGTTCAATGGGCATTAACATTCTATAAGATCAGGAGAGAGTGCAGTTAAAGGTGAGAGAGGCAGGGAAGAGCCTCCTCCAGCTGGAAGGGAATTAAGAATGGGCTGTGCTCCCCTAGCAGGCAGACAACCCTCAGAGTGGATAAGACTGGTGGAGTAAGGTTCTCATCTTAGGCAAAACTTTCCCAATTGTAAATTTACAGAAGTAGAGAGTTTCCCAACTTGAAGAGATTTGGCAGTTACTGTGCTAACCTGGACAAGAGACCATTCTCATAGGTCCCATGATTGCAAAACCTTTCTGATTTCTGGTGGAACTCCAGAAGAAAGAAGGAAGAGAGAGAGAAAGGGAGTGAGAAAGAGGAAGAAAAAGACAGAAGGCCAAGTAATAGCTGAGAAAGAATGTCTTGCCTGCCTTACAGGATGGAAGATCAAATTCATCAATTAAGTTATGCTAAATTAAAAAGTGATTTTTTTTTTTTTTGCAAACTTGAGTACAAAGACTCAAATCTCCATCTTTCATTTGAGGTGAGGATAATGACTGCCAATTTTGAATCCCCATAGTCCTATGTAACCAATCGTAGCCAAACTCAGCATTTGGTATTGTTGTCCCAGATCCTGTCTTCAGAATCTTTCTGTAGTAATAGAGATAAGTGAGTCTCATCCCCCTGAGATCCATTGTAAGAGGAGGGTAGGGAAAGGCTGCAGGAGCATGATTAAAATAGAAAAGCACCAGATTAGAAGTCAGAGGACTAGGGCCTTTGTATTGCAACTAACACCTTATATAAATATGGACAAATGACAACTTACTTGTTCTCATCAGCAAAGTATCTCTTTTGACTTTAGAGTTAAATGTGTCTCTCCCTCTCGCATTAAGAATGGGCCCATCTCTATTAGGGATAGCTTCTCAGCCTTTCCTGGAGATACTGGATATGACTAGGAGCTCAAAAATACCACTGCTGCAATTTTGCTGCTCTCCCCGAAGGAGCATCAGAATTTTTAATTACTCACCAAAATTGGGAAAGAGTGGTTATCCCTGGAACTCTAAAGTCTTACTCTACCACATTCCCAAATGCTCCACCTCACAAGAGACTTCTGTTTACATTTCTCACAGCCTTTTCATTTATGAAGATGAACAGAACATACAAACCCAAAGCATGTTTCTTTGGCTTAAGGGTTATCTTGAGAGGAAACAACAGACATAGAAGCAGCTCTAAAAACCAAATAGAAGATATCCTTTCCCAAGAGGAATTTACACTCCTAAGGGAAATCTCCATTTGTAAAGGTGACTCTTTCTGTACCTGGAAGAGATGGAGCTTTGCAACTCTAACTTAATCTGCACAACCATTGTTTACTGGGCTTTACTTAATTTTACTTGTCCCTCCTAATCCCTAATCCCCACCCCAACCATTTTTGTCTTTAGCTAAAGATGGTAGTTGAAGGTGGTAGTCTGGATCATTTCAGTGAGTTACCTAGTTTTCCTGCGTATCACCCATGCACACAGAAGGTATATGTTATAAAATTTCTGTTTCTTTTCCCTTGTCAATTTGTCTTTTTTTACAAGGTCTCAGTCAGGAGTCTTAAAGGATAGAGGGGATATAATGTTTCCTCCCCCCTATACTCACAACTGTAAAAGACTCTAGCTCCAAGATAAAGCTTCTGCTACCTAAAACAGGAAAAGAGATCAGAATATATCTCATGATATATCAGGTGATAATAATAACAATAGTACCTTCAGTAAAAATTATTGGGCACTTAACAAATGCCACAAATAGAATAAGAGTTTTTAAGCCTTAATTAATTCTCAAAGGAACTCTCTGTAGGATGCTCTTTTACCAGTCTTACATAACAAAAAAGATAAACAGATAAGGAAAGGCTAAGAACCCGGACTCATGGCTCATAGCTAGCGACTGGTATGGCCAGGCCTCAGCTTTATTTCACACCAAGAACAATTTTCTTTGAAATTATACAGTCCGATGGAGTATGTACAGTTGAGTTTAGACAGAAGAAGGGGATAGAAAAGAATTTCTGAAAAAAAGAGAACATCTCATTCATCAGTTAGCAACACAAATCATAAGGATAAAAACTGTAAATATCACTTATAGGGCTTTCACCCTTCTAAAGAAGTCGGATCCTTGAGGGCTCCTATTTTGTGTTTTTGTTTTGTTTTACTTAAATCTAAGTCATTCTCCAACAAATGGTCATTCTCAATATTGAAGATAGAGTACAACAATGTGTATACTAAATTTATTTCTGAAAAAGTGGAAATCAATCAAATAAGGGCAAAAAAGAAAATTTTTCTGAACATAAATATCTAAAAGTTAATCAAAATAAATTTCTGAGTAATAAGGTCTTTGTCATCATCAATTAAATAAAGTTTCATAGTTAATAGTTAAAATAACTAGTCAAGACTACTAGAGTTGCGATACTTTCTTCTACAAATGACAACAAATACCTAAGTTTTGTCTCAGAGGGGGAGGGGATGAAACCAAAGGTAGCCCAAAGGTATTACCCCTTATAATCAGATTAAAACATAACAGACAAATTTAAGAAAGGTAAAGGAAATCTCAGCATATAAGCAGTCTAGCATAAAGAGAAAGAAGTATCAAATAAATACTTTCACACACAAAAAAAGTTAAAGTTCACAAATGATTTAAATAAGTAGAGGTAAACTGTGTAGATGAATGAAATGATTTATCCTAGTAAAAATTCCTGAAATAAATGTCTAAAACCATCACTAGAGGATAGGTTTTTTAAATAGACACTGTTATTTTAAGGATTCAAACATATGAATTGAAAATTGTATGAATTTTGGACTTGACTTTAAAAATATAAGATGTAGACAATTTTCCCAACTGAGATTAAAACATATGTGTGCACAAATTCATAGTAATAAAAAATGGTTTTATAACAATAAAGTTACAGTAATAAACACAAAAATTTAAAAATATATTCAACACAGAAAGACACTAGACTACCTAACAATTTGAAAGATGATTTAGGATTCATTTACCAAATGAATACAAAACTAAGCTGTAGATGGTTTTGGAAAAATATACTCACTATATAGAGAAAAGTGAAGATAGATTCCTACTTTGCATTACATACAAAGGAATTCCAAATGAATTAAAGAGTAAGTGAAACAAGTAAAAAGCTAACAATAAAATGCAGTAAATATATAAAATGTAGTGTTATTAGTTTTCTATTGTTTCTGTGACAAATTACCACAAAATCTGTGGCTTAAACAATAGGAATTTATGTTCTTAATAGCACCATACATCAAAAATTCACCACATGTAACAGGTTTAACTATATGCTATCTATAAGGAACACACTTCAAATTCAAAGACACAAATAGATGGGAAGGAAAAGGATACAAAAAGTTATACCATAAAAACAGTTAATAAACAATTGGAGTGGCTATATTAATATTAGAGGGGGAAACAAATTTTAAGGCAAAAACTGTAAAGACAGACAAAAGAACATTTTTTAATAACAGATCTGTTCATCAGGAAGCTATAGTCCTTACAAGAACAAATGTACCTAAAAACAGTCTCAAAACATAAGAGGCAAAACTGACAGAATTAAAATGAGAAATAAACATTTAACAATAATAGTTGAAGAATTCAAAACCAGAGAGAAGAACTATAAGGAAGATGAACACACACAAAAATATACAACACTCGAAAACAGTATTAATCAACTATATCTAAAACATTCATATAGAACTGAGGCTACTAGAGGAGGAGTGGGGGTTCTTGATGAAGGTATGGGGGGGCCAAAAGGACTGTGGTGAAGCTCCATGGGTATTTTGATGGAGGATGTGGTATGGTAACATACACCTGATAAGGTGTGAGCCTATTCCCCTAAATCATATATGTTGTAAAACAATGTTGCCTCAATAAAAAAATAGACATTCATAAACAGCCAACTCTATGTCAGCAGATTACATATTCTAATGCAGTATAAACTGAACATTCTCAAGATATACCCTATAGCAGTACATAAAATAAGTCTCAGTAAACTTAAGACTTGAAATCATACAAAGTATGGCCTCTGAGCACAACAGAATTAAATGAAGAAGTACTAACAGAAAGAAATTTTAGGAATTCATGTCTGCAAAATTAAGCAGCATACTTCTACTTTTTCCCTATAATACTGGTTTAATATTTTTAAATGACACTGCATTATGACATTATGTAAGGTTAAGTGTGCATCATTAAACTGAGCATGTGTATGTCAAATAATGGCAATATTACATTATAATATAATAATTATATTAAGTTTCCCACATAAAGTCCAATTTTATCTTCACCATGCCATTGTCCTCTTCTACCTGATTAACCCACCACCCTTCCTCCTTCCCATCTGATAGCCAATAGTTCAACTTATGGACTAAAAGTTTAGTTTTGTTTCATTTAGTTCATCTGTTTGTTTTCTCCATATACCCAATATGAGAGAAATCACATTGGTGTCTGCCTTTTCCATCTGATTTTGTTCACAAAGCATAATGTGATCTAGGTCCACCCGTGCTCTTGCAAAGGGCATGATTTCATCTTTTCTTGTTGCTGAGCAGTATTCCATTATATTTACATACCACATCTTTTTTATTCAAACATCAGCCACTGGGCACTTAGGCTTATATCCAACTCTTGGCTACTATAAACAATGCTGAAGTAAACATGAGGGTACATTTTTCTCTTTGAATTAGTGGGGTTCTTTTCTATTTTTGATAAATGCCCAGAAATGGGATTACAGAAGCCAATGGAATTCTACTTTTTAAAATCTTGAGGAATTTTCCATACTGCTTCCTATAATGACTATACCAATTTACATTCCCATCGGCTATGTACAAGGGTTCCATTCTCTCTACGTCCTCTCCAATAATTGTTGTTTCTTGTCTTTTGGATAATAACCATTCTCATAGGTGTGAGGTAAGAGCTCATTGTTGCTTTGATTTACATTTCCCTATTCATAAGAAATAATGAATACCATTCATGTGCCTGTCAGTCATGTATATGTTGTCTTTAGAGAAGTGTATCTTCATATCATCTGCCCATTTTTAACTGCTTGTTTTGTTGATGATGATTCGTTTTATGAATTATTTGTATATTTTGTGTATTTATCATTTGTTGGACATATGTGCAAATATAGTCTCTCATTTGATTAGATATCTTTTCATTTTGGTGCCAATTTCTTTTGCTATACATACATTTTTCAGTCTGGTGTAGTCCCATTTGTTTACTTTTTTCCCTTGCATTTGGAGTCAAATTCACAAAGACATCCCTAAAGCTGATGTCCCCTATGTTTTCTTCTGTGCACTTCAGAGTTTCAGGGTTTACTTCTAGATCTTTTACCCATTTTGAATTAATTTTTGTTTAGGTTGTTAGCGATCTAGCTTCTTTCTCTCACATGTGACTATCCAATTTTCCCAATATTATCAACTGAAGAAACATTCCTTGCGCCATTGTGTATTCTTCACTCCTTTATCATAAATTAATTGCTGATAAATGTGTGGGTTTTATTTCTGAGCTCTCTATTCTCTCCATTAATCTATATGTCTATCTTTATTTCAATGCTATGCTGTTTTAATTACTATCACTTTTTAGTACGCTTTGAAGTCAGGGAATATGATATCTCCACTTTTGTTTTCTCCAAATTGTTTTGCTATTCAGGATCTTTACAGTTACAACTAAATTTCAAGTTTTTTGTTCTATCACTGTGAAGAATACTGTAGGGATTTTGATAAGGACTGAAGTTAATTTGCATATTACTTTAGATAAAGTCTTCTTTTTTTTAAAGATTTATTTATGTATACAAGAGCTGGGGTACAGGCCAGAGGTGGGGGGTGAGAGGACTCACCAGAGACAGAGTGGGGAGCAGAAGAGGCAGATCAACTGAAATACACTGCTGAGGGGAGCAGGAGGTGAGCCAGGGGAGGTCTGCTGTGCCATGTGGGTCCCCTCCCTGGCCAGGGATCAAATTCGAACTGCAGTGGCTGAGTACAGCTCAAGCCCTTGTGCCACCAAGAAGAGCCAACAGCCATTTTTGTGATGCTAACACTCCCAATCCATATGTTTCTTTCAGCAATGTCATAGTTTCAGTGTATGTATCTGTTACTACCATGATTACATTTATTCCCAGGTATTTAAATTGTTTTGATGATGTTGTAAATGGGATTGTTTCCCTTATTTCCCTATTAGTTCATTGTTTGCACAGAGAAATGCAACAAAATTTTGAACAGTAATTTTGTAGTTGGCAACTTTATTCATTTATTATTTCTAATAGCTTTTTACTGGCATATGCATATATATTATCATTGATTTACCACCTGCAAATCAAAGGGGAAAGAGCAGTTTTTTTTAACAAATGGTGCTAAGACAACTAGAATATACCAGCAAATGTGTGAAACTGGTTCCTTACCTCAAACCATACACAAAAGTTAACCCCAAATAGGTCACAGACCTAAAGGTAAGACCTAAAAAATAAAGCTCTTAAATCAAACAAACTTTCTGATCTTGTATTAGGCAACGGTTCCTAATATATAATACCGAAAATGAAAGAAAAACAAATTGGGCTTTATCAAAATTAAAAACTGCTTCAACTAGCACCATCAAGAGAATGAAAAGGAGATGTAGAGAATGGTGTAAAATATTTGCAAATCATATTTCTGTAAAGGGACCTGTATCCAACTATATAAAAGCTCAATAATAAGAAGTGAAATGAACCAATTTAAAATAGGTGGAAATTGAGAGGCCTCCCTGGTGGCGCAGCGGTTTGAGGGCTGCTCTGTGAAGCATTCCTGGCACAGCAACCCAAGTTCCATCCCCGGCCAGAGAGGGGACCCACCTGGCACAGCAGACCTCTCCTGCCTCGCCCTCTGCTTCCCTCAGCTGATCTGCCTCTTCTGCTCCCCACTCTGTCTCTGGTGTATCCTCTCACCTTCTGCGACTCTGGCCTATACCCCAGCTCTTGTATGCATAAATAAATATTTTTTTAAAAACTCTAATAAAATAGGGAGAAATTGAATAACTATTTCTCCAAAGAATATCTAGAAATGGACAATAAACACATAAAAAGATCTTCAACCTCATTATTCATTAATAAAATGTAAATCAAAACCACAATAAAACAGTACTTCACACTTAGTAGGATGGCTAAAAGTAGAAAGCATTGATGAATATGGGGAAAAACTGGAAGCCTAACAGATTGCTGGTAGGGAGGTAGAGTGCTGCAGCAGATTTGTAAAGAAGTTTATCAGCACCTCCAAAATTTAAAGTTATGATATCAGCTAGCAATTCCATGCAAGAAAATAAACAAGAATATTCAAAATTTATGTCCACACAAAAATACAAATATTCAAAGCAGCACTATATATAACCGAATAGAGGAAACAGCCTAAATTTCCATCAATGAATGAACAAACAAAATGTGGTATGGTCATACATTAGATTATTCAACTATAAAAAAAATTACTGATAGATGCTGCAGATGGATGAACCTCTAGAACACCGTAGTAAGTAAAACAAGTCAGAAACCAAAGGCCTCATATTTATGATTTTACTTATATTAATATGTAGAATTGACAAATGCATGGAAACAGAAAATAGACTAGTTGCTGCCAGGTCTGCAAAAAAGGGAAAAATTAAAAAGTGAGTGTTTAGACAGGATTTCTTTTTAGGATGATGAAAATGTTGTAGAATTAGATGATGCTAATAGTTGCACAACTATGCTAGTATACTAAAAACTGAATTTTACACTTTAAAAGTGTAGAAATATATGAATTCTACCTTAATAAAGCTGTTTTTCTAAAGTTTATTAGATAAGGGGTAATGTAACCACTGTTCTAATCTAGGAGCTATCATATTTTCATAGATGACTTCAGACAAGTCTATACTCTTTCTGGTCTCAATATCCTCATCTGTGAAATAGTAAGTGATGTGTAAATGCCATTCCATCCTCAATGACAACTGACAGTTCTCTGCGTCTGTCACTTCCTTTATGAAGTGGTGGTGTGCACAACCATCTATGGATAATCTCTCTGCTCTGAACTTTAAATTAGTTGCCTTATATTGTTACTACCTCTCACAGTTCCTCCTTCATTTTATCTCCTGGACTAGAAATGTGAACCACCTGAAGGATGACTCAGGACAGTCTTGTATATAGTACAGACTCCATTTTATTTTTTAGATGACTAGATACATGAAATTATTTCTATTAAGAAGACAATGTATAGGGCCTCCCTGGTGGCGCAGTGGGTTAAGCAACGCACTATGAAGCAAACCGCAGCCATTACAGCACGAGTTCGATCCCTGCTGCCGGCCAGGGCAGGGACCCACATGGTGCAGCAGACCTCTCCTGCTGTGCCCGCTGCTCCCCTCAGCAGTGTACTTCCGTTGATCTGCCTGTTCTGCTCCCAGCTCTGTCTGTGGTGAATCCTCTCACCCCCCACACCTCTGGCCTGTACCCCAGTGCTTGTATGCATAAATAAATAAATCTTTAAAAAAAAAAAAAAGAAGACAATGTATAAAAGAAGCATTCAATCAAAAAATGAAATTTTTCTAGTTTACGTGTTACCAAGAGATTGATCATTTCCCCTAGATTTATGCAGACTTAATGGTAGTTTTTGGCCTAACAGAATTGTACATCTGATACAACATATTAATTCTCTTGCTATCCCATCCAGATGAGCTTCTGTCCTATTTTAAAATGGACCTCCTATACTGTGGGGCAGGCAAACTGATGTTGATATTAAACATGACGAAAATAATCCACAAATGAAAAGAAATAAAGTGCTTGAAGTAGTGTTATTTTATTGCAATTAATCAGGTCTTTAGTATTGCAGTAGGTGTCCTGAACCACATTGTTTTTAAGCATGAAATTTTACCAAGAGACCTCAGTAGAGTACACTATTATTAAATCTGTACTGAAAGGTTATGCCACTGTTTTCCTGCAATCATTATTGAGTTTGCAAATTAAAAAAAAAAAGAAAATTATACAGGCAGTGCTGCTTTATATAACTTTCCATAGTGTATGTTTGACAAGCTGAAATTTTTAGACTAAGAAAGTTGAGTAAAATGTAACCAACTGTTTTTTTTTTCTTTTTAAAAGCAAGAAATAATTATCTAAAATCTAATCTTTATTTTGTGTTCTTTCCTCCACCGATGAATTACATAATTTAACTTAAAAAATTATCCCTTATTAATAAAAATACAAAAGGAAAAATAATGAAAAATTAGTTCTGACCTGCTAAGATTTAACCATGATTTCACAATCTCCCCACACTCCCTATTTGTTCTATATAATTACCACCTTAAAATACCTGAATTCACTCTCAAGTTCAGAGCTTAGACATTTGCTTTGTAATTCCTAAAAAAAAAAACTAAAGCAGTACCAAGACACCTTACAGATCTCAACAAAATTTAATGTGGGGTACATAACTGGTAACATATGAAACACTTTCATTCCACATTTCATTTTGCATACGATAGGCCCCCAAATCATGTTCATAAAATCAGAGGTGATTTCAATACTTAGCCACGTCTCAAATATATTGAGCTAAAGCTTCATTAAGTATTATTTTTCATCTTGGGCATAATAACTCTGTGTTATCATTTTAAATTTGTACTTACTGTGTACACATTGAGTACTATTTTGCCAATACAGATAATAATAACACAAAATTATAAGATTTATTAAATGCTTATTATAGCATTAAGTACTATACTAAAATTTATCTCAACCAATGCTAGTAGCAAATCTAGGGAGTGGTAGTTTACTCTTATTCTCCAAATTTCCAAATGAGAAAACTGAAAGTTAAAGGCATGAAGCCGTTTGCCCCAGGCTACTCAGCTAATAAATAGTTCGGCTCTTTGCTAGATAGGTGAGGGATACAAAAATGTAAAAATACCCAGATACCCTCAAAGAACCTACAACCCAATGAAATTTTCATTTCAGAGAAGGAAACAATAGATGTGAACTATGTTATAAGTAATGATTCATGGTTAAATATGGAACAAGTCAACTCACAGGTTATAATTTAAAACATCAGTATTATGGCATAGGGTACACATTAGTCAGTTCTTCAGATAAACAGAAATCAATAGCTTGCATGAGAAAAATTTGTTTTAAGGAATTGGTTGATGGGAACACAGAGGCTAGGAAGGAACCCGTGTTGCAGTTCAAGTGCAAAAGCCCCTGCCAGCAGAACTGCTGATTCCTGGGGCGGGGGGGGGGGGGGGGGGGGGGGGGGGGGGGGGGGGTGGAGTTAAGTCTTTGTTTGATTATGATCTTTAACTGATTATTGGAGGCCCATCCATATATGGAGGACAATTTGTTTTATTCAAACTTCGCCAATATAAATGTTTTCTTACCCCGCCAAGCCTCCACACCCAAGGGGTAAAAAAACCTCTCACAGAAACACCCAATATAATATTTGGCCAAATACCAGCACTGTGGCATGGTCAAGTTAATAAAATTAACTATCACAGGGTTCTTCGAAAATACATAAAAGCTCAGAGTCTAAACTATATGCCCTATGGTAGGAATCTTACAAACTTTTGTTCTCCAGTAGAGCTATGCCCCTTAAACGAGGACTACATTGTATTTTTTATTCCAGTGTCTATCTCAATAAGAGATGCACAGGACATTTTCAGGGACTCCTGTTGAATTACTTTGATTGAACTGAATTGAATTAAATTCAGTTTCTGGTCTTTTAAAATCTCTAAAAAAAGGAAAGTCTGTCCAGAACAAATAAGTACCATGGATTCGGTCCAGCCAGTTGGGAACTCATAACTATAAGCTTTCTTGGTTATTCCAATTTGTGGCAAAAGTAGCGTATTAGTTACATATTGCTACATAACAGAGTGCTGTAAACATGGCAGTTAAACCTATACACAGTTATCATCTCACAGTTTCTGTGACTCAGGAATCTGGTCACCCCAAAGCTGGGTGCCCCACTTCAGAGTCTCTGGGGAGCCACAGCA
Source organism: Galemys pyrenaicus (assembly GCA_019455555.1). NCBI lineage: Eukaryota > Metazoa > Chordata > Mammalia > Eulipotyphla > Talpidae > Galemys > Galemys pyrenaicus. Next base: position 7,771,002 of record JAGFMF010011760.1, on the reverse strand, counting down.
AGGCGTCAGTCAGGTCTGGGTGTCATCTGAGACTAAGTAGAGAATCTTCTTCCAAGTCTACATGGGCTGCTAGCACAATTCAGCATCCTGCTGTTTGTTGGCCAGATGCTGTCCCCTGTTCTTTGCTATGTGGACTGCTCCAGATGGGGGCTTACTTAGTCCATCTGAGAAGTCTACTCTTACTATGGATGTTACAGATTTATGCAACCTGAAAATGACCAGCACCTCAGCCATACGATACTGGGTAGCAGAAGTCCCACTCACTTATAGGTAGGGAATTACACAGTGGCATGGCTACTAAGGGGTGAGGATGACTGGGGGTCATCTTAGAGTTTGCTTCCCACATAGCACTCTCAGGGTTGGACTTTGGTTGGGTTTTAGAAATCTCAGTTCTGCGGCTAACATTGTAGGAAGTGGGGATTTCTTTCAGAGCAGTCAGAAGAACTTTCACATCCTTCAGAAACACTACACTGACAGCTCCAATTGTCACTGATTAGATGAGCCTCCCTGCCTCAAAGAGAAAGAGAGCACATGTCCCAGCCCCTTGGCCCCATCGTCAGAAGGACTCCTGAGTTTTCCCTACACTTAGGGTACCACTTTGGGAAGAATGATCAGACCCTGGGAAGCTGAACATTCCATTATCCGAAATAAGCCATTTAAACTGGAAGAAAATAATTTACTATTATTTAGCAAGATGATCCCGGCGGTGATTATCAGGAACTACCACAACACAAAAATCCCATACCATTTCTACGAGGAAAGAAAGACAAAGAGGAATATGGTCTTGCGTCTAAAAGGCCAGAGCTAACTATCTACACTAACCAGAGGTGGGCTCGAGAGTCTTCTATAGATACAATAGCGGATTAACAAAAATAATGGCTAACGTATTGAGAATTTATTATGTATCAGGAAATGCTCTTTCCAGTTTTTCTCAACTTTTAATTTGACATTTTTCACATCTACAAAAGACTTGACGCTACAGCCCAATGAACTACATATATAATACTTGCACCAATCACCAATTCCAAATCCCCTACATTAGCTTTATTTCTATTATCTATCTGCTTGCCTGTCTGTCTCAGTTCAACTAGAGTTCCTGAAAACTTTGTACATGTCCTCAGTGATAGAACAGGCTTTTGTGTACTACGTGAGAGACATATAGAAATTTTCAGGAACTTGGGTTGAATTGAGTTCAGTTCCTGACCTTTTAAGATCTCTAAAGTGTGTTCAACATGAATAAGTACCATGGATAAGTCTAAAGGCTGAATAATGCAAACTATAAGTATGCACTATAAGTACACACCTATTTTTCTTGATAAATTATTTGAAACGAGACTTAAGACGTCATGCATGACATTTTTTACATTTCCTGCAATAAGTTGCCCAAGTTTGCTAAGCTGGCCTGTAAAAGCACTGGGCTTGGAACCACAGCACCTTCACTTGGAGCCTGAGGTCCTAAAACACAAGTCCCTGACTCAGGGAAAGGTGAGAGTGGTGCCACAGTGGACAGGTGGGCTTCTGCCAACCACACAAAGAGTTTGGGGGGAAGATACGAGGAAAAAAGGAGTAAGTGAATTAAAGGTCAGAGAGACAGAAGAAGAGGGGAGAAAGGAGAATTTCTATATAAGGAGAAGTGACTGTCAAATGAGTATGCCACTGAGACAAAATCTCGTACTTTTTCCTTTCATCAAGAACAAAAAAACTTTATTTTAGACATGATGTCTCAGAATATAAGTCCCCAACAGACACAAAGTAGGACACACTGGCTTCAATATGAGCACACTATTGAGTGAATGGGGTGAGACACTTAGTCTCTGCTTCTAATGTTGCCAAGTCTTTGAGTTATCCCATCATTAGAATTATATTTAACAGTATATGAGCAATATGTCAATCCTCACGAAGGCCTTTTAAACTGATCTCTTTAACTGTCATGAGCAGAGTCCTGGAGCTCTGTAATACAGGAGCAATTACAGAAGATCCATTTCACAGTGTGAATATATACTAACCCTTGATTATAACAGCAGAAAAAGGAATCCTCAAACAGTTATTTTAAAACCTCAAATTGTACACCATATTATGTCAGAGGTGTATTCATTATGTTTAAGATCAAGAAACTAACTCCATCACCTTAATCAATATTCCACATAGTCCCTACATAAGTTGGTATATAACTCTTGAGAAAAAAAATATTAGTTGAAGGAAGCAAGAAAGCAATTTTATAGGTTTGCCTAATAACTAAAAAATAGAAAAATATTTCAAATCTAGCCTATATTACACTCCGCTTCCCCTCTCAGGGCTGCCCATTCTATTCACCCACTTGCCTCTGGAGAAAAGCTTCATTCTCTATCCTTTAGGGCAGTGACTGCAAGCCTTTTTGCAATGAGTTACAGTAAAAAATATATTTTATACATATACACAAACCTTTACATAGATATAAATAAACATTTATAATTAAACATTAAGTATATTTATATTTTTAAGTATTACATTTGTATAACTACTTCCAAAAGCTCTTACTTTTCTCAATTAATGAAGAAATTTTTCAGTCAGGTTAACAATTCTGTAAGGGGTAATAAAATGAATTTGGTGAGTTTAATCAGCATTTTACAAAATAGAATAAAAAAGAACATATCAAAAGTGCATCATAGGTTAAGTATAGTTTCATGATAATTTTACATGTAGGTGCTTGTGTTCTGGACATGAAGTAAGATGTGTTTCTCATGGAGGACCTCAGTGAAAAATGTCTAAACAACTTACTGTTTAGTGGCAACTGCAGCTTGAAAAACATTAGAATCTAAAGAACTACAGGTGGGCCTCCCAGGCAGCGCAAGGGGTTAAGTCACAGCACTATCAGGCTATCCACAGCGATCCCCGCCCAGGGAGGGAACCCACACTGCCAACAGACCTCTCCTGTCCCACCTGCTGCTCCCCAGCAGTCTATTTCAGTGGATCTGCCTGTTCTGTTCCCCACTCTGTCTTTGGTGAATCTTCTCACCCCCCACTTTTGGCCTGTACCCCAGTTCTTATATGCATAATAAATAAAAATATATCTTTTAAAAAATAATAAAGAGCTATTTATGCAGGTCCTTGTCTTCCATAATGCTCTACTGTAGTAATCATCAAAATGTCTGTGTAGTCTTCATCATGTCATCTCCATGTCTTCTCCTCTTTCCTAGGGGAAATGAGTTTGTGAATGTGACTCAGCCATGTGTAGCTACACAAAGAGCCATGTTGAAATGTAGGACCAAGAAACACTGACTCTTCATGCTTTGCTCATTCTAGACCACTAGGACAAAAAAAGAGGCAAATGTAGGAAATATGAGAAGAGCAATCAGTGGTCCAAACACTAAAAAAATGCATTCATAAGGAACTGCTTATGGAAAATGATCAACTGGTAAGAAAATATTAGCTACGTCCTATTTGTCTGAGATGCCAAGACCAAGTAACACGAATGCTCTCAAATTTGATGTCAGAAGATTTCCTTTTAAATTATAGCTTAGCCTATTTTCACCAATGAAAGTTTCTAAAGTGATAACCACAAATATATCTAAGAGCAAAAGATAATGAAGGATCTGCGTATAGGACCAAGAGAGAATAATAGCAAGAGGACTAGAAAAAAGTTCAGTGGTCAAAGATAAATAAAACTGCTTATTTAGTATTTTTAAAAAGGTATTTGTATGGTGAAAAGGTATTTTGAGTGAGGGGAAAGTTAAATTCCTAAAGAGAGTTTTGTGGTTTTTAGTTTTAACAGTAGGAATTAATAGAGTAAAATAAAACTCAAAAGAAAAACCAACAATTCAAATGGAAATAGTTTACAGCAGCTAAACCAGAAGATAATATAAGTAGAGCAATGAGCCAATAGGTTGGATAAAATTACCTAAAACTATGTCCTTCTCTAATATTGAGGATTTGTAAATAATCCCTGATAACTGACATGTCTTTTCAATCAACTGTTGTCAATAAGCAAAGCAGACCAGAAAATAACCCCTAGCTTCTTATTTCCAAGTTGCACATGCATCCTGGCCCTGAGTGGGAACCTGCCTCTGGCTTGTACTGTCAGTCAGCTTTCTGGACAGCTCTTTCCCAGAGCAGAACACACATAAACTCTTGAAAGGTGTTCTCATTAGCATTCTCACCCAAAGTCTCTTAACTTCATGCTATTACTTTCCAAGAGGAAGGTGTCTGGGAGGAAGGGGTGGTGGACAAGAGATAGGGCAAAAATTTTAAAGCACCAACCAGTGCCCTAAGACAGGCATTTCTTTTGGCAAAATATAAGAGATACAACTTTATTAATGAGCTACTAAAAGAGAACAATAAAGAGACCCATAGCCCAAAATTTATTGCCAATCCTTGCTTTCTGTTTTACAAACAACTTACTACAAAACAAGATATCGAGCTGCCAAGGCTTTCTCCCCCAGCATTCTTATAGAGAGATAATGGATAAGAATTAAAATTCTAAAGATTTGCCTTTCCCATAATTAAAGCACATTCTTTTCTGTGTTTCCTAATATTTCTTCTCCAATTAAATTGTATACAAGGCCCAAATCCTCCTAGAATCTTCCATATAATTTCTGCTCTCTCTCTAGCTAAAAGTGTTTTAGCTTTTAATGTTGATGTTTTTAGCATTTAAGTATGATGCTTTCTTGCACTAACTAATGTGACCCCGAGAGTATAGCAACCGTATGAGAATTTCTCTAAAACCTAATGGAGGGGCAAAAGAAGAGCAACAATCCAGTCATTACTCTCTCCAAACGTCTTTTACAAATAGCATAATAGAAAAACAGAGAGGCAGTTATTGTAGTTATTTTATTTTGATCTAAATAATAAATTACTTTCCTTATTAGACTTAATTGATTAAACATGACGATATCAGCAAGTGACTACTGTTTTAATTACATAGGTAATAAACAGCTTGATAATAATTTTAATAGTAACAATCTGTAGTGTTCATTCATCCAAAAACAAAAATAGTATCTCTGTGTTCAATCTACTTAAATGGGAGGGGTGAACATCATTTACATGGAAGAAAAATACCTAACTATAGAATAATGATCTGCTAATAGGTTAAGTTTAATTGAAAACATTCCAACTTTACAAATGAACATTAATTATATACCTTTTATAAACTAGGCACTAGGTATTTAAATACAAAGAGAAGTCACTGACCTCAGTATCCCATTGCTCAGAGACATGAAAACTGTATTTTCAATACATTGAGAAAAAAATATTAATGTTAGTATATACAAAGCACCATGACAACATAAACAAATTTATTAGAAAACTTCCAGAAAGTGGCATTTCTAAACGGTGAGGATTTACCTGATAATTGTTCCTGAGGTAAGGTAAATTATGTGCAAATAACCAAACATACTCTGAATAATGTGCCAACATGATAGTGGCCTGAGAAGTATTATCTACAACAAAATTTAAGCAAAATATTAAATAACCCTACAGAACCCAAAGCCCAACAGACTATGCTGATTATTCTTTTGGTTGGATTACCAATCTTTATTTATTTCTTCCATCCAAATAACTTTTGTGATTTTCCTTCTCCTACATTGCATGGCACTTTGGTGAAGTGATATCCAGACTCTTCTGCCTTACTGAGGGAACAAGTTATTCTTTATATTACCCAAGCTCAGGAAGAGGGTGAAAACATGATGTACGTTTACCTGAAAAGAGAGATTCTTCTGGTATTCTGATGCTTTGCAAGAATAGAGCAGCCAAAGGATGTTAATCATCTCTAAAGAGCATCAAGACCATACTATTCCTAAAGTTTTCACATCTCAGCACACTTTCAGAGTGTACCTCCAACCGAGACATCAGGTAAGTAGGATACTACAACCACTTATTAGAGTAAGGAGACAGACTCCGCACTAGAGAAATAATGTTACGTTTCCAAAGTCAAAGGAGTCTCATCAATTTATATATTGTGAAACACCTGGAAAGTGCAGAGAAGATAGCACCATACCAAAATTACCCAGGAATGAGGACTAAGAGCCTCAGACTCTTATCTCTTAGTAATATGATTCAGGAGGCACTTGTTTGCTTCTCTGAAGTCCCAGCAGGATGGAAAGATAAATGTCTATAGCACCAACCTAATAACATACCCTGATATTTGCTGTTCCTCTTCTTTGGCTCACTCCAACCATTCTCTCACTCTTGCTTCCCCAAGGAAACTCCCTCTTAACTCTGCTTTAAGGGAAACCCAAACGAAGTCTCATCCATTGTATTTTTAATCACCATAACAATATAGGAAGGAGATGTTATTTTTCCCATTGTAAATATAAGAAAAGACTAGTTAACATATCCTTCAACTAGTGAAATAGAATTTGATCATTAATTTTTCTGATTCTAAAACCTAAGTTTTTAATAATAATAAACTTTCCAAACACTATCAGGTGGATGACTACAAAAATGAACTACTTTAAAAGAAATGACAAAAGCATTTTAAATAACTATTTTTTTTTTTTCAGATTTCTTTATTTATGCATACAAGCACCGGGATACAGGCCAGAGGCTTGGGGGGTGAGAGGATTCATGACAGAGAGCGGGGAGCAGAACAGGCAGATCAATGGAAGTACACTGCTGAGGGGAGCAGCAGGCACAACAGGAGAGGTCTGCCGCGCCACGTGGGTCCCCCCCCTGGCCGGCAGCAGGGATCGAACTCGCGCTGCAGCGGCTGCGGTCGCCCCACAGTGCGTTTCCCAACCCACTGCGCCACCAGGGAGGCCCCTAAATAACTATTTCTTAATAGTTATTTCTTAATAGATACACAATGTAGAAAGATATAAATTCTTAATAGATACACAATAATAATTTCTTAATAGATACACAATGTAGAAAGATATAAATATGACACCAGAAACATAAAATACAGGCAGGGTGGTGTAAATGTAGAGCTTTCATCTGCATTCAAAGCTAAGTAAACCAAGAAAACAAAAGATCTGTATACTGATAATTACAAAATATTGATGAAAGAAGCCAAAGGCACAAACTAAATAGACTGTTCTAACAATAAGACATGTTATGTAAGCCTGATAAAAGCAAAAATCATCAGTCACTAACAGAAGACAAAGAGGAAGGAATAAAGCATACCACCACAGATATTTGTCCAATCACAAAAGAGAGCCCAGAATTTCCTTACACAGTTCATGTGGGATTTGAAAGACTTATGAGAATCAAGGACACAGTTTTGATGGTGCAACTAAAAAGCTAGAGTTACCATCCACTGAGAAGGAGAAAGCAGAGATAAACCAGTAGGTGAGGTAGGAGCAGGTGAGTCTAGGAATTCAGCTTAGAGAAAAGCAACATTTCTGGAACAATTCAGTGAGTGATGAGTTCTAAGTTCACTTGAAGGGCTGCGTTGAGATAGCAACACAGATGGTTCACTATTGTGCTACCACGGCAGCTGGGAGAGCGTGCGGAGCAGAAGATGGCAGATGGGCTTCAAGTTGGGGTGATCACCTCTATAAATTCTTTGGTGAGTGCTTCAATTTTCAATGGAGAAGAAGGTTTTGGGGCTTAGGAATAAAGAAAAATGTATTAAATAATCACCAAGAGAGTAGGTGAATAATTTTATTTAAAAAACATCTAATAGGACAGCCTTGCAGAATTAAGGGTCTACTTCTAATTTATAAAGTCAAAGTCGCTGTGTGTTTTTCTCCAAGTTTTGCCTCAGGGTTAAAGACATGGAGCAGTCAGAGGGTTGGATTTCATTAATGTCATGGGCTGCCAAGTGAGTAAGACAATAGACAAAGGAACAAGGGAATACAGGTGATTATAAGGGAGTGATTATTATGATTAACTATAAAATTTAACCTGAAAGGATATAAGGGCAATTCAAAGAAGGCAGGATCAAAAGATCAGGGATCTCATAGGCTCAAAAGTTGATTGGCCCTCCTGCTAGAGAGAATAGGCATGCAGGATGTTTGATATTGAGGTTATAAAGAAATTCAAGTGTGACCATGTGAGAACAGTTCATACAAGAAGGAAAAGAAGTAGGTCAATGGAAGTCAAGAGGCTGACTTAAGAATCATCTCTATATACAGATCTCTACTGTAGTCGATCACATTTAAGACGAGTATTAGTAGAGAGAGTGAAACAAAAGCCTAGCACTAGAAACCAAGATGAAAAAAAAGATGTCACCACATATGTCATCAACAGTCAGGGTGATATCATAAGACTCCAGGTCGGTTGTTTTAAGGAGGAAATAGAGAGGAACATCGGAACAATGAGGAAATAGGAACATCTATCCCATCTCCAGATTAATGGTATCCATCTTCTGGGAGAAATAGCAACCTCCATGTGAAAGGCTACAGGGAAAATATGACCTAAGGCAAGAGTCAATTTGCCTTAAAGCAATAAGGTGAGGAAAGACCACGATTACAGGGAATTCAACACCATGGATGAGTTTGAGGAGTTAGGAAATGTGAAAGGAATAAGGCACCACAATCATCAGCATCACCGGGGAACTGGTTATAAATTCCAAATCTCAGGTCTGACCTCCTGAATCAGAAATTAATTCAGATCTATACCTGTATGTTAGCAAAACTTCCATATGACAGACAATGAAGTTTGAGAACCACTAGAACAGAAGTAGTCACATGGTCTTAAAGTGTAGGAAAGAAGGGTGACATGAAAGTTGAGTTTCTGTAGTGGTTGACCTAATCATGGATAAAGGACATAATGAGACTATGGTCTGATTTCAAGACAAATAGTAGAGACAACTCCATGAGTGCTGAGGAAAGAAGAAGAATGGAGGAAGGAAGAGTTCTGGTACTCTACTCCTGAAGGCCAAGAGGATCACAGATACAAAATTTCCCCTTTTCTTTGGTTTAAAGGTTTTCTATTGATGCATATTATCACAACAGTAGAGCTTACCCCCACTAGTATCTCTCTTTCTCTCCTACATTTTGTCTGCCTTGATCTTGATCAATGCTCTCTTTGGTTGCAAGTAACTCAAAGTCCCTATAAATAGCTTAACTAGGTAAATGAATAAGAAAAATATATTCTAAGAATTTAAGATTTTCAAGACAGAAAGCATAATGGCACCTAGTAGGAAGTTATTATGTGGGAAGGGAGGGGTGAGTGTTGGAGAATTTCTAGGACAATCTGGGTTACGCATGTGTCCTGTTGTTCTTACTTAAGATGTGGAATATAAAATACAAGTATGGTTGCCAGGGGTCATCTGTATGAGAAGAGGGGTCATTTCTCAAAGGAGTATTATAGTAGGCTAAGTTACCACCTCAAAAAGTTTAGCAAACTGACAGGGGGAATTCTATTCTATGGGGACTACACCTGAGAGGAGAAAGCAAACATTGCACAAAAATGAACAGTGATGTAAAATATATATAAATTATATTTTTTAAAAAGTGTAGCAAACTGAGACTTTATACTGCATCAAGGACTTATCATAATTTAGGCAGATAAATACTTGGTAATTTTCTTTCAACTAGGAAGTGCAATAACACCTTGGGAATGTATTTCAACCTAATTGTTTTAAACTCTGACTTAATAATTTGAAAAAAGTTCTTTTTTAATTGTAATAGAGGGTAGCAACTATCCTGAAATTGTAACATATAAGCTTATACAGCATTTACTAGATTAAAACAATTCCTTTCATAAACTCAAACAAGATATAATCTCTAAGATAAAAGAAAGGAACAGAAGCCCCAATCTAACTAAAGCCAAGTGACAAAACTGATAAAACATAGTATGAAAACTAAGCTCAGAAGAGAATCTTGATCAATTTCCATGGCTGTTTAAGATCCTCTGTCTCTCTCTTTTACACACACACACACACAGACCCCAAACATTTGATCTCCAAATGCCATCCTCCTTTTTTTTTTCCTTTTTTTTTTCCTTTTTTTTTTCCTTTTTTTTTTCCTTTTTTTTTCCCTTTTTTTTTTNACATTTGATCTCCAAATGCCATCCTCCTTTTTTTTTTCCTTTTTTTTTTCCTTTTTTTTTTCCTTTTTTTTTTCCTTTTTTTTTCCCTTTTTTTTTCCATTGTTCACTTTTGTTGCTTAAGATGATAGTTTCTCTTTTATGTCTCAGGAAAATATTTGAACAGCATTTGTAATGCCAGGTAAGCTCATGTTTTCTGGGTAAAAGACAACAGTCCAATATATTGACTATTCCACAGAGTTAAAAATACAAGTGTACTGTCCACATTTTTTATCTCAACTTATCCTTTGCATGAGATATTTATTTATTTTTTTTTTTGCATGAGATATTTAAAGGAAATTAAAACTATTGGAAAAGGCTTCAAAACACCTATCCAGTTGTGTTGTTGTGATTTATTTTTTTAAACAAATTCATCATGAGTCAATGCCTTCATGATGCCAGATAGTATGGAGAGCGTAGGTGTTTCTAGTATTTTATAATGGTCTGGATTTGGATAACATTTCTTTATCCTATTTATTAGAAAAATTATTTGGCTCCAAGCTATTTAAATTATTTTTGTGTATTGATGTGATAGATGAGAAAAATGTCATTGAAAATTTAAGTCATTTTCATTTTTAGTATTTTTCTACTTAATTCATTGTTCTATTATAGAAGGGCAGTGAGAAATAGCTGCACTTTCTAATTTGGGGAGACCTGAATTTTTTCCATCATTTCTGCAAGTAGGTGAGATTGAAGGTAACCCCATTATAGACGAAGCATTCCTTATAAAACACAGATTTTTATGAAACTAACACTAAAACAATGACCTGCTATCTGAGTTTTAAGTCAACATGTTTCAACAAAAACAAAAAGACAAGGACAAACTGGGGACACTTGGTGGGGAGGGGAGAGGAAGAGGGTTGAGGGCAGATAAGAGAACAAGGGACTGAGGTGATGGTGCACTGGTGAAATGGTGATGGGGAATACATGGGGATTACAATTGATGTCAAATATATATAAATAAGGGGAAAAAAAGAAAAAAGGAATATGCAGAACAGTAAAAAAAAATAAATAAGTCAACGTGTTTCGTGGCCACTCTTCAAACCCCTAACACAGTTTCCTTTAAGAGGCTGACTTCACTACAGCTAGATCAGTTGTAAAATCTGTCCATTCCAGACATGATGGATCCAATACCACACAAAATCAAAATCAATTAAAATTTACTGTGCTGTCATTTCATATTCTCAATGCCACATAGTGTGAAAACCACGCCAGGAATAGATGTTGAATTAAATGTGTATCTATTACGTAACCACACTATTTGTCATTGACACATGTTCTTCACACGGAAAGAAACAGTAGGATGTGATCTCCCACATATTAAAATGTACTAGGAAGATAATACCAAGTTCTGAGTAAAAATAGTCTATACCAGCATTTTACATAGGATAACTAAATTATAAGTCCAAATAGTACCATCATAGTAGAAACCGGCAAAGCTAGAGAGAAATTCAGTAGGTAGACATATTTTATTCCCATTGAAGTCTAGGAGAGTAGTGGCAGGGGAGGGGGGATATAAAAGGGAGATAAAAGATGGTATAAAAAGGAGAATGATGGTATAAAAGGGGGGATGAGAAAGAGCAAAGAGAAAAAAAATAGTTAATGTCCATTCCTGACCTTTCCTTGTTTTCTGGAAATTGAGCAAAAATGGATGCCATTTTGGCCCTCCTTTCCCTCACTCTCCACATCTAACCCTGAACTCCATCAACACCAGCGGCTACTGCTCCTGCTGGCTCTACAGTTCTCCCCAGCATAGGGCAGCAACCCCTTTGCCTGGATCACTGCAGTCAACTCCCAAGTCGGCTGCGAGCCCCAGGACTCCCACACCACCCTTCGTCCATTCTTCACCTAGAAGCCATAGTGACTTTACAATCACAACTAATCTTGTCATCCCCGCCAATTACCTCCACGATAAAATTCGTATTTCTTATTCTACTTTATAAAACTCTTTCTAGTCCCTTCCATCCCTACCTGTCCAGCCTCATGTCTTGCCTTTGGATGAAGGGACAGGTGGCTGCATCTTTGCAAGTTCTTCTGACATGAGCTGCATCACTGGAAAACACCACTCACTCTCTCCTCACCTTACTGGACCTCCCTGCTCATGTCCTATGGTCTAAAATGGCCTTCCCACTTCCCATCCAAATTGGCCTCCCCTGCACTTTCTCAGACAACTGCCTTCAATCCCAGTGCCCAAAGTGCAAGAAGATGCTCCATTGAAGCATCTAGGCACAATAATTAGAAGTGTACTTGAGGTTCACCCATTTGTTGAGGCATTTTCTTTGGGAGATGTTTTTCCTCCTTTGTGTCAATTGCATGCTGATTGGAAAGCATTAGATTAGACCTCAAACATGGGGATGGAGTGTGCAGGGAATGAGCACCTTGATGGAGTACTACAATGCACCCTCCAGACATCGATCCGTGGGTCAGTGTCCAGTAGGTTTCCCAACGCCATGGAGCTGTTTACTTCATGGAGCTCTGCAGGGAAGAAATTCACAGTCCTCCACCCTCAGCCTGACAACCTGTCTCACTGTTGAAAAACAGTTCAAGGTAGCACTTGAGACCAAACGTGTCATTTTCCTTGTCAAAATGAAAGCTGTAAATTTTAAACCTAATGCTTAATGTATCCAGATATTGAACACAGGGACTTTTATCCTCAGCTTAATGGTCTGTCTAAAAACATCAAAAAAGATTACTTAAAAACTCTGGGCCTCAGAGGTCCTATAAAATCACATGAAGCACCCCCCACCCCATCTCCTCCAAGTTTTAAAAAATTTATTGGAAAACACTTATGCAATATATGAACTCCTATTTTTTTCTCTTAGTCTTGACTCTTACTAAGACGATATGTTTGACTGCTGGGGGGTGGTTAATAAAAGCAATAGGACAAGATGAAATTTTATTAGATTACAATCTAAAATTTTAATAGAGTTTCTGCTTCTGGGAATGGATAGCAAACCTTATTCAGCATCTTCTTGAACAGGGAAAAAAGCAAAAGCATAGCTTTCTTCCTTTAATACAATGTGACAATAAAGAATGGCGAAGCTTTTTAATTTTTTTAATTCAGGTATTTATAGAGACCTGATTAGAACAGAAAGACAAGAGAAGGTAAGCGAAAGCATTAGGAAGAGAGAATATCATTATTTTTTCTAATAAAAGGAGACTGCAATAAAGGGGAATTGCTAAGATTTTATGGATAGAGAAGTAACACCGGACCTTAGTAGCTTTATCAACCACAGGCATACTGAGGGCTTAAAAATCCACTCTAGGGTCAGAGCATCTGTGACACACTGACGTAGCAAAGATCTTACTAACATCACCCTAAAAATTCTTTGTTGACAGAAATAGCATCTTCATTGCCTTTAGGTAATAAAGAGAGGGGGCGTTTTGCACACAATCATTATCCTTCTGCCCAGAGAAAACTATGACGTTTAAAGGGATCAAGTTTAAAGGGATCAAAATGACTTTCAACCGTTGTATTAAATCTAAGACTTCATTTTCAACACTGTTGCTTTTTCTAGAAGATAGCTGCTAGTCAGGGGAACAAGATGTTTGGCAAAACAGAAAGCTTATAATTCCTGCTGAATTCAAAATCTCCAGTATTTTCAAAGCACCACTGATTCACAGAGAGTAACAGTATCATTTGTTTTATCCATTTTAAGAGTGCTCTTCTGTATCTGTTTCTGACATAATACCTGCGTTATGGATCCCACATTTAAAGTGTTCACTTTAACCCCTCAACATTTTGGTCCATGTCTGGCTTCCCTACAAGATAGATCCTCATTAGGGATTACTCCAGGGCTAGAGCAGCATCTAATGGGTCACTGAGGTAGGGCAGTATCAGCCTGTTAGCAGCTGCTTAGGCAGCAGGCTGGGAAAAACTGTTGATTTTCATTCTTCACTGCCGAGCGATGAAGGGCAACCCATATGCTAGAAGTCTAGTCAGGCCACAACCTGTACTCATGTACAAAAGAATTCAATTCAATCCATACCCCAGGTCAACAATTACGCCATGATATATGATATAAGGGGAAAATCAATGCATCTACAGTGTGTAAGGGGGCTAAAACCAGGAGGCCTGGGAGGTCAGCCACTATTTTGATTAGCTTTTACTGGGGAAAGTTAAGACTCTATCAGATGGGATCTAGAATCCAAATAGTTCATTGATTGATGATTACACATCTTGATTAATTTTACTGATGCTCTCAGCAATGATATTTCTTTCTTAGCCCATCATTCTGGAGTTTTGAACTCATTTTGCGATACAAAGCCCAAAACCAAACATAGCACACTTCTAACAGGAACATCGTATTTTCAAAAGTTAAGCAATTTTTATATGAAAATAGAGTCTGGCACATACACAATGGTCACTTCATACACCTGAAACACCTCCTCTCTGGGACCACTCTGTGTAATGAAACATCTGAAAAGCTTGTTAAAAGCTCCTGAGTCCCACCCTCACAGATTCATTCCACAGACCGAAAACTTGCATTTTTAAAAGCTCCTGGGCAATAGCGGTGTATCCCACAATACTACATTTGGCACAGATTATCAAGAATAGATACCACTTTCTTCATAATCTTTCTCCGCCTCCTTTGTTGAGTTTGCTCTTCTCTCCTAGTTTGGCATGATCTGTAGCTCAGTCTTATACACCTACCTTCCTGCTCAAGGTATCATTCAGTGTTGTGACTCTATAGCCTATTTATAAGTCATGAAACCTTCCTTTGGCACTAATTCATGTAATGACTTCCTATTCAATATCGCCTGATTCTTCTTTTAGATTCCCCAAACCTGGTCCTCTCCAATGGTCTCCAACTCTGCAAGTAGCACCAACATTTACAACATTGTTGAAGCTAAATCCTTTGTCATTCTTAATCTTTCTAATCCTTTGTAATTCACCCTTTCTTCCATAACACACTTTAACCCATCTGTAAATCTTGTTCGCTCTCTTTCCAGAATATAACCAGAATAAAGCCTGTCAAGCCACCATCATCTGTTCCCTCTACTTACCCTACTACCTTCACAGAGCTAACAAAGTGATCCTTTAAAAACAAGGCTGCTCTCTTCACTCTTGGCTCTAAATATGTATAACCCAGAATGAAAAGTTGGAGGGCTGACGGCATCCCATAAAATTCTGCATGATCTGACCCCATACTCCCTATACTTCTCCCACCTCCAGAGCCAGCAGTTTCCCCCACTCTCATGCTCTGTCCACACTAGGCCCTTGCTCTTCTTTCCATACACTATGCGTGCCCCTGGTCACCTTTCCCATGGTTAGATACAGGGTTCATTCCCCACCCTGTTCAGGTGTCTGCTCAGATGTCTACGTAAGGACTTCCAAACTCCCTCTCTGAAAAAGCCCTCAGTCTTGAGCTGCGTCACTCTCCAACCTTCTTACCCTATTTTACCTTCTGTGCCTTGATGCTTATCACCCTGATGATCTATGACTTATGTATTTGTTCACCATTTGCCTCCCTCCACCAGAAAGCATGAACAGACTGACAGAAAAGTAAACATTTCAATTTGTCAAAAAGAATCGACTAATTTTATTCCTCTCTAGAAACAAGCAGGTATTTTTTTCTTAGCCTTAGTCACTTTATGATGCAACATTTTTATAATACTTAGCCTGAGGGAATTGGGTAGATGTAAAGATTATCCAAAGACTGCTGCAGACCTTTTCATCTCATACTCCCAATAAAATTCTGCGGAGCTCTCATTCCACTCCCTCTCTGTTCCCCTACATCCATGATCCCCAAAAACATTAGATTGAGAAACAGTCTTTTTGAGTGACCCTGGGCACAGAAAGGGCAGCTGAGTCTATATATCAAACTGATTGGTCACAGGTGGGTCACTGTGTTGGACAAAGAATATAAATTTGCAAACACTGTGGTCACAGCACAGAATAATACCGCCTGTTTGAAATGTTACCACAGCTAATTAATGCAACTCAAGAGTTCTCGGAGTTGATAAATACAAGAGATGGCAACGTCTGCAAGTTGGGTAAAGGAACCAGTATTAAAATAGCTTTGGAAAAATACACTGCAGGACACAGCCACCATTCATCCCTCACACTGAAAAATTGTATTAGTGCTTAAAATGACTCCTCTCACTAACTTTCCACCAACTCAATTTAATTTAACTCAATTTAGGCTTAAATGCTTATACTCTGAACTCGACAGTCTTTGAGCTTTCTAAATGAAATGACATTGATAGCTGAACCAGTGGGCCATGTTGCATGTTCTCTGATGTTATTCGTTGGACTGAACCTTGCAAAGAAAAGCAACTATTAAAAAAATTAATGCGTGTGGAGATTAGAGTCCACATTTTGAAATGTCAGTAAATACAGTATTTATGTGACAGATCATAATGACTTGTAAAAGGCAGCCATATGTGTATCAAGCTCTCAAGTCTTCCTAATGTTTTCTTCTGAAAAAAATCTTTTATTTTTAAATCTGAAAAAAAGTGACACGAAACGAGAACTTTCAAATTTTTTGAGGAATTCAGAAAAAAGTCTGATGTCCTCAGACCACAGATTTCTCTCTTTCAAAGAGAAACCAGGGGATCACTTCCAGCCTGTGTGCTACTGTCATATCACAACATTTAGGGCAATAGAAAGATTTAAGAAAAGGAAATCAAGGATAGAACATTAGAGACAGTTCCTCGGTCTTTAATGTACTGTTTCACTACTTCACAGTGCCTAAAGGTAGCCTGCCGGTGTACTTTCACAAATAGCACCATTAACAGAATTTTACATGCCTAGGTCACTTTCCTTTGATCCCAAAGAAGTCTTAAAACATTGTACAAACAACAGACTTGAGGCTTCATGCCTGAAAGACAGGCACTTCTGGGGAGTAGAGGTGGTCCCTGACATAACAACAGAACATGCAGGACAATTTCAAACAAAGAACAAAGGCGAAAGATGGTCCTTCTGAAATCCGCCAAGGATGGTAAGTGTTTTCTGAGAGTGAAATCAAACACAACAAGCAAACGGCCAGTAGAGAATTTTCCTAGGAGACAGAACCTCTGCTGAAAAGTGATTAAGTACTTAATGGTCATCCCAGACCTCCAAATTGCATGGTCCCATGTACATAAACCACGTCTCCAAATGCACTGAAATTGTATCTCAGGCATAAGCTTCCTTTTGTTCTGATGCCAGTTTGTAAAAGATCTTTACATGAACAAAAGCTTCATCTTTACAATAACCATCTTTCTTTAGAAAAGGGAAGCAATATACTTTTGGGATGCCAAATCACACAATAGAGAAACCAAATAATTCCAGTGAGGCTTGACGAGCCCTCAGCAAATCCTACAACAATTCTAGTCATCTGTCACTCAGGAAGTATCTCATAAAGAATTGTGTGGCATCGCTACTGTCTATTACCTGCGATATTCCTTTTGGTTCACTTGAGATTTTTTTTAAATATATAATGAATGCATTCAATAATTGTTTGAATTGCTGCTGTGCATTCTGTCATAAATGGTTTATGGATAACCATCAATTGGTTCTGTTCATCAGTCTAACAAGTTCAATGTACTACTCAGAGCAAAGGATGACTATTTATTTAACAGCTCTTGGCAGGAAAATTTGTTGCATGCCACAACTTTACAAAGAACATTAAAATCAATGACAATTTATAAACCAAAGGCTGGGAATTATGCTTTGGATTCCCATAATTCATCAGAATAAAGCTGTCAGATACCTTTTATTATAAATTAATAGCATGTTGTCTAAGAGCGCTGTGGAACAGATGTTTTACTAGTTCAGTACTGACATCTAGTGGACAATGGAGAACTATTCCCTCATCTTCTCCCAAGTCCCGATTTTCCCATTTTTTTGCGCAAAGAAAATGTGTTGCTGCTGCGTCAGTAAAAAGATGTTTGTAACACAAGATACTGAATTTAAGTTTTGTGTGTTTGTGTTTGAGCTAAAAAATATGTCACAGGTTTCAACTTTTAATGGTAAACACTGGAAATGTGTTTTTAATTTAAAACCTACTCAGTTAACCACACTTCTTTAAAAAAAATCTGTTTCTATAATATTTTTAAAATTTTTAGTACTTTTAAACTTGGAGGTCTACTAATTTCTCATTTTCTACTATTAAATTAATTAAACTACATTAAAGCTGCAAACTTTCAACTCCTATGTTCTCATGAAGTAGAAACTTAGTTCTAAATATAGTTCTAAGATAAACACTAATTTAGTTTATGTAAGATTCAAATCTGGGATTCAACTTCACTATGTCGAACTTTTTCTGTAGTTTTTATGATGTATTAATGTTAGATATATTGAGAGTGGGGAGAGAAAGAGACAGAGAGAAGAGAGACTTTTTTGTGGACTTTGCTTCCCTTAACAGCACTCACAAGTTGGTTTACATGTTTACATGGTCACTAACATAATCAAAAACTAAAAAATACCTTTCTAGTCATTAACATTCAAAAACTGAAAAGCATCCTAACTACGCTGGCAACCTCTCAGGGACACGTCTTGGCAAATGTGCCACCCTGGAGCTGGCTAGGAGTATTTTCTGCCTCAGGTAAGAGACCAAGGTGAGACAAGCCAAGGGTTTCAGGTTACCAGACCTGGGCCCACGCTGGACTGGACTTTCCAGGTGATGAAGAAGGTTAAGGAGTATATTCTCCTTAGAGCATTTTGGAGTTGAGAGTGCCCCAAAGTGAAGAAAAGAGAAATAAAACTACTGTTCACTGTGTACCTACTTTTGTGTCTGGTGCTGTGATAGGCATTTTGTACAAGAGACTAATGAAGTAGGGGCGAGGGATGAGAAGTATCGGTCCTTGAAAAACTTTCGGAACTTGAATGGCAGCTCTAAGATCAGCATCAAGTTAAAATCTTTACAAGAGAAGGAATAACTTCTCTGACTTGACTGCTACTGGGAGACGACTGAGCTGCAATCACAACCGGCCCCACTCCACTTTACTGAACTATAAAAGTGGTAAGAATGGTGTATGGAACCGCCTTATAAATTTTGTGAAGTCTATAAAATCTATTTTAGGTTACTTTGAAAGCAATGCATTACAATTATTTCAGAGAGCCTATGTGATTATTATGAAGGTGAATAAATAGAACAGAACACAGTATACTCCCACAATAAAGAGAAATCAACTTCAGGAGTTCTTTATGTGAAAATGGGGGTGGGGGAGCAGCGTGAACCTGCTTAAGCATAAATCCACACTTTTTTTATAGACAAATGTAAAAGGGACTAGTTCAAGGTTTTCATAATTTTCTTATTTAAAATACCTCTATCATCCGATTCTAATCTTCAAATTACTGTTTAAACATCTTCTTAAATAAACTTGTTGCAAGTCATTAAAATAAATACCATGCATGAGCAAAGACAACTGAGTAGCACTGTATGGACTAATACCCTCCCAATGGACAATCTTTCATATTACTGAAAGACAAACTAGGTGGCTTCTGCTGTCGGTAACAAACTTTAGTTCTTTTAGTAAAAGAAAAATATTCACACTCACGCTGGTCTTTAGCATTTCCTTATTTATAAAAACAGATTTAAATCTCTGATCATTCCAAATCCTGTATTCTCACTTCCGCTGCGGACGGGCACAAACTCCTACCTAGAGACATTTCTAAGCTCCCACGGATGAAGGATCCCACACATGCTAACACACACACGTCAGTCAGACACCAGGGCAGAGAGAAGAACTGATCACAGGAGGAAAGGCCTGGGAGACTGAGCAAGAGCACTTCCCAAAACGAGACATGGTAGCAAATGCACATCTGAAACCTTAGGGCAGGCATTTTAAGAAGGAAAAAAAATTACATTGAGTAAAAGCAACACACGAAATTTATCAGTGGAGAAAGGACAATGAGCAAATGGGACCGATAGGTCTAGAAGGAATGATGACATTCAGGAGATTCAAATTTAACCTCTGATCCCAGAACAGGAAACTGTCCTTTCATATACTCCTTGCTCTACAGACAAGAGATGGCCAAAGAGTGCACCAGGAGAGCCAGAGACCCAAAGGGGTGCTTCCTCCTGATTACCTTAAGGTCAAGTTCTTGCAGTGACAAGAACTTTCATTAAAGCCTTTACGATGTTACTGAAGCAGACACAATAATTACACAATAGAATTGAAAGGGATCGCAAAGAACATCTAGCCCAACTACCCAGAAGCAGACAAGAAGAGCCTCAGGTGGGCTAGAGGTGTCAGAAGACGGAAACCAGCACCTACTGCAGCACATGAAGGGAAAGGAGGTCACAGAGTTGAGAAAGGAGGAAGCCAGCGAGCCCAGGAAGCACGTCTGACTAGGGGGAGCAACTTCTAGTGTGACTAGGGAAGGAGTAAAGCTTGACAACACTGGTGCCTGCCTATGACAGCACCACCGGCTGATGCCATTATCCTTGGTGCTGCCGGGCCCAGTATTAGTGCTGCCTGGGCCCAGCTTGTGGATTGCTGTCGCTGACATCAGCGCTGCCACCTCTGCCGAGAACTGAGAGCTTTGTGACCTTTGGAGCATTACTACTGTCTCTGGCATTTCCTCTAACTCTTTCTCCTAACTTCTCTCTCTCCTTTGTAAATAAACTCTTGCAGTTGAACCCTAAAATAAAAAAGGAGTAAAGCCTAGAAGCCTAAAAGACAGCAGAGGGACAGGTCCAAAAACTGCATCATCAAACAGAGTTGAAATTCTGGGATGCAGGAGCAGTCAGGTTCAAGGACACATACAGGTCCTCACGCCTAGAACCAGGCATTGTATCAGAATTCAAGTAGACAAATGAGAAATCAAGGCAAGCAGCGAAAGAAAGGAAAGCAGAGCAAGGGAGAGCAACAAGAAGCCAAGATTCACAAAAGGAATAAGGGCTACTCAGCTCACAAACATGAGACTCCAGTCCTACTTCTACTGCTACCTGAAAGGACTTCAGAAACTAAGGTGACTGACAGCAGCTTAAAGATTTTAGGTGGTTCTGAGTCCTAGCTCAGCTAACCTAGCAGGTGTGAGCTGGTCTTGGAGCATCTGGCTAAGATGCTATGTATACAGACACTGGGTAACCAGGATGTCACGAGGGCTGATCCTAATAGAGCCCAGGTAGTGGAATGTATTATAAACATCTGACAGTCAATTAGATATGTGGTACATGCATGTGTACAAGTCATTATTTGTACACACATGCAGAGACTACGACTTGATAATCTGGAGATATTCCATGTTCGTTTCTCGTTTCCCCTTCAATCTGCAGTCAGCTTATTGTTTGTTAACAGTCTTTTCACTATGCTTCTCAATGCATTTTAAAATTATTTTCCTCAGTAAGTCCCCATCTTCTATGTATTTTTCAACTTTGTTTATAAAAACGTCTACTTTGAAATGTCATTTCCTAAAGAGCCAGGGTACATATTCATTTAATAAATGTTTACGCTTCTTTTGAGTCTGCCTTAGTATTATGTGTCCAAGTAGAGTAAGAAAAAGGCATGCAGTGAATTCAAATCAGTCTGTTTTCCAACTGAGAATTTTGAATCTAAGATTTTGAATTTTACCTAAATATACCAGACACCCTCCTTTTACTGTGTAATTTTTACTACTGAGTATATTCTAATTGAACTGATAGAATAAAGTAGAATTACATCTATAGGCAACAGGAATTTTTAACTAAATAATTTCAGGTTAATCAGTGAACTATAGTAGAAAGGAAGTCAAGTGGCTAATCATGTATTAAATCAATGATTTATAGTTAATTTACTTCCTTTAAGTTGCTCTTTCATTCTGTTACCAAGACTTTTATCTTTGGACTTCAAAATAAAAAAAGCCAAACTATTATATGGAGAAATGGGTGGAGGTGGGGAGCCAATTGAAAAGTCCAACAGCTTCCTGTGTCTTCTTTTTGATACTTTATCAGCAAGGTTTTAATAGTTATACAAGAACCACATGTTGATGTTATATGATAGGTCCCAAGCAGAGATATCAATGACTGTAACTGATGAAATAACTAAATATCAACAGTAAAAGGACCTCCAAGATGGTAAAAAAAGAACATCACAGAGGGGGGAAAATGAGTTGCTGGCCAACATGTAAACAAGAATTGGACTCTGTTTATTTCTTCCTTCCTTCAGCTATATTGGAGAATTGCTTTGTGCCTTGTACATCTCATGGTCCAATTTATTATCTTCCTGTTCCGTGAAAGGTGGTTTATGCAACTTATTGAAATGTTTCCAGGAAAACCACTGGGGGGTGTGGAGGATGAGAGGAGGGAGGTAAGAAGGGAAACGCACAGAAATATAAAGCTCAATACCTAATGCCCTTGGTAAAAGTTTTCCAAGGGTCCTACTCCTGTCTTAAATTCCCTTTATTTTGTTATGATAGATGTCAAAATAGTGATCCTTGAGCATGCAGATCTTTACTTCGCTCCAAATTCAGTATATCAGAGATAAAGCAGTACAAATTTCCATGAATTCCGGTGTTTACTTTCAATCCTGACAATCTTCAGACATGACAAAGGCTATCATGAGAATGTCTGAGGTTCAGTAACAAAAGACCTATTGCTTTACAGTTATTACTTTGGAAGGCCTCTCCCAAGGCACACACCCAATAGCACTGTTCAGATAGGCTTTTACTAGTTGTGAATAGAGAAATGCGATGGGGATGTGGGGTTCAGTCCCATGTATGGGTGTCATGTGTTGTGTCAAGTCAAAGGATCTGCCAAGACTCCTGCTGTTTCGAGAACAGAGATGTCCTCTCCTGCTTCAGTCTGCAAGAAAAAACTGCTACAGCCTTTCAGACAAGTAAACACAGTGAATGACCACCTCCTCCCCAGAGTCTTCTCAGTTTGTTTAGGAAGAATGGGAAGATTTGCTCTTATTCTATGAAATCCGAATGTGGAAATCCCCAAGCTGCCCTGGCTTCCCACCTCTGAAAGCGCCCATGCTACAGCAGTGTATCGTGTGAAAGCTACCCTGTTTTCAAGTGTGTTTGGTGATTGACTATGTGTATGACCTGCAGACATCTATCTAAAACAGAGATGCCCAGGATGTTCCAAGAGAGCAACATCTGGATTTCTACCCAGATCTATCAATCTTTGAAAAATCCAATTATGTAAAAATGCCAAAAAAGATCATTTTGACTAAATTCCTCATGTTACAACTACATTCATTCATTCATCTAACAAATAGGTCTTAGTCCCAAAATTTTCCAAATACTTTAAATGACTATCTCAGAGAAAGTTAATGGTGTTTAATATAGCACAGAAACTTAGAAATTAAAATACTGCATAGTGTCATTTATAGCAGAATCTAATAAAAAAAAAAAAAAGCTGATCTCAGAGAGTAGTTACAAGGAGTTGGAGGAAGGAGAAGTGGAAACATATAGCTCAAAGTTACAAACTTCCAGTTAGAAGATGAAGAAATTCTGAGGATCTACTGCATAACATGGTGACTGTAGTTAATGAGACATTACCAGGTAACTGAAATCTGCTGAAAGCAGATACCAAAGTTCTCACCTACCTCCCACACACCTGCCAAATGCATACAAAAGAATTGTGAGAGGTGATGTGTATTAATTAATTTGATCTTGGTAATCATTTAACAATGAATGTATATATCAATCATCATTCTGTATACTTGAAGTGAGTACAATTTTGTCAATGGTCCACAGTGATGGTGTGGAAATTTTTTAAATAAAGAGAGTTTAAACTTTTCATAATTATCACCCATGTTATTTCAAATTCTCCAGTGCTGATAAGCGATGGTTAGTATTTCTAAGTCTATCAGATCAAAGCAAATGTTAGAAATGTCTATCTTTAGTTACCCAATATCACTCCTTAAGGAGGTTCCCTATGTTTTTTATTCTTCTAAACCTATAATCCTTATTATGATTCTCATTTTTTCCTCTGCAGAAAAGTGTGCATGGAATTAATCAGACAAACTTTTTCTATAAAGTGCCATATGTTCTGAGCTTTAAATCCATAATAGGGTCTCCATCTCAACTATTCAACTCTAACACTGTAGCACAAAAGTAGCCATAGACAATAAAATAATTAACAAGTCATGGCTGTGTTCCAGTAAAACTTTATTTACAAAATAGAGAGGAAGATTTGGTCCTTGAGTTGTAGTTTGCTGACTTCTGATATATATAATTACGTGGGAACGTGCCAGCTAACTTCCATCATTTTTCTTATAAGATAAATTGCCTTTTGTCCATAATATTATTCTTATCTTGTAATGAGATCACTATATGTCCTTCAACAAAACCTTCAGCCCAAATGGAACTTTTTTATATTTGTGCTGTCCAAAGTGATCACAACTAATCATCCAACTACCGAGTGGCTGAGAAACTGAATTTTAAATTTTATTTTTTATTAATTTGAATTTAAGTTGCCACATGTGGCTAATGGCCAACTCACTGGATACTCAGACTTAAAGAGTAATGAAGACCACCAGGCACTTTTTTAGATAGGTCAAAATATAGGAAACTCTATTGTGCCTTCAAATCATAGGGCATATATAGGGACCTATACCATAATGCCTATTATAACCCTGGGTATTTCAAAGATGTTCTTTTTTTGTAGGAGTATGCATCTGATAAGTCACCAGTATAAAAAGTATAACTTACTTTATAAACTTTGTATTTTCAAACAACTTTTGGGAATCCTTCAATTGGATCAAACATGGATATCTTTATTTCTCTTTATATAACACTGTTAATAAACAAGTGGCACCTACAACTGTAGAACTTGAGGATTTATCACTGCCTTTTATGTGCTTCCTACCTGTCTGAAAATGAATCTACTACCATATACTTCAAAGTCACAGATTCCCAGTAAAGGGATATATTGTATTAACAGGAGCAACACAAAATGACTAAACTTTTTGGGAATGGATTAACCCGAAAAAAAAACCTAAAAAGAGCAAGAGACATTTGAGTTGAGCACTGACCAAATACAGGGATTTCAGGAACAGGGAAGAGAATTAGCAAAGTCATGTAAATGAGTACTACTTTGGGAAAGGATGAGGAATCCGGTATTCAGAGCAGGAACAGGTAGAG
Source organism: Galemys pyrenaicus (assembly GCA_019455555.1). Classification (NCBI taxonomy): domain Eukaryota; kingdom Metazoa; phylum Chordata; class Mammalia; order Eulipotyphla; family Talpidae; genus Galemys; species Galemys pyrenaicus. Next base: position 7,746,050 of record JAGFMF010011760.1, on the reverse strand, counting down.
ATAATCCACAAGGGCAGACTAGAACCACATTAAAGGTCACTGTATGTTTGAGAAACATCTCTGGCCACTGAGGAGTTATCATAAGCTCTAGAAATAGAGAGATGATGTAGTTAAAACCCTTCTTAGTATTCTGGCAACAGCATGGAAGGTGATTTATAAACATCTGATGAAGAGAGTGCACCATTAAAAGCTTTATATTAATTTTCAATGATGAAGATGACTGCATTAATGATCACGAACATTACCCAAAACTTGATAAAGCACAGATCAGAGTTCACAGGCTGTATGTCATCAGACCAAATTTAGTTCACAGATGCTTTGTCTGTTTTACAATGTTCTTTTAATATGTTCATTTGTTTGCCAATATTTATACATCAGGGGATTTTTCCATAAGAATCTGGATTTCTCTTTACAATGTCCATTTACTTTTAAAAGTTGTACAATCGAACAACACTCAGGCTACATTCTCTCCTAGCAACAAGTGGTTGTTTCTGAGTGGCAGACACATACCCCCCCCACACACACAAAGAACCTCTCTCCAGACGTGTACGATCCACCACCTTCAATTGTTACTTGACTTCTAGTCAGTTCCATTCATCCTGAAGGCATTTTAGTTTTTACTCCAGTGTAATTATTTGACTTGGTCAAAAGTTTAAAATTTCATTTGGCTTTAGAAAACTCTATGAATGCATTATCATCTATAATACCCAGTATATTTTTACTCTAACCCACAAGACTTTAAAATGATGCCTCTTTAAAATATTCAGCATTCCCAGTCTTTCATAAACATAGGCCTATCCTTCTTTAATAGCTTCATCTCGACAATCTGGAGGAAAGAAATGAAGAACCAGAGAATAGCTATTGGACCTTAGCCTTACACAGTTATGTTGCTTCTCCTGTTGGAACCCATGCAGTTGGCAAGTCTTAGGCCCAACTGGTTTTCTCAAGATGACTTAAATCACACATCTACGTGTGCCATCTTCCCTGTGACCTCCTGGCAAATACAGAAAGATAACTGCCAGTATTGGTCAATCCTGCGGCCTGAGTGTGGGATCATCAAGGAAAAGGTCTAGATCATTTTGAAGTAATCTTCCTAGTTGGAGGTTAGAGGTTTTTATCTCATGTGATATCTATTAAGATATCAATAATGAGCAATATTAAGTATAGCTCCAAGTGAGTTCATTTCAAACTGGAGAAGTTGTATTTCACCACGCCCTAGACTGAGAAGATGCTGTGGCTTTAACTACTTTTCCTTATAAAATAAAACCTTCATCTATGACAGTGTTTGGGGATATATCTTCTTCTCAACTTATACAGCTGTGAGTACACATACTCATATGTCTCTTTTGGACAATTTCTATTATACAAATGCTCCTTGGATGTGAAACACATAAATCCACATTTGCTTAATAAGAAGACTGCATTCATCTGAAGGTTCATAAATGGGAGGAGCTGAAGCTGTGAAACCATCAACTATCCCACTGTGATTCTATGGCGACAAAGACAAGAGGGCAAAAGGATACATGAGAAATCACTTCTCCCTGTCTTCTACTAAGAATTTAGAACATCCCCCTCTGCTGGCTTCTAAATGGGGACTGTGCTGTAGGGCAAAAATTGTTTGACTGTGTGGACTCATATCCTAGAACCACAGAAAATCACAGTATCTAAATCCTAGATCCTACCCTTAAGCCAAATTTTAAGAGAACTAATTCTGTCAAGTCCTTCATCCTATAAACACCATCACAAGGCACTTAGGGAAACTCCACAGTTGCTGGGCCCTAGGAGACAACTGTCTCCACTCTGGGCTCAGAACTTTGATCCCATATGGCTCTCCCCGAGTTACTGACACTGTGCAGGCAGTTGAGGGGAGAAGGTCGTTTTGCTAGCTGGCATTAAAAATGGCTCCTTCATCAGTTTGCCCAAGCTAATGCAACCCACCAAATGCTTAGGAAAAAATTCTTACCAAAGCTAAATGGCAAGTAGTCAAAAAGGAAAATAATAATAAAGACACTGGAGATCCAGGACTGCATTTTGAAGCAGAAACCTAATTCCACAAGCTGAACTCTACCAACGAGATTCCCAAACCTCCAGGGTCACACACAAGGCTGTAAGCACCTATGTTGTCATAGCCTTCCATACTTGGTAAGTTCTTTTTCCTCCCCAGAGTGGGAATGAAAACCACAAGCCCTCCAGACCTCCCTCTATGCACACTTCTCCCCTTAAAAACCGCAGTCATGGTTAAGTAAATTCTGCTCATAGCCAGCCCACAGTAGGCTGTTTTAGGATGGTTTTCTCAATCAAGACAATTCGATGCACGATTCTGACTCAGGAGATATCTGGGTATAGGTACCTTCTAGAGTTACATTGAAGCAAACTAACAAATAGTTCCCCAAAAGTAGTTCTTAACACCAAGAGTGTGTACCTTACTCTGACCCCACTTACCTACTATACAAAACATTGTACTTTGTTCCAGTCTGTGTAATGTGGGGTTTAGTCTTAGGAGGATATACTCCACAAACTCTTTCACCAACCTCCTCTCAGCAAACTGGCCAAGTAAGCGGACCTTCTCCCTTGCCCTGGAAGCCCTTGTGGTCACCACGCTGTGACCCACCACACAGTGAACACTCAGCTTCCCAAGAGCCAGCTGCACTTGTTCCCCAGCCTGTCGCGTCAGTTGCGTCCATTTCAACTAATAATACTAAGAAAAAGAAAAACATTTTGAACATGAGTGTGAAGAGAAAGAGCACTATTTGTATGGAAACTAAGTTGAATGTCTGAATGACTTTGTAAAGACTAGTTATAAACATAAAAAAATCAAACAGTAAAATAAAGTGAGAAGGGACAAATGCAGAATATTGTGGGTAGTGAGGTGTAGTTTATAAAAACTTAACAAGATTTCCATATTGCTTCATGAAAATCTTTACTCTCTGTACTATAAATAAACTGAAACTGCATCTTAGAATTATAGGGGCACTTTAGGAGAGACGCTCCAAACAAAACTCCCATCGGCGAATCCATGCTCTATGAAAAGCCTTGCCTTTGATTTAGAACATTTGTAGTGAATGTACATTTATATATTTCAAGTTAAATACAAGAGTTAAGATGTGCGTATATCACTTCCAGGAGCCTGGCTCCCACCACCTCTTTCAGTTCATTTAACAGACTACCAGTCTCAGTAATGTCAGAAAAGAGAACTTATAATGTGTTAAAATCATAATGACATTATTTTAAATAAAACTTTTTATTTTGAAAAATTTTACAACTATTTTAGTTTTTTAGTCTAACAATTTCCTTACCCATAATTATCCTTATAGAAGTGTTGTATTATATTTAATAAATAGATATTACCAGGGAGTGTCCAAGAAAAAGGGATCAAAAACTTAAAAAAATTATTTTCCTGCGTTCATATTATTTAGTAGTGTTTAAAAAAAAAAAACTTTAAATGATTTTAAGTGCACAATTCAATGAGATTAAGTACTTTCACAATACTGTGAATCACCAGCATAGATCTCCAGAAGTTTATCATGCCTAACAGAAATTCTGTACTAGTACAGTATTATTCATTCACAGTAATTAAATATGGAAACACCCTAAGTGCATTTTGATACATGAATAAAGAAAATAGGATACACATATGTAGACATAATGGAATATTATTTAGTCATAAAATGAAGGAATCCTGGCATTTGCTACAACACAGATAAATCTGAAGGATAGTACACTAAGTTAAACAAGTCAGATATAGAAAGGCAAATACACTATCATCTCACTTATATTAGAATCATAAATCGTCAACTCATAGAAACAGAGTAGAATAATAATTGCCAGAAACTAAAGGGTGAAAGGAAGAAGGAGATGTCAGTTAAAAGGTACAGTTTCAATTACAAGTACTGGGTTTCTGCTATCCAAGATAGTGACTAAGTTAATAACACTACTTAGTACACTTGAAATTTACTAACAGAGTAGATCTTATGTGATGATATATCCTCTCTCTTTCTCTCTCTCTCTCACACACACACACACACACAATAACTATGTTAGGTGATGAATGTATGTTAAATAACCTAATAGTTTACAAACTATATGGATATGCCATCTTGTATATGTGATATACATAAATATATACAAATTTTTTATCATATGTATCTAATTAAGCTTATAAATTTTAAATATATTCTGTATCCATTACATGATAAGTCCCTATGTTCCTTTCCTTAATGTCTGCAAAACACCATTCTACTTTATGTCTCTGTGAATTTACTTATCCTAGGTGGAGTCACACTATACTTATCCTTTTGTATCTGGATTATTGCACTGAACATAATGTCTCAAGGTCCATCCATGTTATAGCATGTGTCAGAATTTTATTCCTTTTTATGCCAAATAATAATCCACTATATTTATATACCACTTGTATCTGTTGATGGACTTTTGAGCTGTCTTGATAACTTTTTTTTTGGTAACTTTTTAAAAGCTACAAATTTCATAGTTTGTTTTGTTGTGTTGTGTTTTCAAGCAAAGTCAAGCTGTCTCAGTGTCCACACTGAGAAAAAAATTTCCTGGACAAAGTAGCTGAGTATGAACTCAGCCTCAGCAACATTCTATGTTTTGAGCTAACACATACTCCCCTAAAAGTCATGTTAAAGTCCTGCTCCTCAGTACCTCAGAATGTTACTGTTAGAGAGACAGAATCTTGATGTTAAAATGAGATCATCCTACCCCTTGGGGTAGGTCCCAATCTAATATGCCTGGTATCCTTTTAAGAAGAAGATTGAGTCAGACATGCAAAGGAACGACCAGGTGAGGACACAGAGAGAAGGAAGTCAAGCAGAGAGGCCTCAGAACCAAACCTATCAACACCTTGATCTGGTAGTTCAAACTCCACAGCTGTGAGAAAATAAATTTCTATGGTTTAAGTCCCCTGCCTGTGATAATCTGTCATGGCAGTTCTAGAAAACAAATATACTCTATATCTCAAATGTGACTAGTTACAACCTGCACCACCATCACCTTTAGGGCTAATGGCAGTGAAATCCTTACTTTCCCATCATGTCTTTCTAAACCCCTTTTTTTACAGAGACTATCTCAGTTATTCTTTCCCCAGTACCAGGGACTAATACTGATTCCTTTACTAAGAGATAAAAAAACTGGTAATGATCTCTGACTACAGTTTACTTTCTATAACCCTCTAGTGAGTATTATATTATGGGGTAGAGGAAAAAGATCAAGTAACTTACATTATATGGTAGAAGATCATAAGTGTGATGGAAAAATTAGAAGAGAGGGGGAAGGAGGTTAAGGCACAGAAAGCAGAAAAGTTTTAAATAGGGACATCAGGGTAGATTTCTTTGAGAAAAGGGCCCTTTTCTTAAAGGGCACTTTGAGAAAAGGGAGCGAAGCTAAGGAAGGGCCCATTGAAGATATCTGGAGGATGGGAGATCCAGATGGAGGGAGCAGTTAGTAGAAAGGCCTGAGAGACAGAGCACTCCTGACAAGGCCCCAGAAGAGCAGAAAAGTAATAAGACTATGTTGGACTTTAAAGATCTTGGCTTTTTTTCTGAGTAAAACATGGAGCTACTGCAAGTTTTTGAGCAAAGGAACGACATGACCTGATTTACAGTTTTAAAAGCATCCCCTTTGGATGCTGTGTTATGGAAAGGAGTGGGTTGCAAAAAATGACCTGGAGAGACCAGCTAGGAGGCTGTTGAAATTTTCCAGGCAAGAGCTGAGGGGTTAAAGTGGCTTACACAAGGACAAGTAGTAGCGGTGAAAAGAAGTCCAAATCTACTTTAAAAGCAGTCAACAGAATTTAGTGATTTTCTATAGAGTGTGGGGGAAATTGGAGTAGTCAAAAATGATGCTAAGGTTCTTGGACTGAAGTGGCCATCACTGAGGTAGGCAAGAGTGCAGGTAGCACAGGTGTGTAAGGTGTGAGATGGGAATGGGGGGTGACGAGCCCAATTTTGGACATTCTGAGTTTGTGACATCTATTAAACACCCTAGTGAAAACGCTAAGTAGGCCACTGGATATAGTGATCTATATTTAAGGTGGCAAATAAAATATAAATATGCCAACCTTTAATATACGAAGATATTTAAACTCCTAGTACTGGAGGAAACCACTAAGGGAGTACAGAGAATGGAAGACCACCAAGGACTGAGTGCTGGGATCCCAACATTCAGACGGTCTCTGGCCTGTTCCCTCCAATGATCCTATTTATATGTATCGCTAATAAATTATGCACTTACCACAATCTGCCTTGTATTCTAATTGTCTGTATTATACCTCCCCCACCAAATAACAGACTTTCAGAGATACTTTCTAAGTATCTTGTCCCTACATAACGAGACATACGATCTCGCTCTCTAATCTCTACAGATACCCATGCCTATGTATCTCGCACTAGATCTATTTCTCTAGTAGATCTGTCATATAGGGTGGGGAGTTGTTGTTTTTAAGAGATTTATGGCAAGGAATCAGCTAAAATATTTGTGGGGGCTGGTGAGGCAAATCTGAAGTCTGCAGGGCAGGAAGAAAAGGCAGGAAACTCTCACAGTCCACAGGCAGAATTTCTTTTTCCTCAGAGGAAACTCAGTCCTGTTCTTAACTGTATTAGGTCCACCCAGATTACCTAGGATAATCTCTTTTACATAAAATCAACTGAGTGGATTTTAACTGCATCTACAAAATGCCTTACTGTATCATCTAGATTAACATTCAGTGAATAACTAGGTGCTAAGTGGAACAGTTATACATAAAACTGGCCTTGCATGGCTAAATGAAAGTGAACAATTCACTGGCTATCCAAATGATACGTTATGTGATCTACGTCAAAAGTGAATTTAGGCAACAATTACACAGCCCTACTGAAAGAAAGCAGGCAGTGCAGCCGGTCCAAATTGCAGAAATGAACAGCCCTAATCCCTGCCTGGATGGCAATGTCTAGTAGTTGAATACATACACTGCACAGTAAATTACAGCGGAGTAGGGTTCATTCACTTAATGCTGCGGATCCACAGAGAAAAGACTGAATACATCACACAACTTGACCCAAGGATTTGAAATAAACTGACCCTTCAAGGAAAGAGTAGGAATGTCGTGGAGGCAACATGAAGAAAAGTTCTCCATGTGAGGGAATTAGGTTAGCTGTGCTGGGCAGGGGAACGCATTACAGAAGTTTACATGTATTTTCCCTTACTTTTCTCTTTCCAATTTAGAGACTCAAGGAGAAAGATTCCAGAGCATTTGAGAAGACAGAACAGATTAAATCTATGATTTGCACAAATCCATTTTGGATAATTATCAAGAGGCTTTAATTATAACAATTTGTATTTATAGAACACCTGTCCCCAAAGCACTGAATTATTATCTTTTTAGTGTATTTAAATCAAACTGTCAGGTCCCTAAGTGGCACACTTACCATCTATAAAGAGAAAAATAATTGTGCTTATTAATGATTTTTATAACTTATTTACAGTTTTCAATTTCAGTAACAAGTATTGCCTTTTCTTATTGCATAAACCATATAAATTCACTGTAGAAAATCCTATATATTTTCTCTAAGCACATGAATTCATAAAAAACATTACTGATTTTAAATATATGAACACTTATAGCACCTTTTGTAATCTGCTCTCTTTCTTGAGTAATATATCTAATATCATCTTGCGATACTGTTACATAGACCATTTTAAGAGTGGCACAGTGTTCCACTATGGAAATGTCCTTTATTCAATTTCCTACTTTGGGGACATTTTGTTGGGTCCAGTTGCTACTACTAAGCTGCTATTATGACCCTCATAGCAGATTTTTGCAAAAAATATCTTAATTATTTTCCTCAAATACATTTTTCAAGTGTATTTACAGTCAAGAGTATGCAAAAAAATTAAAATTTTGCCAGTTATTGCCAAACAATTCCAAAAACACTGTGCTTGAATGAGTGAATGATTGACCTTTAATCACACTTTCTTTATTTTCATCTTTGCCATTTATTATATAGACAAATTTTTTTATTTTATTCATTTTTTGGATAGAGTGATGGTAAAATAGTATTAACCCTCAAAGAGCTTATTTTCTGGAAGGAGAGATATTTTATATGCTTTCAAAATTAAAGCCATAACTCATGTAAAATATTTAATGTATTATACGTGTTTAAATGTACTTTATTGTACAGAATCCCAATCCTAATGTCCTCAATTATGGTATGCAGCCACACTCCTGTTGGTGGTCTGTCCCACAGACCCAACTTCCTCCTCCAACCACATCCCAGGGCTTGCAGACTCCTTTGCCTGGAGCACTCTTTTCTCAAATTATCACATGCCCAATCCCTTCATTTTATTTTCAAAACTGCCCTATCATTCTGCATGCCTTCACCCCATCTTATCCCCTCTCCGAGCACTAATTATTACCAGTTATAAAATTAGGAATCTATTTGCTTACTGCTTCATCACCTCTCCCCACAACTAGTGTATAAACTCAATAAGAACAAAAACTGTGTTTTATTTGCTGCCATATTCTTAGCACCTAAAACAGTAGGTGCTCAACAAATAAACAAACAAACACATGTGTGTCTGTTTAGCACTAAACAGAAAAGGATTTCAAGCCAGTTATAGTTGCACTAGACTTGAAAAAGACATAAGGGAGATATGCCTGGTCATTTCACTGATTGGCTGAAGGTATTACATCCAAGGAGAATAGATTACAACTTGGACATCTCTTCCCACACCGGTTGGTACCATAGTATTCATTCAATTTCAAGAAGCCCAAAATTAATAAAACAGAAGAATTTTAGTAAACTAACATTTGGTATGTAGGTCCTTACCTGATTTCCAGTGGTGATCACTATAATAGTTTTGTGTGCACTGAGTGAAAAGGGATAGGTATTTACTTTAACCTAACTATCTTAAGCAATTCTGCAGGGTTTTTTTTTTTTAAGTGATACTCATTTAAAATCCAATTAATAAAACACTAGGCTGTTTAAATGACCCTCTGATAGGGATTCATCCCAAAATACAACTGATTTGACATATCTATCTTGATACTCAGGAAAGACGACCTCCAATCTCAAGTTAAAATCACTGACAACAAGGAGAGAGCAATATATTTTAAAATAAAAATAATGAAGAACCTGCCTTTAATTCCCCATTTGCTTAACCTTGGGCAAATTGTCTCATTTCTCATTCTCAGCATCCTGGCTCAGTGATGTAAATAACAACTTGCATTGCTTAGATTTTGATAGAAAATTTAGAAGGGAAAAATGCTTCTTTGAAAAGATTTTGAAACTTAGAGCCTTAATAAATATTAAGTTATCAATATAATAATAGTAAAAATGACTTTCTATCAACTATTAACAATCCAAACCATAGTGATTTGCCCTCCAAAATCAGTAAACACATATTGATTTTTTTCAAAAAGGAAATATTTCAAAGTGGATACTCAAAAGACTTTTTTAAGTCCACAAAATTAACTACAAAAAGCCCATGTTAAGTCTTCAAGTAACTCTCAAAAGTAACTACTAACATTACCACCATATTAAAATATTGATTTAAGATAAAGAAATGGTCACCCTCAAAATCTTATAAAGAGGGGCCTCCCTGGTGGTGCGGCGGGGTTGAGCATCACTCGATCCCAGCCAGGGAGGGGACCCACATAGCGCAGCAGACCTCTCCTGCTTCGCCCACTGCTCCTCTCAACAGTGTATTTCAGTCTATCTGCCTGTTCTGCTCCCGCTCTGTCTCTGGTGGGTCCTCTCACCTCCCATGACTCTGGCCTGTGCCCCAGGTCTCGTATGCATAAATAAATGAATCTTTAAAAAAGAATCTCATAAAGAAAAACACTATTCATGACAAGTATAACAGAAAATTGTACCTCAAAGGAGAAATCCTAAAACCATCTAAACTTAGGTACCTAGGTACTTTGATAATCCTAGTGCCATAAACAAAACCACCAATCCCTACTTTATCTCAGCATTATATAGGGCAAAAGAATGAAAGAAAATATTGCTAAAAGCAGCATATTTACATCCATCACAAAATGATCACACCACTTCTCTTGTGGCCCAGAGTGCATTTAATGTAATTGAAGAGAGAGAGAGAAATGTTTTAAAAGGGTTTTGTTTTTTCAAAAGCATAACTAGGAGCTTTGCACTTCTGTTGAAGATGGAGGAAGCAGATTTCCCCTCCTGCTGGAAACAAGTAAAAAACGGACAAATACATGAATATAAGCAACAGTTTCATAACTATGGATGTTAATTAGCAAAGGACAAAGGTCCCTAAAAGATGAGAAGCAAATTAAGTGACGCCCTACAGTTGTTGCAGTCTATTTCCTTCAGCGTTTCCAGGGCAAGACACAGAGACAGAGATGAGGGAAAGCGTGTGGTCTGTCTCAGTGGGGACCTTGCTAAGAGTGAGTGGGGCCAGTCAGAGTCCCCGGGCAGAGTACTGGCACCGTGCGAGCTCACACAGAGGACTGAGGATTTCTGCAGACGATTCCCCTCCACAGGGTATTTCAGCTGAGTTCTCATCAGAACCTGCATGTGAGGTGAGCGCACAAGACTGGGCATGAAAGACCTGAAAGAACTAACCAGCGCAATCCTGGTTGCTGACTGAAAACTGGGACTGGTCCCTGTCCCAGCAGTCAGAGTGGAAGAAATGACATTCCAAAGCAGAAGGTAGTGGCCTCGGGAAGATTTTCCTTCCGTAATGAGTCAAAATCATAAAGTTTTGCTCCCACCTAAAAAAAAAAATCTCAAGAGCAACACCAAAGAGGATCAAACGGTTTCCAAGTAACTGAACTGTCTCCTGGAACAAAATGCGAGAATACCATAGGAATAACAAAAAGTCCACAGAAATGAAGAAAACGAAATTCTCAGTGTCTACCACCCAAATAAAAATCTCCAGGCATGGAAAAAACAAGACCCACAATAAAGAAAAAAAAAAATCAATGAGTTGAAACAAACCCAGAGGACACAAATGATAGAATTGTAAAAAAGGTCATTCAAACATATGATAAGTGTTTGAAAAACAGTTCAGAAAGCTAGAAGATTTGACGTTAAGCATAGAAAAAAAAGACTCCCAAATCCACCATACATACACAGAGAGAGAGAGAGAGAGAGAGAGAGAGAAACTCAAGTCAAACTTTTAAAATTGAAAAAAAAAAATTATGCAGGAGTGTCATCTAAACCAAAACCTCTGAAAATTTTTACATTAAACGAGCAGATCACCAGTCAGCTGGGGAAGTGCTTCGAGCAACCTTAGACACACAGCTGGGGTCCCACCGGGGATAACATAAACATATGCATATATTATATATCTATAATTTTTAAGAAGAAATGTTAGAATGGTTTCCTCTAATTTTTTTTAAAAATTATTTTAACCACAGATACAGGGGTTCGATGAGTCCCATGCACAAGAAACGTGCAAAGACAAATCAGACAGTGGAACCCAAATCAGAGAACAAAAGGTAAGCTGGAAGAGGGGGAGACCTCGGGCTACTACAGTAGGCGGCCAACCTACTGTAGTCCACTGCCTCATTCCAGGGGTCCACTACCTTCAGCCAGCACCTCTGAAGCCGTGTGAGGGCCCCTGCACCCCTGCCCCTTGGGTCCACACAGGTCCACACAGCTATAAAGGTCTCCACCTTGTGGGGGGACAGGGAGTGGGGGTCCCAGCATGGTACCGTCCTGTCAGTCAAAGACCTATTCAGGGCACAGCCCTGGGGACCTAGTGACCCCAGAAATGAACACAAACTCTAGGCCGCCTTTGGTTCGGGCGTCTGGGGAAGGCTCTGCACAGCCCCCTCAGCGCCTGCAGGCAGCAGCTTTCTACCTGCAGAGCGGCCAGTGACCACCGAGCTCCACAGCGCCGCCTCCGGCCGGTCCTGAGGAGACCAACTTGCACAGGCTGTAGGTAGGGCGCGCACCTGTGCCTCCCGTGCAAACGCACCGTAGGGGCCGACAGGGAGAGTGCGGGCGCCCCCTGGCGGTACCATGTTCCTGCACCCGAGCTGTCCTAGATCGCGGTGGCGGAGCACCCACTCACTCCTGGTTTTGTGGTGGATAACGGAAACGTGCCCATAGTATCCCAGTGATGATTTGAGAAGTTCTGAATGCCATAAAACCCACGCACAAATAATGACTGCACTTCTACTTACAATGACCCAAAGCTGGAAGGACCCAGTATGACTAAGATGGAAAAATAACAAAATGTTGCTACATACAGGCAGTCGCTTCCTGTTCAGAGATAAAAAATTGAGCTACAATGATCCATGCAGGAACAGGTTAAAGGTAGAGCTGTGCATAAATCTGTTTATAGCCTTATGTAGATTCAGATGATTCCATCTAAAAATACTTGTTTAGGTGTGTATGCCCGTCGCACATTTCTCTGCACCGCCCTCCAAGGGGCTGAGAAGCACGTTCACTCCAGTAATGACTCAGTAGCTTCCGCTTCCCTGTGTAGAGACCACCGAAAGAAGTCCGGATAGCCAATGCAAGGACAATTTAAATAACTAAATAAACCGGATTATAATTCAAAGTATAAAATAAACATCCACCCTTCCATTTGTGTTATGTATGTGTGTGGGCATATATAAAGACAAGTAAAATGAAGCCTGAAAAAAAGTCTGTGGGTTGAGCTAGATGAAAGCCCTTGATGACTTAATAAGAGTTGTTTCCATGGAGTAATGGAGGGGCTGGCCAGAGAAATTTTACATAATGATATATATCATGGCTTATGAAACAGCTATAAAGGAAAACAGAGAGATGAGCCAGCTCTTTCTCTGCCACAGCCCTCGCCACCAGATGCACTGGGTCTCCCCCACTGTGGCCTTACAGGCACCCTCCGTGCTGTGCTATACTGTTCACCCACCTGCAAGAGGCCCCCAAGTCTCCCTGTATCACCAAACCCACTGAGGTAGGGGTTCCCACGGGATCAGCAGCAGCTCAGCCGTGCATTTACAAAGACTGCTGTTCCTTCACACTGATGGGCTTAAGGGATCCATGCTTCTTCCATATTTCTCCCAGTTCCATTTCTTTCTTATAAGCTTTCCTCAAAGTTCACTTTTCTAGTATTTCAAGTGTTAACACAATGTGTTTGCTATTTATCTTTTCCTTCAGGCTTTATAGTGGAAACCTAGGCATACAGACATACAATTTATATATATGTAATTTATGGAATATATCTTATATGTGTGAAATAATATATTCAATAGCATATATTATACATATTCAAGTTGCTTTATACCTAGAAATCCAAAATGTTTAAAAGTTTTTGAGAGAAAACCATCAAGTGTTCTCATTTCTGTTTAGAAATTCCTCAAGCTATAGCATGTTACTTCTTTTTAGCTTTTTCTATTGATGAAATAGTGCTTTTTCAAAATTCTTACAATTAAGGGAACTGAGATGAGGACCAAATATATTAATCTGTGGAGAAGGCTACACAAAGGGAAGGATCAGCTTATTCAACATTTGTGAAAAAATGTTCAAAAACTTAAATTTGAACATTTTCTTCTCACATAACTCTGTGAACACTTGTGTTTCTTAAATCAGGGGTATTTATAAAATTTCTTCAGAGAAAGTAAGTATTCTTTTTTGGCTCCTATGGTTAGTTAGCAATCAAAGTTGTTCCTTCATTAACAGATCATTAGCTTGCAAATACACAACAGGAAACATAGATATTCACGTGAGGATTCAGCATCATTATTATTTCTGAACAAATACTAACACTTTGATCGATCATTTTTTTTTTATTATTAGTTATATTTGACATCATTTGTAGTCCCCAGGGGGTACCCACCACCATTTCACCCGTGCACCATCACCTCAGTCCCTTGT
>JAGFMF010011760.1:7659395-7732131 GCA_019455555.1 Galemys pyrenaicus | reverse complement strand
TCTCATTTCTGATTGCTGAATAATATTCCATCATGTATATGTACCACATCTTCTTGATCCAGTCCTCTACTTTTGGGCTTTTGGGTTGTTTCCAGGTCTCACAAATTACAAATAGTGCTGCGACAACCATAGGAGTACAGGTGCTCTTTCGGATCAGTGTTTTTGTGTCTTTTGGGTAGATCCCTAGGAGTGGGATTTGATCGATCATTTTAATGTAAGCAGAAACCCTTTTCATTGAAGAAAAGCCGGGTTGATTTACAGGTATAAAAACAGTTAAACATGGAATCACAGTATTCTAACGAAACCAAAATTCATGTTCTATTTTCTGCTTTAATGAGGATGAGGACAGAATGCAAGTGGATATGAGTTACTGGCGTTTCTGTGGATCAGGTCCTGTAATAAGTCCTTTTGACAAGTTAACTTACCTGCTGTTTCTAGACTACTATGATTAGGTGCTGGTTATCACTGCATTTGATAAATTAGGAATAGACTGGTAAAAACACTTTTTAAAACCACCATGAATCAAATATTTACATGACATAGGAAAAGGAGTTGCGTAATTAATAGTGTGACTTTAACAATAACCCCATAGGAAGAGTCCTCCAATAATGCTGTCAAAAACATACTCTTTTTGTGAAGGTCTTCAACCTGCTTAATACTAGAAAACACAACTCACTTCTGTGAAACTTAAGTGGCAATTTTTTACCATAAACAATATGTTTCATTGTGTATACAGCAGTGAGATTCTTAACAATATATGTCATAGAACATAATTTTCCATCTTATCATAGGAATTATTTGACACATTTTTATGCTATATATCAAATCAGAGTATTCTGGAATAAGAATTCTTTTGCAATGACTATTAACCTTTTCATAAAAATGTAATATCTTATATATTCCTGTTTCTTTAAAATGAAAAAAAGCAGTCTCAGAAATCCAGAGATATATTTTAATGAGATGCATGCTAGTGTTCTTAGTATTTTAACAAACTCCCTAGACCTCCCTCCTGCCGCTACCATCACCTAATCAGATAGACTTCATTTTTAGTGTCCTCCCATATTACCCCTGCTTCCTGACAGTTTGCCAGATTTTCACAGACTTCCAGAATTGACAAAACACACTGTGAAAAAATGTCTTAACAATGTGCAAAGTTTTTCATGTATTTTATTGAAATGTGTGTATATTACTTACAATATTGCTTAATAAGACATAAAACTGGAAAATGTTCAAAAGTTAAAGCCCAGGCTGCTGTCATCATCTTCATTCTTATGAACTTAAATTACTTTTGTTGAAGAGAAGGAAAAGGAAAATTAATGTGGGGTTCACAAATTATCACTTCTGAACACTTAAAAAAAAAAAAAAAGACACTTCAAAGTCAACCCAAACTACAGATTTGTCATCCAACTGTGACACCCAGCCAGGACCATTCTCTCCCTGTCATGCTCAGGTGAGCCTCGGTAGGACCTCCGTGCCATCACTGAGAGTGAAAGGAAGTCAGTTCTACTGCATACCATCAAGATGTCAAACTAGAATGAAGTCTAACGGGCATTTAGCCTAACCTCTTTACTTTATCAATGTGAAAATCAAGATCCACTGGTTTCCAGATTAAACCAGTGGAAGAAGCAAGACGTATATAAAAAGGTTTCTATCTCACCCTGCGTTTTTTTCTTTTATGGTGAATGACCTTATTCACACACATGTACCATTATAGGCTTGAACTTTAGGGGTCCACTTCCACTCAGATTTTCCTGTAAACATGCAATGTAAACATGCAGAATCAGTATTGTATTTTCTCTTCCTTGTGATTCCTTAATAATTTTTCTTTCCTCTAGCATCTTTTATTATAAAGATACAGTGTACAAAATCAGGGTTAAGTGACTGTGTTACTGGTTAGGCTTTGGGTTAGCTGCAGGTTATGAGTAGTTCAGTTTGGGGAAAGTCAAACTTTATAAACAGGTTTTCAACTGGGCAGAGATTGACACCCCTAACCCTCACACTGTCCAAGGGTGAACTCTCATTCCAGGAATTGGTTTTGCTTCCATTGTTGGCTGAAATATCCATATTATCTCTACTTAAGTAAATTAATAAAGTTTAAATTAAGTGCATAAATTTCCAACTTCCTTGATGAATAAAAAAATTCGAGATTTCTTAGCACCCTTCAGTGTTAAAGAAAATTAAACATGCGGGCTTTAAATTTTCCTCTGATGCAATTTAGAAATAAGATAGTATATATTTTAAATGCATAATAAAATCCAGGAGTAACAAAAATAAATAAAATAGAAAATAAAGATATGTCAGGCTAGCATGTATCAAATAGAACAGAAGGCAAGTATAAAATTCTGCAGAACTCCTACAATGGAGGTTCAGATTCTGTGTGACCACAGTAAAAAGGGAGATCTAATTGCATGATTCTCATTGTCTTAACACAAAGTTTGTCATAAAACTTGATTAAAAACTTGATTCTTATTTGTGGAGCTAACTAGTAAAAATGCTAAGTGTTCCTAGCAAAAATATTGGAAACTATCAGCAAGAAAATGTTATTGTCCCTGACCAATTCGTTTAACTCACCCAAGACAGTTAAACTAATTTAAGACTCTCATAGGCAGCTGTCCATAAAACACCTCTTAAAAATCTCACTTAAGTACTCATTTAACTTTTTTTATATTCTAAAATGGCAAATCTCTTTTCTTGATTTCTTTTTAGAGTAATTATTCTCCTTTATATTCACTCCTTTCAGAATAGATGATTTTAGATAGATGATTCTCTCTATGTGTGTGTGTGATAAAGAACATAAGAAGGTTTGTTTTTCAAACATACAGGATAAAGTACAATTATATTAAAATATATGGATATAATCTATTCAAATGAAATATATACACACAGTATGTATTTTTAGGATCATAGATTCTAGAATTGAACTAAATCTTACATATCTTAGTCCACCTCATTTTTTTACCAATATGAAAAAACATACCCAAAAGATATATGCACTGCTGTGCATACTACAGTAACAGGGAAGCAACCTAAGTGTCCAGGGACAGACGAGTGGATAAGGAAAATATGTTATACATACAATGGAATATACTCAGCTATTAAAAACAAAATGAAATCTTGCCATTTGAGACAATGTGGATAGAACTGGAACGGATTATGCTAAGCAAAATAAGTCATAAGGAGAAAGTCAAACACCAGATGATTTCATTCCTATGTGGAATATAGAGGGACAAAGCAAAGGAACAGAGCAAACCAAAACCAAACAAATCCTTGGATTCTAACTACACACTGAGGTTACCAGAGGAGGAAAGAAAGTGGAGACAAAGACTAGAGCCACTCCAATGGGCTGTGGTGCAGGATTATTGGTACTTTGTGGTGCGTGCAATGCCATAATTTGAAAGAGTGTGAACCTGTACTCCTAAATATAAGCTTTATAAGTCAGGGATAGCTCAATAAAAAAATAAAAATTATAAACATATATTCAAAACAGTAATAACTTTCTACCCAATGTTTCAAAATTAGTTTCTAACTACATATGAAATATCTTCCTCTTAATGACACAAAACTTTGAAAACTCAGATTTAGCTATATGGCAAAAGTCATTTACTCTTTTCCAAGTATCAAAATTGCTGAAGGGTTATTCAGATATGGCCAAAACATGGTCCAAATTTTCAAATTAGTATTAATGGATATTTCACTATATGTATTTTATGACCCATAACAGTTTGGACTTGTCTGTTTAATGATCAGTCTTTTCAAACTTCTTAGTATAATCCTCAACAAGGTGCTTGTTTTTTCGTGAAAAAGCTAACCAATTATGGGCTTCTTACTGTTAATACTGAAATTCTCATAGCATGTAAACATAGGTTATGTGAGGCTTCTCAGTTGCAAGCACGATCTTAAAGGGAGATTTATTGAAAAGATCTTGAGTAGTTCACAATATTGCCATAAAGTTCAATTTTGGAAGAAGGAGAAAAACAAAGGATTCCCAAAATTACAGTGCGAGTGACATCATAAAACCAGTCTGGTGAGGATGCAGATGCACCAACCCACACAGTGGTCTCTGCAGCTGGTACCACGACCACCACAACCCGGCAGCACCCAGCTGCCTTGGAAATGCCCTGGGACCCTGGTATCGCTGCCTTTATTCCCAACATTCACCTTCAACACGAGTTGTCTGTGCTCCCTGCTACTCTAAACTCCAAGATTGAAGCAAGTATATCCAAATGGTTATTGAATTCTCCCCAATTCCTAGCAGCAAAGGAAACTAAAAAAGCAAATATAGTATACGGCAGTCTGGAGCGCCACAGTAGGAATCCAGCAAGATTCTTAAAGTTGGCAATCCATCCAACTAAAGGAATGGGGGTTCAGATGCACATGACTCATGCCCCCCATCATTAAACTTTTTCATTCAATGCTCTACTTTTATTAATAGAAGCACTGTTAATAGCATTAAATGACAACATTGTTCATTGATAGTGATCACTCTTAAAGAAAAAAACAGTAAATAAGTCTCCCGGTGAGTGACTCTTCAACCTGAAAAGAAACTAAATTCATTCACTTTACCCATATTTTGTCTCTTCTGTGAGGCCAAACTTTTCTCCATGAAGAAAAAAGATTCCAACTCTAAGTTTTCTGACTGTACAGTACCTTCTAGCTGCCAAGTTAGTATCCACAGGAGTGTAGAGACGATGTGAAAATTTTTCCCTGCTTTACTGGCAATAAAAATAAAAATTTAGGACAATGTATAATTGTCCTATAGGATGAAAATCAAATATCATGACTTACTTTTTACTGAAGACATGGAGGGACATATGTGAAGAAAAATATTCTATCTGAGCGCTACAGAGGGGCTGCCCCAGCCTCAGGTTTGCTAATCTAATCCATAAAATGTGTGCCCAAAGCTATCATCTTCCCAAAACTTTCCTGAACAGACATCTAGATGTGCCAATGTATGGAGAAGTTAAGGGTCTTTTAAGGGATCCCCTAAAATAAATTTCCCCCTTGGTCTTACACCAACACCTTAAATTCATGGTGCACTCAAGAAATTATGGACTTCTCTGTTAGAATTATACCTGCATCCTGGCTTTGTCATCACTGTTGTTTGTGGATTCACTGGTCATCTAAATCTGATGGCCTCTATTTACTCATTTGTACTAAGTGATCAATACTTCCTACTTCATCAGGTCATGGTGAGATTTAAGTAATGGGAGCACTGAAAGCACAGTACTCATTTTAATGTAAGATGCTGTGTGAAGGTACAAAGGCTCCTATTAAAATGTAAGTGTTGCCTGGCAAGTGATTCAGTGATATCAGTAGGACCACAGGAAGTATAAAGACCCCAGTGTGAACAGGCAGAGAGAATGGGGTTAGGCAGACCTGTTTGAGAACTAGGGCACAAGGGAACAAAGCAACTAGAAAGTCTAGCAGAAAGTTCTCGCAACGGGTGGCAGACTTGAACAACAGAGCAAGAATTTTAGTCTCCTAGGCACATATATTCCTCAATATTTTATGCAAATAAGAACATTTTCCATGCTGCCCCAGACTATAAAGATGTGAAAGTTTGGAAGTTCTGGTCAAAGTGTAGTCGTTAAGCAGAAACAGACTTGGCTAACAATCTCTGGATGTTATTTCATTCTACCTTCTTCAATAATTTTCAAGAAGCCTTCTTACCTGCTTTGCTATAAAACAAATATTTCTCTAGTCAGAACAGATTTCTTTAAAGGGCCCGAGTTACAATAGCATCAACTAGCTTAATCTTTGTAATAAAGAACTTAAGAAATGAAAAAGTAACACGAAATGAAATGAAAAAAAAAAGAGCTGAAAAATAACATCTGAGTAGTGTGATGTAATTATCAAACTTCAGCATTCATTTTGACAAGTTGATCTTTTTAAAAATAGATGTAATCAGTACTTAAAGACCTTGCCGTGGTGACAAATTAGGTGATAGGTTCTTCAGGTATGTTTTCCAATTTGAAAATAAAGAACTATACAAGAATTGAAATACCTTTAAAATACTCTTTGACATTCATTTAGATGAACTTCTAAGACACAAAATGGGAGTTGAAGGCCAGAGTTAGATTTGAGAATATTCTAACTTTGATTCCTACCTCACCTTGTTCAATGTAGCCAACTCAACTGTTGATTTTATAGTAACTTGTGAAATTATCAAATTTCTCCATGTGACTAAAAGTACCTTATTTCTCCTAACTCAGACAAATTACCCTAGAGAAACAGTTATAAAGTGATTTGAGAGCTTTCATTTCAATGCTAAATTTTATTAGAAACTTTATTTAGCTATTAGGGTTTTTTGATCAAACTCTTAAGCACACTTATTTAGAAAAATGCAGAACTTTAAGGCCTTTGGAGTTAACAGAAAGCAATTTTTTTCAATAATATTTAATAGTCTCCATTTCTTCTTGAGGAATAATACTGCCATGAGCATTTTTTGATATTTCATCCACTAAAGTAAAAACTTATGGCAATTTAATTCCCCAAATAAAAAGGGGCTGCTGTAAACATAACTGAACTACCAGGAAGCAGATGGTTTTAATTATCTACATAAAAAGCTATTTATATTGGGAATTTGAAAAAAACACCCTAGAAACAATACCATTGTAGAAACATACATTTTAATTAAGTTGGGCTTTTAAAAAGAATAATTAGTGATTATTAAGTGTTACTTAAAGTCTAATTGACATTTAAGTTAGATACAGAAACCTCCACTGTCTCTGTGGTAAGTTCTAAAGAATTGCAGTGGTATATGTAACTGTGTATTTGAATTCTTATGAATAAATTAAGGGGAAGAGAATTACTTGAAAATGGCACAAGCCCATCTGCACAATAATATACAACAGTAATCTGGTTTGAGCAAAGAGGTCAAGTGCATAGTATGTGCTGTAGAACACACCCCCAACTCTAGCAACCAGGAATACTCACGGGACTTCAGAAACAAGGTTAATCTTGCTGGATGCCTTTTTCTTCCTCCTTCCCTAAAGGTGTTTTGTTTTTGTTTTTAGTATATTGCCTAAGGTACATATTAACAACAAACAGTCTCTGGGTGTACGATTGCCTAATTTAGCAGTAAAAATATAGGTCATGTACTTAAATTTGAATTTTAAATAAGCAAAAACAGTACTTAAGGATAAGTATGTCCCAATCTTGCATAGGACATCCTGAAAGTAAAAAAATATATATTTATTGTTATATAAATCCATTTTAACTGGCTGTCCTGCATTTAATCCAACAACTTTGTCTGGGTGCCAGTCTGTCTCCGTAACTTGTGACTTGTGTGAAATTATTTACTGCCTCTGTACCTCAGTTTCCTTATCAATACACTGAAGATAATAGTACATAATTTACAACGAAATGAGTTAATATTTACACAACACTTAGAATTATGCTTAGTATATACTGAGAGCTTTATGTTTTGTTAAATAAATATTATTCTTGCCTGAAAGGAAAAAGTCAAAAAAAGCCAACTGGAGAGTCTGTGTAAAACGCCCTTCCTATTGCAGGATCCGAGGGATTGGGGTGCCTGACCATTCACTGCTCACACCCAAAACCTGGGAGAGAAGACTTGGCAGAAGGAAATGAGGTTCATCCAGAGCCAGCATCACAAGGCCACGGCAGATTACTGTCTCAAAGGCGTCTCCCTGAACTGGGGAGAAGCAAGGACTCCATGGGAGTGTACCAAGGAAGGAGAGAGGCCAAAGGATCTGCGTCAGCAGGATTTCAGAGAAATAAGCAGTGTTTTCCAGGAGCTGCATTTACGCCCCTTTTTCTCCCAAGTTTGGTCCTGAACAGCACCAGTCACAGCACCAGTGTGCGTGCTGTTACCTGTGGCCAGGAGCCTGTGGCTTCCCCTGCTCTTAGCTCTGCCTCTGTCTTGGCCTCAGCCAGTCTGCTCTAGATTTCTGTAGTTTTGTCCATAGAAAAGATAAATAGGAGCAGAGCAAATGACAAAGAGACAAGGACAAGGGACTTATGGTTACCAGGCTGGTGACAATTCCCTTCTCTGTCACTCTTCAGGGTCAGTGGTCAGGCTGACCATTTATGCAACTACCTACTCCCAAGCAGGGGTGGAGGTTTGGGAGCAGAATCTAGTTAACTTGAGATACGAGTGCTTATCACAGGTTGTAATGACAATTGTTTATATCCTTGGGTTACAATTATTTGGCAGTTTCATGGCACAAGCCTTTTGGAGACAAAAGGGAAGAACGTGGCTCAGGAGACAAGGGTCAGAGATTGAAAGAAGCAAAAGCATATCCTAGTAACACTGGCCATGGGACCAAGTAAGAGCCCGTCCAGCCCAAGCAGTTACACAAGGCTTTGTGTCTAACAGGAGCCCAGGGCCAGCATTCGGTTTTTTCACGGTGCCCCACCTGGGTGGTACCCCTTCTTTCTGTGTTTTCAGTCCCCAACAGGCCTTGGAGCTCAGCTCCAGGCTGTTGCTGTTGACACATGTCTAACTACCAGCCTCAGAGAGAAGGTTAGATACTTTTCCCCCTTTTGTGCTCTTCAGGATCTGAGAGAAATTTGACCATGTAGCCTGGTTATACTACAATTTTTGAAAAAAAAAATGTGCATTACAAAAAAAACAACAAATGTTGGTGAGGATGAGAAGAAAAAGGAACTCTACTACACTGCTGGTGGGAATGCAAGTTAATCTATCCACTGTGGAAAGCTGTGTGGAGGTTCCTCAGTCTACTGAAAGTAGAGCTACCATATGACCCAGTAATTCCACTCCTAGGGATCCACCCAAAGGACACAAAAGCACTGATCCAAAAGAATATCTGTACCCGCATGTTTACTGCAGCACTATTTATAGTTGGTAAGACCTGGAAATAACCAAATGCCCAAAAGTAGATGACTGGATCAAGAAGATGTGGTACATATACACAATGGAATATAATTCAGCAATCAAAAATGATAAACGAGTCATTTATAGAAACATGGATGGAGCTAGAAGGAATTATACTCAGTGAAGTAAGTCGGAAGGCAAGAAAAAAATATCAGATGGCTTCATTTTTAGGAGGAATGTAAAGGAACAACAACTACAAAAAGAGAGAGAGAGAGAGAGAGAGCTCAAGGAAATAAACAGTTACGGCCAAAAACAAACAAGAAAACAAACCAAAAAAAAAAAAAAACACAACAAGAACAAAAGGTCAAAGACAAACCAAAGGGATCATTTGGGGGGAGGGTGGGTAGAGACCAGGATAAGGGCAGAAAGAGCACAAGGAACTGAGGTGACAGTGCACAGGTGAAATGGTGGTGGGAACTCCCTGTGGACTACAAATGATGTCAAATATAATTAAATAAATCTAATTATCAAAAAAATTATGTATTAATGGCCAACAGGCATATGAAAAACTGTTCAGCCTCACTAGTTATCAGGGAAATGTCAATCATAACCACAATGAGATACCACTTCACACCAGTGAGAATGGCCCATATTAAACAAACTGGAAACAAAAGCTGGAGTGGATGTGGAGATAAAGGAACCTTCTTATACCACTGGTGGGAATTAAAACTGATCTAGCCACAGTGGAAAGCTGTGTGGAGGACCCTCAAAACTCTAAAAATGAATCTACCGTATGACACAGTGATTCCACTCCGAAGAACTTACCCAAAGGACACAAAAAAACACTAATTCGAGAGGAAACTTGCACTCCTGTGTTTATTGCAGCACTATTTAATATAGCCAAGATATGGAAATAACCCAAATGCTCACAAATAGATGAATGGATCAAAAAGTTATGACATATTTATACAATGGAATATTATTCAACGATCAAAAAAAAACTCACACCATTTATGGCAACATGGATGGAGCTGGAAGAGATTATGCTAGCCAAAATAAGTCAGAAGGAAAAAGATAACTATCAGATGGTCTCTCTTATATGCATAATATAGATAAACTAAACCAAAGGTCAGGAAAAAGACAAAACTGCCAGCAATCTGGCCATGATCTGAGGCACAC
Source organism: Galemys pyrenaicus (assembly GCA_019455555.1). NCBI lineage: Eukaryota > Metazoa > Chordata > Mammalia > Eulipotyphla > Talpidae > Galemys > Galemys pyrenaicus. Next base: position 7,722,152 of record JAGFMF010011760.1, on the reverse strand, counting down.
AGCAATGGAGGGAGAGGGAGAGGGTCAGAACAGGGGAAGGAAGAACACAGGGGACATATGGTGATGGTTCAAGGGTGATACAGTGGCAGAAAAACTATGGGGACTACATCTGAGAGGAGCCATTACTGCACCAAAATGAACAATGTAAGGAAATTAAAAAAAAGAAAGAAAGAAACATCTATTCATTAGTTACAGGTACATGTGCCTCAAGTCTGACTCCATCACCACCTTCCTCTAGTTCTCCCCCCACCACCTCCCAGACACACCCTTCCTCTCCAACGCTATGGGCCACAAGCTCCTTCCCTGAGTCTCTGCTGATGCTCTGGTTCTGGAGAAATCACCCTAAGCCCTTGGGGATTAACATAAACCCCCAACTAGGATATACAGTACCTAGAGTGCGCTGTAACTTAGAGTGATTATGGATTTAGACAAACATGAAATGACATAAAGCCATCATTATGGTATCATACTGCGTATTTTCACTATCCTCTGGGCTCTACTTATTCATCCCTCTCCCAGCCAACCCGCAGCGATCACTGATCTGTTTACTGTCTCTGTTGTTTTGCCTTCAGAGTCTGTTTTTATATTTTATGTAATTCTCACAGTGATCCTATTATTAGGCATTGTCTGTATTTTATAAATGACAAAGTTTAAAGAGTACATTTTGATGTGGAACCCACCCCCCTCCAGTTAGGAGGATCCATAGCTCATATGCCCACCACATTATCCTTTTTATCCTTGCAACATGTAGCAAGCGCTACATATTTAATATACTTTGTATAAATAGGTGATGACTTACTGAGAGTAAAGGGAAAGGTCCTGCAACAAACCTGGGCTCATTATGCTGAACTCAATTCATTATGCACTACTGAGAAACTAGTTATAAACTTCTGTGAATGTCTGAGAAGTTCAATTAGGTAGAATGATGAAATTTTCACAGTAAATACCTACAGTCTGGTCAGACAACCTTCAAGGGCTAAAACGTCTGACTCAGAAAAGTATCTTTTCCTAAAAATGCAAAGGAAGCAACAAGAAGACAGCTGTGTTGATTCAGTTTAAGTAACAAGGCCATGCTGTTTCGAATACCATTTAAAGGTAGACCATATGAAACTCAGTATTTATACATTGCAATACAGATTTTGTGGTTATTAAAAAAAAGCACCATGATTTTTTGACTTTAACAGATTATTCTACATCCATCCATCAAAACGTTTTAAGCGAACTGTTGTTTATTCAAAGGTAGTTTATCCCACCTGGGCCCTTTGCTTCCCTCCTCCTAATCCATCACGATAAGTATAAGTTTCCAGTGGAAGAGCAAAAAGGACATGGAAATAAGAACTGAACTTCAAACCAAACAATTTGGATCCTAATTGGCAGCTGAAATGGAAAGTTTGGTAGAGAAAACAAACCATTACACCACAAAATAAAACATTGATCAAAGTTGTTTTTGGAAATTCCCAGATGTTCTTAAACTGCTGTCTCTGCCCCTTGGTACTCTACCACATCAGGAACTGGGAAAGCATTTCATTTTCATTTTTACTAACCACAATGATGAATAACATCAGGGACTTTATTATGTATCTCAAAATTTTTGAAGTCTGTAACAAAATCTGAAGAATATGCTCTGTCCTGTAATAGCCATAAGTACAGCCATGATACATTAAAATTAGTCTATAGAAGAAGAGTTAAGAGTGTTGCCTCCTATAACTTTTCATGAATCCAAACAGCTATATTCTTAAACCAGGGACTTCTAGCATTTAAAAAGACTCATGTAAATTTTGATTATATGTATCTTAATATGTTTTAGAGGGGGTTGTAGAGAGTTGAAAGAGTTACCAAAAATACCAGTGAATTATGTAACTATGTCACCCATCAGCAAAACTGAGGGGGTCTTTATTTCCTTAGGTCAGTGAAAGAGGTGGGAGCAGAGCACATGTAATGGAGGAGGGAGTAAGAGCACATGTAATATGGAAATGGAGGGACAGAAGAGTCAGCCTTGGCTCTGAGAGCTGCCTGCCTTCACCGGTTTTCAGAAGAGGTGGGAGATGGAGTAGGTGACAAGAACTGGCTCGGAGAACCGTGAAAATTAGTTCTTCGGTCCTCTTGTTTTATTAATAAAACATCTAATCTACATGCTTTCACCTATTCATTCAGCAAGTATGTACTGGCCCCATAGACTGCATTTGTAATTGCACCTTCTCCTAATTACTACAGCCTCTTGTGATCACTGAAACATAGCAGTCAAGACTGTTAGAGATGTGCTGGATAAAACATGCCTAGCAACATAGTAAATATTTGTCAATACTAGATTAAATTATACAGTGGAGTACTATAAATCTGTCTTTAAAACGAGTCAGTAAACGATGGTTCATATGATGAAAATAGACAACATAAAGTAAAATCTAAAACTATATTAAAACACAATCTCAAATTTAAAAAGACTATTCAAGGCATAAACACATATATTTTTAAAAATTAAAAATGTGTACCAAAAATTCTAACAATATATTCCCTTGGCTAGTAGAATTATAGAAAATGTAATTTTAATCATCCCCCCCCCAAAAGATGCCCTTGTCCTAAGCCTAGAAACCTATGAATATGTTACTTTACATGGCAAAAGGGATTTTGCAACTATGACTAAGTTAACCATTTTGATAATAAATGTTATAAACTAATGTTCCCTTGATAAAAAATATTTTTTAAAATGTTAACTCTTGAGAGTATCCCTGATTAGCCGGTTGTACCCAATATAAGCCGGAGAGTCCTTATAAAATGGGGGTACAGGAATCAGGAAAGGACATGTGATGGAGTGAGGACAAGTAGACATTGGACTGATGAGGCCATGAGCCTAGGAAAGCAGTCAGACTCTGAGAGTTGGAAAAGGCAAGGAACAAAATCTTCTCTAGACCCTCTAAAAAGAACAGAGTTCTTGATTAAAAACTACTGGAGTAGGTTTTCAAGTCCAAATTTTGAACTTTTTCATAATTGTACGAGATGAAAGAAGTCTTGGCATAAATATTAAGGCAATCACCTGGTGGTTAACCTATTTTCTCACTGTCCATATCCCATCCCATCACCACTACCCATTTAGTTCTGGTAAACTCTTTATCAAGGTCCTTCTGTACTATATGTCACTGGTTTCATTGTTCTATTGTTCTAATTTGTGTAGGGGAGTAGGTTTTTAAGTCCAAATATCTTTTGCTTTGCAATTAGACATCTTCTCCTAGTCATTGTAGGCTCCCTCTTTATACACTCAAATATAATTATCCCATAAACCAAAACAAGCTCCATGTATTTACAGAAGGTAAAAGTTTTTCCTTAGGGAGTTGATAACCTATAGAAGAACCCCAAAAGAGGTAATGTAGAGGTAATCAGAGGTTCCAACTCCTAACCTAGTCCTAGACCTGAGAAGGTACACTGGAGAAGTGATATCTGAACTCTAGAGAGACTGAGAAGTACTAACAAATCTAAATTTGGTAAAAGACAGTTGGAACAATTCTCAGATTTTTGCTGCTTCCAAAATTAACACAACTAACGCTAACTCAGAACTTCATAGTTTACAAAGCACTGTCTCATCTACCATTCTCTCAAATGTCTTACAACTTCAGCTGATCAATGTCTCTTCTTATTATCCTTACTGAACAATTACAGAAAGAGTGCCAATAAGTTTAATGACTAGCCAAGGAATCATAATTGTAGTTCAGATCTTCCATTGCCAGCTCCTCCCTCCATAACACTACTTCCTAAGAAAGAAATGCCATTTAAGTGAATCACTAGAGACTGCATCATGACTTAAGATAAATATATCTCTAGAAAAATCATTACTAGAAAAATGGTATTCAGCTACTCACCAATAAACAGCCCTGCCATATGATAAAACTATCTAGAAATGGGTAGAAAACTAGATCAGCAATATTAAATTTAATTAACAATAAAAAATTACAGTAGTTTCCCCCAATGAATGTGGAAACCAAATAATCCCAAAATAAAACCTAAATTATTTTGAATCAAATGCTGTTATTGCTACCTACAGCCTTCACTAATTGCCAAGTCCAAGAAAAAAGTTAGACTTTTTCCTAAACTGTCAGAAATTCTAACAAAACATGAAATCATAATCATCAAAACCAGGTTTAATACCTATGTGGAAATATAGGTTTTAGCTGAGATATAACTTCAATACAAGTTTTAGCTGAGAACCCCAAGGATTCCCAAAATCTTCTGCCTGCCTAGCAGGCAAAAAAAAAAGATGACCAAAAACCTGTTTCACAACCCCTAAGTCCCTCAACCACATCATGGTACAGTGGGATAAATCATCTATCATACAATGGACTATGATGAAGGACCACGGGTACCTTGGTGATGGGTGTGGTGCCTTGGTGGTGGACGTGGTGCAGTAACGTGTCCCTCTGAATTATATACAATGTTGTAAGTCAGTGCTACCTCAGTTTTAAAAAAAGAACAACAAAGAGGAAAATAAAAAGAAAAATGACCTAAATTTTGGAATTACAGCAAGAGACAACCCCTTTCAAGGGGTATGGACTATCACGTTTTCCTATGCTTAGCTCATGCTGTACACTGGAAGTCAGCAAACTTTGTCAACAAAAGGCCATACTGTAAACAGGTCACATGGTAAATAATTAGGGTTTTGTGAGCCACATATGGTCTCTAACTCACCCACTGACTCTGCCAGTGTGTTTTGAAAGCAGCTACAGACAATAGGTAGAACAATGGGTGTGGTTCTACTCCCAGCAAGTGCCATCTATAGAAACAGACCTGGCTTCATCATTCCTGTGCCGTGCGCCAGCCTCAGAACTTGGGGTCCAGAACCTGTCGGAATTACAAGTTAACTTGTAGAAGACTACTAAATTACCTGTTATTTTTGTCTAATGGAGATGCAAAGGACCTTGCCTAGTAGAAAAAACAATCTCAAAGGGTACTTTCTTAACCAGTTTTCTGTATCTTATTTCTGCTTTCTTTCTCTTGTCATCAATCTCATACTTATATCCTTTATCTTCTGTTGACCCCTCTCTCATCTTCATCACTCACTTAGGAGTAACATAAATCTCTGGCATGTGCTCAATGCATTTTTGTGTAAGATTCACACCTTAACCTTTTTGAAAAGTATACCTTAGTGGGTATACAGGGCAAGGCTGAAAACTGGAGAAGAATTTCTTTGAACAAAGCCGGTTGTAAATACCCCATGAACCTCCCTGGAGGAGGGAGCATAAACTTGCTCCTCTCAAGTCTAGGAAATGGGCTTCCTTAGGGTCCCTTGGAATGCTTGATATGCTGCCTCACCAGGGAGACAGCAGACTGGTGTGTGTGGCTTATTCCTATAAACTCGAAAGGGCAAATGGCCATGTTGCTGGCTGCTCTGCTGTTGTAAAGAGAGTTGTTAGTACCTAGGGTGTCCTACATGCACATCTAAGGTTTGTAAAGGCACAAAATGCTTGGTTATTTCTGCTTTCCAGGCGTGGTCTATGTAAGAGGGCGTTAGGCTAGAGATGTCTTAGATTCAGTTAAAGAGCATCCCCCCGGGTCGCTAAGTCTCACCCATACAGATAGAGGCAAAGGAAGTGGTCAAGAATAAACCAGAGACTCAAGGTCCTAGGGGTGAAGGGGTTGTATCTAAAGAGCTCAAGAAAAGCACCTAACAAAAAGAAATCCCCAAGGTGGTTGAAATCACCCAACTACAGCATGCATCACATAAAACTTTTCTGCTCTCTTGGCTCCTCGTACTTCTGCTGCAAGTCCAAGAGAATCCAAAAGTCAGCCTGGTCTGTGGATAAGTAAAAGAGGAACAAAGGCTCTAAGCAGGGAAATAGAAAGGAAGCTGGTCGTGCATTTCTAACTACTGAAATGAACTACATTTCAGCCCCCAGGCACAAGGTAGGAAGGAAAGCTTTCAATGAAATTGCAAATTATGATTATTAAGCTGAGCAAAACCTATTACTAAACTGAGAATATGGTGATTGAAGCAACCTTTATTACCAAGAGCAACCTTTATTACCAAGAGTCTCAAGAAAAAATTCTTGAGACTCCTAAAGAGCAGATGTGTTAGACAATGAGGGAATGAAATAGGGTGGCATTGTAATGACACCCCCACACCCAGTACCATCCACATATACAGCCAGCCTAAGAGGGAAGGGAGAGGCGGAGGCAAAACTCTAGCATCCCCTCAGGGAGAAAAAGTCACAATACTTTCTTATTTGGAAGGCAGAGGGCTACGGCTGGGAGGCAGCAAAAGAGAATTTAGCCATATAAATCAATAAGGAAGGGAAACTAAATAGATTTTGAATGTTGCTAAAGAAAATTTCTCAACCATAATTTATCATTCATTCAGTTTTTTCAAATTTACTTTAAACCTAAATTAGGATTGCTTTTTTTAAAATTGCCTCTGAGAGGCCATTTTATAACTTTTAGATTATATTGATTTCTTAGTAGATGCAGATGAGTCTCAGTCAGGGCAGTGTTCACTAATCAGGGGGTATTTGGTGATAGCTGGAGACATTACTGGTTCTCACAACCGGGATGAAAGTACCCATATCTATGGTCAGAGGCCAGGGATTCTGCCAAGCATCCAATCATGGACAGGCCAGCCATCCACAACAATTATATGGCACGAAGTGTCCATAAGTCTGAGGTTGAGAAACCAAATATAAATTGATCTGCATATTTCATTAATGTAAAGCATGAAAACAAAATATAGTCACACTCCTGTTAGTTGAAGATTACAATATGAGCAAAAGAAAATTTTAGTTTCAAAATTTTTACTCTGAGTTTTAAGTTTTTTCATTTTTATTTCAGACAGCATCTGATTTAAGGTATAGGTTAGGTTCCCATTATTTTGTCAAATAAATATGTAACAAATACCCCATCGTTGATCTGGATCGAGTCCTTCGGCTTCCTTTATCTAACCCATTTTTATCACCTACTGTTCTGAGAATTTATATGCTGCCAACTGCATAAATGCTTCTCACATGTTCATCACATGCTTATTTTTCAAGCAATTCTCAGAGAAGATGTTCCCGTACAGATACTCTCCTTTCCACTGTTTACTGCCTTTCTACATAAATAACAGATTGCAGTAGTGATATCACTGGATCTGGTAGGGGGAAAAAAACACCAATAATAATGTTTTTCTTTTCAGTCAATCTATTAACAGTACATGTGCTTTTCCCATGAGCCATTTTTGCAACCCATTACCAGAACTACTAACCATTGAAATCATCTATACTTTTAAAAATAACTCTTTTCCCTTCAGAATCTTGGCTGTCATTTATTAGCTTGGAAAATTTATATATGGAGTTAGATTTGTGCCTTCCAATGTTTGTGATTAGAGACACATTGTGATAAGAAACTCATTCTGGTCTATGGTATGTCATCACATTCTTAAGTTTCATAGAATTGAGAATGAGCAATGGCACTGAGGTCAATAAGTAGATAGACAGACAGACAGACAGACAGAGCGAGCAAGAGAGTGAGCTCAGGAAATCTCTTCAATTTTAATTCCAGAATATCAAATTCCCTTTATTTTTAAAACCTAACTGTAGAGAAAGGAAAACATTCAACTTTCTTTGACTCCACAATTAACCTGACATAAAATCATGGGTACCCAAGAAGTCCATGGAGCAAGTTTTTTTCAACCTACATTTATATCTTGGCGTCTCTATGTTGCAGTGCTGAATGGACCTCATACTTAAAAACATTCAAATTCCGTCTAAAAAGAAGGCCAGATGGTCCAATCCTGCTAGCAGCATAAATAATTTCCTAAGGCAAGACTGGCCTTAAAGATCAACCAGTCTAGAGTTAACTTCCTCTTGCTCTGAGACTGGCAGCCAGGAGGTGGCCCTGATCCCCTTTTCCCTCTCCTCATACATCTAGCAGTAAAGCTCTTTTCTCCTTCCTCCTACCTTCCCTCTGGTCCCTTCAACATTTATTCTGTTGACTGCTGGGATGATCTTAACTTTTGATTATAACTAGTCCACATTCATTCAAATTTGTTTGTTTTCTGTCATGATTTTTACTCCAAACTCCAAATGTGGGAGGCTGATATTGTTCATCATGGTAAGGGTTTGGTCCTTCAGCAAAAGTCATAAAGCTGAGATGAATAGCAAGAAACAGATACAGATAATGATAATGAAACACTTCCACAAACCCAGGATTCATCAACTGCTTCTATTTCTGCTGTTGGCATATGCCTCGCTACTCATCCGCTATAGATTGCAAAGCAAGACGTTGCATTTCTATACTCCAGTTTTTCTTAACATTTAGAGATTTTTGAGTCTTGTGTAGAAGGAATGCAGTTTAATTAAATCGTTTGTATGTAGTCTCATATGTTGTACGTGCAATCTCTCTCACCCTTCCAACTCCTGTTTTCTGTTCAGAGTTACTGATGATTGATTAGTGCTCACTTGCCTTTTTATTTATAGGCATTGGCTTTCCATTTAATATTTCTTAGTGCACTTATTTTTTTTAACTGCTGCTGCTCTGATTTTTTGGCATACACACGAGTGCCTTCTGGACTGTGCTAAGCTTTGACAAGACTGAAGAGGAGGCCCGACTGAATTTGTCTAGTACAGCTAGCACTCCACTCAAAATAACTTTTCCTTTAAAAAATCTATTTTTACTGGTTCAAGCCTCGTCTAATCTTTCAATCATAAGGTTGAACCTTGCATTTTGTTTTAAAGTATAAAGACTAACATTGAAGACATTAATAAATGGGGAAAAAATCACTTTTTCACTCTGTACATGTAAGATGGGTTAATTTGATAAAATTAAATCTGTTGTTTGACTCTTCTGAGCTAATCAGCTTTGGAGGCCAAAAATATCAAACACTTGGCCTTTTCCAGTAAAATATCTTAGAGTGAAGTCTTTTCTCCCTTTGCCAGTTCTTGAACTTCATACATGACATGGAGCATTATTCCCAATCATAAATGAATAATCATGTAAAAAAATTTATCTTAGTTTGTCACAAGTTGGTTTATAATAGAACTTATTCTAACACAGCAGTCCAGTTAGTGTGTATATCTACAAGTGATGCTAGATTAGCCATTCTGAGTTATTCGCTCTTTAAGGGAAATCGGATTTACAAAGGAAATTGGAATTATTAAGGGATCGGGAAGAAAAAATTTTAATTGAACCTAGTTTCCTTGTGGCTGACTGGAGCACCTCATGAGCTCTGGATTCATTATGTTCTCGAGGGAGTTTTATGGGAAATTAATATTAAGATGAAATGGGGAATGGTGAGAAAAAATTAATTCAAAAATAACACACTGATTTAATTGTAGCTTTTCATAACCATGGAAAGATTGTACCTATTGACTCAAGAGACAGGAGATTTCATTTGGGTGTTGATAATAAGTATGTCTTATATGTAAAAGCAACAGTAAAAACAATACAGTGAAAGGTCTTACTCCTATTTCTATTTTGCCACCTACTATCCCCCAAGGTAACTAACATTATTAGTTTCTAGTATGTCTTTTCAGTGTCTTTTTGCAATTATGACCAAATATAAATTTATAGTCATATTCTTCCTACTGTTATATGTAAAATGGAGAGTATTGTATATATTGTTCTACATCTTTTGGTTTTAACTGGTCAATGCATCTGGGAGAATTGCCCATTTCACTACCTAGAGAACTTCTATTTTCCTTTCAGAGTGACCTTGCATTGCACTGTAGAAAACAGACCAGAATTTTTTTATATAAGTTCTCTATTAATGAACATTTGCATTATTTTCAGCCTTTTGTTATTAAAAACAAAGGTACAACAAATAAACCCATATATAAGTCATTCTCTTTGTGTGCAGCTATATCTGGAGAATAAATTTCCAGCCATAAAATTGTTGTGCCCACAGAAAATGCATTTATAATTTGGCTAGATAATGCCAAATTGCAATTTATAGAGATTGTAGCATTTCAAACTGATAGATAAAAAATTGCTACTTGGTATAGGTTTAACTAGCTTTTATCTTATGAATAACTCTAACCATAATTTACAGTTTTAAAGGGCTAGTTATAATCTCTTTCATGTGAAATGTCTTTTCATATCATTTTCCCACTTAAAAAAATACAACTAGTCTTTTTCTTATCAACTTCTAGAAATTCTTTATATATTGGGGAGATTCTTTTATTCACAATAATTCTATATCAACTTTCCCAATGTGCTATCTTTTGATTTGGTTATGATCAATTTTTTATACTGCAGAAGTTTTTGCTGAATTAGCACATACTTTTTAATGTGATCAAAGCTATTTGTCTCTTATTAACTATCGCATCTTAATCACAATTAGAAATCCTTCCTACTTTAAATCTAGAAAAAAATTTACTCATATTTTTCTTCTATTATTTTCATGATTTTATATTTTATGTTTAAATCTTTAATGTATTTGGAGTTTATCATGGCAAATAATATGAGCTATGGATCAAGATTTATTTTTCCCAACAGACTATCTTATTATCCCAATACTAGTACTATTTAATAAAATCTATTCGATCTTCTCCTAATTAGAGATACCATATACATCTTTAAAGAAACAAATATGCTTGTAGATTTAATCGATGTTTGTGGATTTTAGTTACGTGTTCCAACCATATTACCATATATCATATGTTCTCTCTTCTTTGAAACAGAGATATAAATGATGAACAGCTCAATTTTCAAAAAGAGTTGATTTTGCGCCAGTCTATAATATATAAAGGAAATCACTAAATTCACAGGAATACTCCCTTAACACTTCTTGGCACTAACTTTATGGTGTTCATTCTAAAAGGACTATGATCAGAGAAGGCCACTAAAAATGTGTACTAATAATAGACATTAGCTATCAATTGCCTATTTATAACTAAACTGAGTAGGCAATATGTGTATATCATTTCATTCTCATAAAAACCCTACATATTTCATTCTATCCATTGTACAATTAAAAAAGCATGAGAGGGCCTCTCTGGTGGCGCAATGGATTAAGCAACACACTATGAAGCAGACTGCAGCCACTGCAGCACGAGTTCGATCCCTGCCGCCGGCCAGGGAGGGAGACCCACATGGTGCGGCAGACCTCTCCTGCTGTGCCCACTGCTCCCCTCAGCAGTGTGTTTCAGTTAATCTGCCTGTTCTGTTCTCCACTCTGTCTCTGGTGTATCCTCTCACCCCCCCCCCACCTATGGCCTGTACCCCAGGTCTTGTATGCATACATAAATCTTTAAAAAAAAAAAAGGGGGGCTCTGAGACCAATGAGGACATAGCAGGACAAAGCAGAGCCAGGATTGAAATTAAGGTCTCCCTTCCCTGAACTCTCTTCTCTCCTGACTCTGTCTCTCCATATGTACATATATAATTACATACATATGCGTATATTACAGATATACTAATCTTATATATGTATATATGTATGTATAACTTAGACAAATTACAATAAAAAATACCTAATATTATGTGTTCATAAGTGCTAGCATAGTGTTAAGCATTTTGCATATTTAACTCATTTGATTCATGTTTTTAAAAATCTTCTAGTAACTCCATTTTCCAGATAGAGAAACTGAGGCAAATAACTGTAAATTTGCCCAAGAGTCATACAAGTAATAATGGATAGACCATAATTTAGACCTAGATAACATGACTCAGTGCCTTGCTATTACCTACCTCACTACGCCATCTCACTGTAAATATGTTTAGCAATAAACATTAATGGTTTTAAGTTGATTATGTGTCAGTAAATCTTCAATTAGCCAGAATCTTCAGTTGATCCCACTGGACATTTTGGTTTTTACATGTTTTATAGGTACTTCATTCTTCCCATGAACTCTGTATGTGTGTGTGTCTTGCCCTATTAAACACAGAATACAGAAAATAATGTGATCTTCCTTTATAACTGAACTACCTATAGGAAAACTCAGCCATCCTCAAAACTGCAATAGAAGTATCATTTGTCTCTTTTCTAGGGTTTTCCTAACTGACTGCCTTGTTCAGTCAATCTTTCTTGGAGCTGCCTTTAATGCACTCCAAGCCAACTTTGTACACACCTTTGTGACACTCCTAGCACTTCATATTATCCCATTGCTTCTCCGTTCTGCACTTCAGCTTGTTTCCTGGAATGTATTACTTTCTCCTTTTTACCAACCTCTACCCAAGCCATTAGCCTTTGTGTCTTCATGTTGCCCATCACCAAGCCCTGTCAAGGAAGTGTCCTACAATGGAATTATTCCATACTTTAAAATTATCCTTCCCTCGTTTAGTAAGATTCTTAGCTCCATAATGCTTTGATCTCAGCCCGTGGCCTTGCGGAAAAGCAAAGCAACTGAGACTGTTAATGCACACTAAATGAGCAAAATGACATCCAATTTAAAAAAAGGCAAAGTTAAACCAAACAAATGAACAGCTAAGAAAACACTGTAGCTGCACTGGCAGAGAAAAATGACTACTTTCTGAGCTTCCTTAAATGTCATCTACACAACTACCTATTCCTCACACCTCCACTATGTATGTGGATGTCTATGCAAAATTTAACTAGAAAGATATCATGCTGTATTTTAAATACATAGGTTTTATTTTCCATTGATACGTTCCCCAATTTCCTATTATCCTTTTTCTATTTAAAAGCCAAATGCAGAACTTTTTCAGTTGAGGGTTCATGACACAATCTCAGTTTCCTTTTTAGTTTAGTTGCCACTTTGAGAATTTTACCAACCTGCATAGGCTGATTTGTAATTAATTGTGTTTCACTGATATAGAAAACCTAAGAAAAAAGTATTAATTCCTGCACATAAGAACTTTTATGACATATTAAATCACATTGCAACCCATTTGATTCACCATATTAACAAACTTAAAAAATTAGAAGTGGATGATTTCTCAGTGGATTAGGAAAGTAGTGACAACTTTCACATATGTTTCTGATAAAAACTCTCAGCAAATTAAGATTAGAATGACTAAAGGGTATGTATCCACAAAGAACCTACAGCTAAATATTTAGTGGTTGTATTACTTTGCTAAGTCAGCTATAAAACTTTTGTAGACTGAATGACTTAAACAGACATTCATTTTCTCACAGTTCTGTAAGACAGAATTCAGATCAACTTTTGATTGATTTCATTGTGATAATTCTCCTCCTGACTTTCAGATAGCTGTCTCTCTTTTCACATGGCCTCTCTCATATTTGTACTCATGTGTCTGAACCCTCCCTTCTTCAAAAGACACTAGTCATATTTGATTAGGGACCCCCATTTTAGCTTAGTGATGTCTTCTTTTTATTTATTTATTTATGCATACAAGAGCTGGGGTACAGGCCAGAGGTATGGGGGTGGTAAGAGGATTCATCACAGAGAGCGGGGAGCAGAACAGGCAGATCAGCAGCGGGCACAGCAGGAGAGGTCTGCAGCACCATGTGGGTCCCCTCCCCTGGCCGGGGGCAGGGATCGAACTCGTGCTGCAGTGACTGCGGTTTGCTTCATAGTGCGTTGCTTAACCCACTGCGCCACCAGGGAGGCCCCCTTAGTGATGCCTTTTAAAGTCCCTTTCTCCCTCTTAGTCAAATTCTGAAGTACTGGGAGTTGGGACTTCAAAATACAAATCTGAGGAGATACAATTTAGCCTAAAACAATGGTGAAAACGTTTTCTTCTAAAATCAGGACAAGCTAAAATATCTGCTGTCACTACTCTACTAACATTATACTATGGGGTTGTAGTCATTTTAGTGAGACCACAGATAAATAAAAAGTGCCTGAGTAGGGAAGGAAGAGAGAAAAGTGTCCATGCTACAGACAATGTGCTCTGTAGAAAATCCAGTGGAACCTACAAAAATAGTTATTAGACTAATAAATGAGTTATCAAAATAACTCATTTGGGGATAAAAATCAAGTGACAAACTCAAGTGGTTTTCTGTTACTATCTATGAACAATTAAAAAATAAAAATTTACATCAAAAATCATGAGTAGTTAGGGATAAAATAGGCGCAAAATCTGTACGATGAAAACACTACTAAAAGAAATTAAAGAAGATCTAGATAGAGATATACACCTTTTTTACTAGCCAGAAAGTTCAATATGGTTAATATCTCAACTTCTCCCAAACTGATCTATTATTCTACTCAATTCCAATTAAAATCTCAGCAGTCATGTCTATAGAAATGGCAAAATGATTCTTGAAATACAAAAGATTTAAAATAGCCAAAATAACTTGAAAAGTAAATACAATTTTGGGCAGCAGACCTCTCCTGTTTCACCTACTACTTCCTCTTAGCAGTGTATTTCAATAAAGCTGCCTTTTCTATTCTCATCTTTCTGTCTCTGGTAAATTCTCCCCCGCCCCCCCCACACACACACCTCTGGCCTGCACCTGATTCTTTCCCACAACATTTAGGTATTTCCGTTGGGTTTGAGTGTCCACTTAGCCATAAAGACAAAGAGCTCTCAAATAGAAAGAACTCTCAGTAAAAAGAAAACAAACAACTGGATTAATAAATTATTTAATAATGAAAGATTTAAATGGCTACATCACTGAAGAAAACATACCAGTGTCAAATAAGTACATAAAAAGATGTTCACTGTCACAAGTCTTTAGAAAAATACAAATTAGATCCACAGTTAGTACTACCACACACCAATTCTAATAGCTAACAATAAAAAGTCTGACCATACAAAGTATTGACAAAGAAACAGAGGAAATAAAACTCACATCTATTACTAATAGAAATGTAGGATTGGTATGTCCAATTTGGAAACTAGTTTGGCAGTTTCTTAAAAGGTCAAACACAAAATTATCCTATCACCCTGCCATTCTTCACTCAGGTATTTACCTGAGAGGAACAATAACATATATGCCCATCTAAATACTTCTGCATGACTCTTCATTACGCTTTATTTGTAATAGCCATAAACTAAGAAATAACCCAAAAATCTATTAAGAGGAGAATAAACAAATTGCAGCCTACCTACACATTGAAATACAATTCAGCAACAGAGAGGAATGAACTATGATACAGACAACAATATGAACAAGTCTTGAAGTGAGTATGGAAAGAGAAAGAAACCATAACCCCAAAAATCAAGAGGATACTACAGTTCCAGTCATGAATTGGGAAAATCAAGCAGGATCAGCAAAAACTTGTGATGAACAATTCAAGCCAGACCTAACTCATGTTCTCTTTTGATAAAAGTACTGGAGTGGGAGACAAGGAAAGCAGGAAGCAGATCATTCCAAGCAGGAAGAAGAGCAGTGGTGGCTGTCTGAAGGAACCAGAGGGAAGAGTTATCAGGGAGCACAGAGGTGATATGTATGTTCACATTGACTGCTGATGATTTCACAGTTATAGTTATAAAACCAGTTGATCAAACCACACACCTTAACTATGTGCAGTTTACTGTTTGCCAATTATATCTCAATAGAGAAATTAGAAACAATTCATGGGAATCATCTCATTCTCTACATATTGCCAAATTCTAGTTTTCATCAAAATTCACTCTGCTGGGCCTCCCTGGTGGCGCAGTGGGTTAAGCAACGCACTATGAAGCAAACCGCAGTCACTGCAGCACGAGTTCGATCCCTGCCCCCGGCCAGGGGAGGGGACCCACATGGCGCAGCAGACCTCTCCTGCTGTGCCCGCTGCTCCCCTCAGCAGTGTGTTTCAGTCAGTCTGCCTGTTCTGCTCTCCACTCTGTCTGGTGAATCCTGTCACCTCCCGCGACTCTGGCCTGTACCCCAGCTCTTGTATGCATAAATAAATAAATCTTTAAAAAAAAAAACAAAACAAAACAAAATTCACTCTGCTGTTGACTATACTATTCTCTCAATTCTGAAACTCTCTCCTTCCCTATCCTAACCATGACCATTCCACCTCTCTCTTTGAAATTCTTCTTGTTCATAATAATCTAAGGCAAGCTAAGAATAAACACTGCCTTCTCTGCAAAGTGGCTCCCCATTACTCACTGTCAAAATGAAAAGCTCCTGTCCTTACAATCAGAACTGTTAATTTCATTTACTTACATAATGCAGTTAATTTTCATATACTCATCAGTTCCACTACATTCAAAGTTCCTTGAGAGAGGGGCTGTTAATGTTTTTTCAATCTATGTCCTAGCAGAGGTTTTGTTCATAGGAATACTCTGTAACTACTTCAAGGGTTCATAGGAATACTCTGTAACTACTTCCATCCATCCACCAGGGTGGATGGGTGCACCAAGGTAGAAACAGAGAGTATCATCTTCCATTTCTTTGGCTCAACTTCTCTCCTGGAAGAAACTTCTATTGTAATAATCCCTTTGTACAGATGTGCTAAATGGAGCTCGTGTGTTATCTATATACAAGGAGCTCATTTTAAACACGTCTCTTTGGAGATAACCTATGAACCCAAAGGAGCTATTCTTGTGGTAGACATTTCAGACATTCTGAAATATTAGTGGGAAAAATAACATTAAGAAAAATAAGACCTTACAAATGCCCTTCCACTATCCAGGGTTGGCAGCCCACCCTCACAACACTGGGACAGCAACTGACTTTCACAAGCTGAGTCGATGAATTTTTTTCAAGGCTCCTCAATGATCTCTAGGGAGTAGCCGTGTTTGAAGAATCTGACTTTCTATGTTTCTATTTTACCTGAAAAATAGAGATTTCTATTTCTCTAAGACTTTACAGATGGGGGAAATGAGCGACAGTGGGGTTTAGAGGTCACAGAACAGTTAAAAGACAAAACAAATTGGTTAGTATTTCTCCTAAGCCCGGGCCAGAATCCCTTACCGTGTCTTTTAGATCATGTTGCTTTAATATTTCATTAAACACTGGAAAAACATCTGACAGCCTGGATTGGGTAAATTTGAAACTGCTGTGTATAATATAGCAATAGCAATAGTAACAGATTGGGACATGGATTATTTAACTGGATAAAATAGAAATTCCAACATTTTCATCAGTGTCTCACTTGAAGGGCTATTTCTTTTACTATAGTCTGATTCACTCTACTCACAAAGAAATGGAATTTATGCTTAATGCAGAAGCAACTAAAGAGAGGCTGCAAATACTGGAGGAGGAACCTGAGATTGAAGTTAAGAAATATTAACTCATTGACCATTCATAAGCCCGTGAGTATAATAAGTTATGCACATTCTAAGACTGTAAAATCCATGAGCCTACAAACTGTCTTCCTTCTTGATCTATCTCCATTCATTCATTATTGATCAAATGTTTCCTGTACATAATATATGGGGACAAGGTAAAACCAGATGAAGTTCCCTCTGTCAGAGCTTACATTATAGTGGGTGGACACAACTAATCAATGAACAATACATGTAGTAGAGGATGATAAATGCTCTTCAGAGAATTAAAACAGGGCAAGGTACTTGAGAATAACCAAGTGTTCATTAGATTAAGTTGTCACAACACATCTATCTGAAGAGGCAACATCTAGACTAAATGATAAAGAGAACCCACATAAACAAAGACCCAAGAAAGAATCTTTCAGCTGTAAGGAGTAGCCTACTAAGGCACAAAGGAGAATGGTGTGGTCCAGAAAAAGGAAAAAACATAAATGCAGCTAGAGCCATAATGTGGAAAAGAGAAGTGATACATGATGAGGAAGAAGTAGGCAGGATACAACCTAAAAGGGTTTTAAAAGAGGGAGAAACGGCTCAGATTTTATTCTAAGTATGACAGAAAGTCAGTGAAGATTTTGCAGCATTGGAATAGAACGATTATCTGGTTAAGATTTTTAAAAGGCCCCTCTGACTACTACCTGAGGAAGGAGACTAGTTAGGATAGTACCACAGTAGTACAGAGAAGAATAAATAATGACAGACTAGGACAGTAGAAGCAGGAATAGAGAAAAATGGCTGGGCTCAAGTTATGTTTAGTAAGTAGCATTGACAACAAACACTTAATGCTAAATCAGATGTTGTATTTGTGGGAAAGAATTTAAGGAAATGCCTAGATTTTCAATTTGACTAGCTAGGTTACTATGACTTAATATAACTTAGCATGTACTAAAAAAAAACACTGTTTAATTAAAATTGAATGTACTTCTACTACACTTATTTAGAACTAAGTAAACCACCATGAAAATTTAGTACTGGAATTTTAGACACTGTACAATCCATTATTTTGCAAACTATCCACCACTGAGTAAGAGACTTGCCCAAAGCCAGACACTTGTTGACAGAGTTGGTTTTACAACATGAATTCTTTGGAATTCCAGTTCACTATTTTTTTGTGTGTGTCACTGATGCATAAAACATGGTTTTTAGGTATACACCATTATAAATCAGCATCCCTATATACTATATTAGGTTCACCACTAAAACTCTAATTTCATCTTTCAGCATACAAGGTTCCCTCTCACTCAATCTGCCACATACTCCCTACCTTCCCCTCTGATACTCATTACCAACTCACTGAACTTCGAATGACACCATATTAATGGCAGCATAGCCACAGGAATTATTCCCACCCAAGGGAAACCAGACAATATCCAACAATATCAGCAGTGTCTTTCCACTATTGTGCATGGAGAGAGACAGACACATGAAAGAGGGCCTCTCTCCCCTCCACCTGCCAAAACCAATCAAATGTATAGACTTCTCCATTTCACCTCTTATGTAATCCCTAATCCAACCTCTCTCTGTTTTTATGCCTCTGACCACCTCACTGAAGGACGACTCCTTCTCCTTCCAACACAGGCTTGCCCTTTCAGTCTATTCTCCACCACCATGCAGACCAATCTTTTTAAAAATAAATTTCCTCAACTCCCTCTGAAGAGTCGTGTTCCTTCCGAAGTGCTCAGGAAGACACATGCTTACCTTCTCCCTGAAATCTCTCCCCTTGCCCAGGCCACTCTCCTTTACTTGGATCTGGTTGATTCATGTTCTCCTTTTAAAGCTTTGCTCATTTGATTTCTTCAAGGAATTAATTTTTGCCACCCTTGCTCCCATTAAGTTTCCTGATATATTACGTATGGGTCATTTTTAATTATTTGTAGAAGTTGCAGCATTTCAATAGGCAACTGCACAGTTAGCTGCTTAATATCCATCTTCTTTGGTAGCTGAATACGTCACCGCTGCTAAAATGTAAGGACAATGAAGATTCAGACCACAGCAGTTCTGTTGATCCCCTATTTGGAATTCCTGTTAGATGCTTAAACAATGCACACACTCCTTTTGGCTGTAGAGAAGAGATATCCTGTATATTTTCTATTGCTAAAAAGTTTCATAAGTTCTCAATTTGCCAGGTAACTCAATAATTATAAGGTAATAAGTCTCAGCACTATGAAGCTAGCCATAGCCACTGCAGCTAGTTAGCCCTGCTTCTAGAGCCACTCTTCACCTCATCTTCCCAGAATCACTATCTTTGCAGGAATATATGTGACTTGGTCAGCTCCTTTCTTTACCCAGAAGTTGTCAAACTGCCTTGCTCTAGTTATTAGTGATCACTAGAAAAGAATATTTTATTCCCAGGTATTTTCCAAAGAGTTAACTTTAAATGCTTTACTATGACTTACTTGTCAGTGACAGTATTTTAGGAGGCTGTTTCTGTAGGCGTCTCAAAACGCTCTAATTTTTTTCTCTAGTGAAGCCAGGTGAAGAGCTACCCATTGACATGTTTTATCCTTCATAAAGATTCTTTTGTGTCAATCTCTCCAGGGTCCCACCAAAGTACACAGCACAGCACCACAGGTGCGCACACTCACCATGCACGGGTGCAGGGCACCATGTCCTACAGTGTCACTTAACAAGGACCACAAAGGACAATTTTCTTTCAAGCCCTCAATATCTGGGTGGCTCAAGAATGAGTCCCCTAAAACCCTACAACTGAAGTCTCCAACCTGGAAGCCTAACTCCGAAACTTTATAAAATATCTTCTCTGAGTCTTTAAGGGAGCAAGCAGGTAAAGGAAGACCAGTTCTAGCTCTGGCTCCAGTTCCTGTGTGTTAACTAAAACAGGACACAGCTTTTGTGCCATTATTACCACACCAAATGAAACATTTGCCCCTTGAAAGAATCATCTTCGCCTACAAAGTAAAAAATCTGCCACTGAAAACTGCAAGATGTTAAAGTTAAGAAGCTATGTCTTCTGGAGGTTACCCAGGAAAACCAAGGGCTTGAGTTCTGATTATTAGCCCCCAAAATGTTGCAAGTTTTGATCAAGCCTGCTATGTGCAAGCACTGGAAACAAGCCATTCTGCTGAGAAGAGTAGCATTTTAGAGGGCAAGGAACCATCTTGCCTAGGTTTCACCAGTAATTGAAGAGTGTCTGTAAGATGTGGGAAAGGGGTGGGGATATGTCATCAGGGCATTTGGGATAAAGAGCCAGCTTAGGTATTATAACTATGAATTACAAACAGTGAATCTGAAATCTTTTGTGACTCTAGATGCATGAACATCCTCACCATAAGTGGCATGGCCACGGACTCTAGCTGTCAAAACCTGATTCATTTCATGCAAGGAGGAAGGTTAAAGTTTAGTATCCCTCTTTTCAAGACAACTGACCGTTGAATTGATCTCTCAGAAGCATCTATTAAATGTTTGATGCCTTCACTCAAACCTGTATGAGTCACTATGCCAGTCCTTAGGCATTCAAAGATGAAAAAGACACATCTGTATCCTCGAAAAGCTCACAATCTAGTAGAAAAGTCAGACGTGATTGAAAAATAGGCTGGTTTACCCCTTCCAAACAACCTCCAGAGTAGTTTCAGGAATCCCTTGATATTATGATGCTCTTCTGTGAATCTCTTCTTTCAAATCTATTTTTGCTACTTGCTTGTCTTTTTCAAGTCAAAGTTAATTCCTTTGATGTTCCTTTCTAAAGCATACCCAAGAGCATTTTAGTTCCATGATCAAAATTCATGACAGCAATGGCATTTTTCTTAAAGTGCTAGAGATCTCCAGTTCTAGCTCTTCAAAATCCAAAGAATTCAAAACCTCCCTGGGGATTTTAAATGACCATATGGGAAAAAACACGCCTATGTGTAACCAAAAGCCTTAACGAGAGTCAGTTACACAGCTGTCTGTGTTGCAAAGAGAGACAGAATATCGAAGGGAAAAGAAGATGGGCTTTGAAGCAAACAGAACTGAGGTTGAATTTAAACTCTCCATCTATGTGACATTTAGGCAAGTTGCTGAAGCTTCTAAAAAGTAGTTTCCTAATGTTTAGAGGCACATAAAAACTGACTTAAACTGTGATTGTAGGGGCTAAAAAGATGTTTGTGGTGTTCCTTTCACAGAGTGGATACTATAAATGGCAGCTATTACTGCATTATTCCCAGCTTAATTACGTGTAGAAATGAAATTATTAACTATAACTTGGATAATTACACACTAATATAAAACTACTTTAAAAATAGGGCTTAATAGTAAAAACCTAGGGGAAAAAGTTGGTTGGTTGGTTTCAGAAAAATAGGTCTCCTAATCTGTACACTTAAAAATATACAACGGTGGACCTAGCTTGATCATGGCGGGAGAACACCCATTCATCTTAAGTCTGTAAGAGAAACGAACAGGCTTCTCAGCCCCTTGGCTCCTCTCTCCTTCCTCCTGCTATGCAGTTTGGTTCTGTGTGTCTCCCCTCTTTGGTTCTCCCATGGTGGAGATGAGCTTGTGAAAAAAATCCGTGGGGAAATACTAAGTAGTCAAATCTTTTTCAAAAGCAGGGGAAATTATTTGCAAAATTAAGGTTCCTTGTCATCTGTTTTCAGTTCCCCAGATTCCCCTTATTTGATCAATGTGTTAACTAACATTGATTAAAAATCATGGGTTATGGACCTACCTTGAGAATCTCAATATCCAATGAAAATACACTCCCTCTAGATTAGGGTTCTTCACTGCCCATGAGCTAGTCCTAATAATTCATCAGCCCAGATTGCTCCATGATTCATTTATTCATAAGAGGGCTGGAAAGTCAAAGAAAACATCACATTTAATCATTCCTGGTAGGATAGATCTCAACTGAGTGAAAGGTCATCAGTTAACTCATGCTGGTCAGAACTTTGAGTGTCACTGTACTGGAGGGCACTGACAGTAACGGGAACACAAATCACTTAAACAACATTGCCAAAGTTGTAAAGTAAGTGATCTGTGAATGAAAAAAAAAATAGCCTATTATTTTGGTGGCCGAATTTCAGATGATATGAGTCTAACTTATTTGTCTAGTAGGAGGCATGTTCTTAAATTGCACTTTCTCAGTGGCTCTGATTTCTCAGCTGAGCACCCTCCTCTGCTCTGGGTAGCATCAGACAGCAACTATGCCTCTCAGTGGCTAAATCATCAACCTCCATTGTTCAATGGGTGATCAATAAAGAGAACGAAAAGAATAAATGTATTTTGTAAATTAAATGCATTCTTGTGTTTTCCAGGACTGCATAATTTATAACCAGAAATCAATTAGTAAAACTCCTTCATTGTAATATATTCATAGAATACCACAAGAGTTACAATTAGAAATAAAAGATATCACCCTAAAGTCTTCTAAGGTCTGTTAACATCCAAATGCCCTATTGTAACTAGACTAATTATCACAACAAACCTGTTTTAATTAATTTTATTTATTTATGTGCCTCTCTTAATTGCATTTCCCTTATAGGACTCAAACCTTCTAACACTGGATGGTAAGATAAACACAAGTCTCTCTCCCAAGAACAAGTACTTACTGGACAACTGCTACAGAATTTCTTGCAACATAAACTCCAGAAGCCATGTCCTGTTGGTAAAATGGATTCTTGACTTAAGCAATCATTTCATCTCTCTGCAGGAAGAAACCTTGAAGGAGATACAGAAAGCTGAGTCTAGTTGTTTAAGTAGTAGAGCTAGCTGGGGGCATGGAGGACCCCTGTAAAGAAGCTATTATTTCACCTGAGGGTACATTACAGTTATGGGATTATCAACACTGATGCCATTGCTTGGAGTCCTGGAAAATGAAGAAATGACAAAAAGTCCAGGATATCCATTCCTGGTTTGTGTGTATCTTCTGTCATGGGAAATGCTAGTAAACCCAACCCAGAAAGAAAAGAATGAAACTCGGAAAGTGGAATTAAAGACCAAGACTGGGTAGAATCATGCTCCAAAAATGCCAGGCAGCTTAATTAGGTAAGCTAAGTGCTTTGGACCTGGAAATTCCATCTCAGGCTTCTGAAAGAAATCACAAAGAGTGAGTGAGAATCTCACTGGAATTTGCACTGAGGAAACCCAGCAAGAAGGAAAGGCACCAGAAGAGAAGATGAGCTAATACTGACTTAAAATACTTAAAAGATGAGTGGTACAGGGAGTTTTTATTAATTGAATTCTTAAATTCTGTTGATTCTGGGCAAGTCAGGAATTGAGAAAATCAAGCAGGATCAGCAAAAACGTGATGAACAATTCAAGCCAGACCTAACTCATTTTCTCTTTTGATAAAATTACTGGAGTGGGAGACAAGGAAAGTACTGTGGACATATGTGTCTGAGTTTTAGCAAGGCGTTTGACAGGTTCTCTAATTTTACCTTTACAGGCAGTGTTTTCCAAAGTGGTATCTGCAAAGAATAGGCTTCCACAGGATATTCAAAGGTATTGCAGGGCATGGCGTTCATACACAAGCATGTCTGGGTTAAACAAATTTCTAAATATGTGTGTGTGTGTGTGTGTGTGTTTAACTTGTACTATATCTCTCCAAGAAAAGAATGTAGTGTTAGCAGCTCCCAAACATTAAAAAAAAATGACACCCATTTTTATTTAGGTATATCTATTCACATCTTGAAACATACCCTGGGACTTGCTTTATTAGGACAAGAAACAGATATTCAACAAAATCCACAACTAGAAAGTGCCCTGATGATTAGATCAATCACACCCGTAAACAGAGTACTGAACTGAAAAGAGATCTTTACTATGCTGACACAAAGGTCTGTCCTAAACTTTACCCCTTAAAGTCAACATATTGACTTGTTTAAAGACTATGGTGGCACGTTCCAAAACTAGGAATACTATAGAATAGAAAGAGAATCACAATTCAAAAAGATTTGAATTGGATAAAACTGTAACTTGACTCTAACAAGTTGATGTTAAATAAGAAATATACAGTCCTACAAGTGTTGGGGTCAGAAGTGGGAGCAGGTTGAGGGAGGAGGAAAGTTAAATATGAGAAAAGATTCTGATTTTGGCAAAAAGTTCATTATAAATCAATAGTACTGTAATTTACAGTACTTTAATTTATAGATGTAACTTATTAAAAAAAAACACCCTAATATGCTCTTGGATATTATTAGACTTATAGAACCTAGGACAGTGGAAGCAGTTAGTTACTTCTCCAATGCTGTGGGCTCACATCTCTGGAATCCCACAATATTTTAGTGGTGATGCTTCAAAGACATCTTATCAAGATGGGTAGGGTCCAAGGAAGAGTTACCAGTAGAGTAAGAGGGCTGAAATGGTGTCACAAAGAAACGAGAGAGCACCGAGGTCTGTTTAGTCTACAGAAGGAGAACTGAGGAATACAATTGTCGTTCCAAATATTTAGAGAACTATGCTAGTAGTGTTCTGGTAAGCTTACCAGACTGTTCTCAAATATTTAGAGAACAGTCTTGTTAACACAGCAATATATTGAAGACTCTGGGAAGTACAGTTTTGCTTATATGAGAATTATAGTCTCATAATTTGAGCTGCCTGAGTATGAGTGGACTCTTACATTTGTGAATTCACTGTCGCGGGTGTGTTACAACAGATTTTGACAAATGGCTAATGGAAAAACAGTAGAGAGGACTACTATGAGAGAGAAAATGGCCTACATGGGTTTGAGGATTTAGTTACTCTTAATACTCATACCTGGCGGCCCTCACCTGATGGCTAGAATTGTTGGAGAGTGTGAAAAAGACAAACTGAAACCAGAATCCATGCACAAGGACAAAACTAAAAGGCAATGCAGTTCCTCGGGTCTTAATCATTTGATATTAACCTAGAGCTTTAGGGCAGACAGCAACTTAGAGGTAAGATAGCGCCTCAGCCATTAGAACAGAGTAAGCAGATCTTTAACTTTACCAAAGAGCTTAAGTTTGAAGATCCGACCTACCTCAAGATAACTATTCTGCCACCTGAACTAGCCCAGAAACTGGAGGCAGAGACAGGGTGGTATGAGCTGGGGAGGTAATGAATACTTCCAACCATCAGAAGGAAGAGCATTGAAAAGTGCATTAATTTATGAACCTTGGACCTACAGCTTTAATCTATAAGAATATTATCTCCAATGTCATAATTTCAGATTAAATATCAGTAGATAATTTCTTTTTCAATTATATATAGGAAAAAAATTCCCTCTTTGGCTAAAAAGATGAATTTGTATATAAATTTGTGGAAAACAGCACGGACCATCTAACCGTAAAAGAGAATAAGTGGAATGAACCTGATGAAATGGCTCCATCGTGAAGAATTCCTTAAAATTCGAAATAACCAAGACAAGCTGGCTAACACATAAAATGAAAAAAAAAAGTAAAAAAATAAATAACAAGAATAGTGAGAGCCAACACTATGTGCATGTCCTTGTCTATGCCGTATAGATATGAAAACTTTTATTTCCACAACCACCCTGGCGTAGCCGTATCATTACATCACATTTACAGAGAGAAAACTGAGGCAAAGAGAGGCAAAGTCATCGAGGCAGATACAACTGAAGGTTAATATACTTAAGCAACAGACAAAAAAGGTGCTAATTCAAAATAGAGCACATATTTAAAGAGAAAAAGAATGCTAGAACCCATGATGCTCAGGGTATAGGAAAAGCAGACATCTCATCTGCTGATGGTGGGAGTATAAACTGATATAGCATTTCTGGAAGAGAATTTGGCAATAGGTGTAAGTCTTAAAAATATCCATTCTCTTCTTCAATCCAGTAATTCCACTTCTGGAACTTTTCCTGAAGAAAAATGAGTATGTGAACAAAGGTTTCTCCACAAGATTATGCATCGTGACACTGCTTATAATGGGAAACAAGTTGCTTCAGTTAATATGATAACTAAAATATTAAAATGTAATTAATGCAATCTCTAAAAACGATGCAGTAAATATATCTATACACGTATGAAGACATTTCTATTATATTCTGAGAGAAACCAGCAGCAAATGTGTTCTGGAACTGTATGTATCAAAATTAAAATGATAGTTTGAAGGGTAGGATTATCAGTGGATGTTATTTTCCTCCTTTGGAGTTTTCTGTATTTTCAAAAACCTGATACCTGAGAAGTACTTAAGAATGCAGTTAAGAGCGGTTTCTGATAGCAACATACCTGGGTTCAAATCACAGCTTTGCTATTATTCACTGAGTAAATTAGAAAAGTTACCTACTCTCTTCATCTTTAAAATGGGAATAAGACTCACGCTCACCTCATAGGATTGGCATGATTATTAAAATAATATATTAGAATAGTGCTGAACACTGGCAAACATCAAAAAAATTAGTAACTGTTATTTTTGCTTGTAACATTAAACTTCCCACAACAACAAAAATAATAGCACCGGGCCTCCCTGGTGGTGCAGCAGGTTGAGCACCTCACTGTGAAGCATCCACTGCACAGCAGCAAAAGTTTGATCCCTGGCTAGGGAGGGGACCCACATGGTGCAGCAGACCTCTCCTGCCTCGCCCGCTGTTCCCCTCAGCAGTGGATTTCAGTGTATCTATCTGTTCTGCTCCCCGCTCTCTCCCTGGTGACTCCTCTCACCTTCTATGAGTCTGGCCTATACCCCAGCTCTTATATGCATAAATAAATCTTTAAAAACAAACAAAACGTAATAGCACCAAGTATTATTTTCAGAACTGAATGCCCTCCAAGTTCGTTCTATGTATTCATGAATTTTTATAGAAAAGAACAAAGTAATTCTCCCCTTAAAGCAAGAAAAGGGTGATTTTGCCTACAACTGAGAGATGGTATGGCAGCCATACGGCCATTTAGACTCAGAGAGCACCTGTTTTCTTTGTCTGTCTGGTCTCGAGGTATTTCATAGTGATTCTGCTATTATTAGCCACAACATGTCCAGATAAAAATCATCAAGCTTAAGTTATAATAATAAAAGGCATATGATTATGATGGAAAGAAAAAGAAAAAAATCTTCTCAAAGTAGGAGGAGATCATGAGATGTTACACATCCAGATGAGATGAATCATGGGACTAGAAGGGAAAAAATCTTCACACACACACACCAAAAAAATCATGACATCTGAAAAACACCAGACCTATTTAACCTAATGTAATCAGCAACCAGTAAGGAAAAGTGAATAAGGGCATAAACAACTTCCAGGACATAACAGACAATGAGCCAGACGAACATCTGGTAATTAATCTGTAACTGTTGGAACCAGCTACTCATTTGAGAACTTAGGTGCTAAGTGTGGTGATCTGCTGGAGATGAAACTGAGTTCATAAATCCATTGGTCACGGCCTTGTGTTCGATTTCTTTACGGAGGGAAGAGGTGGTGTGAATTCCTAAGTCTTAGAAGTACTGAGACTTTCTCTAACACTGTTGATGGAGAGATGAGGGGGAGGGGAGGTAGCTCTTAGTGGCCTCCACAGATCTGCAATGTAGATAGAGTACCACCATTTGGGAGGAAAACTGTGTGTTAAACTGCATGTTAACTGGGAAAACAGCACACCTTGTTTCAGCTCTTCAAATTTATATTTTGAGGGAATGTACTTTAAAAATTCAAGTTTGAACACTTAGAAATATTGTAATGGTGTTGCTGTTAATTTTAAAAATAACCCTTAAACTCATATTATACATTTATGTTTAATGTAACACTGTATCATTCTGATTTATGTGCAAATGGACTTGGGGACATTTTTTTTTTTTTAATGAGAAGGGGAATTCTATACATTGCCTCATGAAGGTGCCCAGAAAAATTGGAAAGAAGGAAAATAAAACCAGCCAATGAATACATCACGCATAGAGATGCAAAGTCACCTGAAGGAGACAGGATGTTTCCTGGGCCAGGAATGCTCAATTATACCTATACTAATTATTTTAACATATCAAAAAAATAGAACAGACTAGGCAAAAAGCAGTGTTCAGCCTAAAACAGGAGTTACTGAAGCATTGATTGGCAGAATCCGTTCTACCATTGTCCAAAAAAGAAAATGGATTTTGAACATTTGAGTCTTGTTGGTAAGGCCAACTCTACTGGAAATGTGGATACATCTTATTATGTCAGGATGATTTCATTAAATGTGAGCGTCATCTGGGCCCTCCCTGGTGGCACAAAGAATTAAGGCACAGCACTATGAAGCTACTTGCAGCCACTGTAGCACAAGTTCAATGCCTGGCCAAGGAGGTATGAGGCAGAACTCTCCTGCCTCACCCCCTGCTCCCCTCAGCAGTGGATTTCAGTCTATCTGCCTGATCTGCTCCCCACTCTGTCTCTGGTGACTCCTTTCACTCCCTGCATCTCTGGCCTATAACCCAGCTAATCTATGCATAAATAAATCCTTAAAAAAAATGTGAGTCATCTAACTCTCTCCATGCCATTCATTTGATCAATAAGCAACCCTCAAATGATAAAGTAGCTTCTTACATAGTTATTCCTATAGAGACATAATGCTGCATTGTCAATGTCCATGATAACATTCTACTCCTTGTAACAACAACTTCACACTGTATGTTATTAAATTGACTGATTACCACTTCATTTTCTGTCTAGCTTGACAAGAGAAACTCCATTTTCATCTGTGTCCATACATATGAAGCCATTTCCCATTGAAAATTTAAAAAGTGCAGTCTAAATACATAGGTCTTTCTAAACTTGATTAATGTGAGTCAGACATAAAAGGGGGATCCACTCTTCTTATGGAGACAGTGTGAGAGAAGGAACCTGACCACAGGTAACTAAGGCCATCTGTACAATCCAAACTGAACTTCCCAGGTTATACTCTCCCGCTATTGGTGTTAACTGAGGGCAAACATTCTACATATCTACATGGGGTAAGTCAAGAATTCTCTGTGTACCCAATAATGTTGATTTGAGATCCATTCAAAGACTCTTATTTTGGACAAGAAACAGGGAAAGCCATAAACATGATGTTCTAATAATTCTGGAAAAGACCTGACTGAGTGGAACAGATTAGAAGTGCTCAGAACTCCGTGACTGCAGAAAAAAGGGGCCCCCGTAAGTACAAAGTGTGGATTCAGTTACAACCTCAGTTACAACATGCACTCTTGGGCACTGGTTTTGGAACACTGAAAATCTGACTGAATTTATTATGATTGCCTGCCTAAAATATAATAGCCCTGCTTGTTGACCGTGATTATTATTGATCATGTAAGAATTACGATGTTGAAGTATAAAATGCTCTCATTTACTTTGAATTCACCACAGAAATGTTGCAGTAAGTGTCTGTTCCTTGGTGATTTGAATGATCTGATCTCCCCTGGCATGGGGATCTTTCATCCCTTCCCTCTGCGGCTTGAGACACCTCTTCTAATATGCTAACAAGAATCACTGACCCTCTCCTTAAGTCAGACTTTTTTTCACTACAAGAATGCAAGTCACCAACAAAAGCTCCTCAAGAGCTTCACAGAAAGGAAGTAGTTAAATGATAAAAATGTGAAATGTTATGCAGCAAGCTGTGTACAATTAACTAGAATTCAAATATACACCTTGTTCCAATCCAAGCCATTTATCAGATAAAAATAGTCTGCTACAAGAATGTCATGATTAATGAGGTGAGACTCCAGCTAATTACTGTTTCCTCCAGAAGTAATTAGGTTGGCATTGCTAATCAAGATGAATGAACACTCTGACCCGCTTTTTTAAATGTAAAACTATGAGCCGCTACTGCAATAACATCATTTAGTTCAGGCAATGTAGTCTTTATTAGGCTTGTAGTTTGATTAAATTCTTTTGTTACACCAGGCTTTCCACACATGAACAGATGAATGCTGTGATGTTCAAAGAGTTTTTCACCCTTAATTAAAGACTGAAAAGACTTGTTCAATTCACAGGGCAATACATAGGACAGCTCTAAATTGATAGCTTTTAAGTACAGAATAACAGGAGTCTTAGGGCTTGCCCTGCCGTGAGAGGTTTTTCCTCCTACTATAATTCTACTTATTAGGGTTAAAAAATGAATGTGAAATACTTTTATTATATTTCATTAAACAGCTTTTTCAGTTCATCACAGCCTCTTTTAAGGAACACAATATGTATATCTGTGCTTACTTATTTTTTAATGCAATTAATATAAGGGGAGAGGAGTGTGTTTGACTCAGTACCATTAACAGAACACACCGCCGTGCGGAATGCAGGGCGGAAGAGCAGGCAGTCAGCAGCGCTCACTCCCGCATTTCCATCCGCGTGACTAACATTTTATATACTAATGGTTATGGTAAAGTAAAAAATGTTTTCTCAAGATGCAATTTTATTTCACTTCCCTTCCAAGTGCTAACTCCTTGGTTTGAAGCTAAATTGATATCTGATAAACTCTGAAGATGATCACTTATTAAGCTGTTACCAAAAATGCTAATATCTTTGCCCCCAAAATTAGTTGGCTAGAGGCCTGTCTAAAATCTTGGCGACCTCATCACTTCCACACACTTAATATGTTTCCTTCATCTGCCTCCCCTTTCTTTAATCTTCAAATTTCCATTTTCTGATTCCTAATGTTTTTCTGTAGTTATTCCAAAAGGGTAGGATTATCCCTTCTACTCTTCCTCTGCCAGTTGGTTTAGATTTCCACTTGCCAGGTTGGGAAATCCTATTTTTATATCTTCTACTTAATTATATTCCCAGTCTAGAATGTGCTGTCTCCGCTTTGATTGACATGTTTGGACCTCCTGCTGCTTTGTTTTTCTCTGCAATTTTGTATACAGGAGGATAAAATAATCTTAAATTTTGACACCTTGTCTAGGTCTAGGAGTCAGTTTCTTTTTCAGGGTTTTTTCCCTTGTTGTAGGATTTCAGAAATGGCTTTTAGTATGAGTGATTTCCATTTTTAAAACATTCTGTCTTCATTTAGAAAGACAGGAATACAGCGGACCTGCAGGTCCTGCGGTGTCTGTTCTGAACTCCTTTGAACAGGCAGCAGAAGCCGGCCCCGCTCAGCCCCACAGTTTCTGAAAACCGGGCCACAGTGTACACAAAGCCTCACCATGAGACAGAAAGCCTAGACCCCAAAGCCCGCGGCATCATGATAAGTAAGTGTGTCACGCCACGCCCCGCTGCTCAAGGGTAATTGTCAGGGTGTCATTATACACGACACTTCATTCTCTATCCTAATTTTCCAGTTGGGTTTTGAATTTGTCATAGTTCCGTGTCATTTACTTTACTCCATCATTATTCCACACCAGACTGCCTTTCTTAAATGTGGCTCCCCTCACGTCTACGGGTAGCGTTAGAATTCGTCCTAGGATGTTGTATTAAATAGCTCCCAAGCTTTTTTAGACTTGTCTCTCGGGTTCTCTCTTTTCCTTGGTGCCTGTCTGTTTAGCACAAGGATAGCTCCTGTTCTGCCTGATAAACCCAAGCTGGTATCTTGTGCTTTCTGCCATGTGTTATTTAATTAAAACATGTAG
Organism: Galemys pyrenaicus; assembly: GCA_019455555.1. Classification (NCBI taxonomy): domain Eukaryota; kingdom Metazoa; phylum Chordata; class Mammalia; order Eulipotyphla; family Talpidae; genus Galemys; species Galemys pyrenaicus. Next base: position 7,690,655 of record JAGFMF010011760.1, on the reverse strand, counting down.
TTCTTTCTTGGTCTTCTAAATAGTTCTGGCACCACAGTAGTTGCTGAGAGTCAGGGCAGCCATAGGACTTAACACAGGGCTCCTGACCTTGTTCTGCCTGTTACCGGTCCCTAATTTTTTTGCTTTGTTTTGTTTGATTATGGACTCCCAACGCCCTGGTGAACTCTTTGAGTTCAGGTACAAAGCCACATACTTGCAACATATACGCTTAAGGTTTTAATATATATAGGGCATTCTTATTGAACAGAATTATGACTTCCTTTTTATAAAAATAAAAACCCCACCTCAGAAGACATTTTCTACTAGATAATGCCTGTAAATGAGCTCCTTCAGACACATTGGTTGCATTTAGCAAAAACGAAATATTAAACTTGGAGCAGAATGTCCTCTGTAAAGTGATTCACACTACCTCCTTTATTCTTTTAAAAATATCATATTTAATGGAATTATTCACATTTTTCCCAACTATGCACTTCGCGGTTTGTTTGGAAGATAGTGCATGGAAAAGAAGTTAATTTAATCTTTCTCAGCCTCTCTCTTCAGTGCACATCCCCACCCCCTGCCTCACCCCCCCACCCAAGTTAAGAGTCCCTGTGTTTCTAACCCAACACTGTATGTTTTATGATTCAAGTTCCTCATCGTAAGGCAGTATTTTTAAAAACTGACTGACTGAATGCATAAGAAGTGTCTAAACATTCGCTAAAAACAGTAGCCAAACCCGAGAGTCTCGACCCCAAACCAGGAGAGAGAGCAGGAAAGAAAGTCCTATTTAGGCAGCGGAAAGAGGTTGAGAAAACCAGACTCTCCTCTCTCACGCCATTAGCCCAGGGGTGCTTTAGCACAGAGGACAGAGGGTGAGGGGAGCTTCCGGCACACTTACCCGGGCCCAGACACTCCTCCTCACCAGCAGCAGGGCCCGCGAGGGCGCCGGAGAAGGCCGAGCCCTCAGCCCTGGGTGACCAGTGGCGTGTGTCGCCTCCACAGGTAGCTCTCGGCCAGGCACCATTTCTCTTTTAGGACAGATGCCCGGCGGCTGCGCCCCTATTTGGGCCCCACGGCTAGGGCGGGTCCGTCCTTTTTCACTTAGGCAGCCTCAAAGTGCACAGTCGCCCAGGGCTCGAGCAGGCCCCGTGGCCCTTGCTGCTGCGGCTGGCTCCTGCTGCGCATGCCCAGACACGTTTTCTGCCTATTCTATGGTGTAGAGTCAGAGAAAAGTTATCAGGCTTTTCCGCCCTCCCGCCATTAGCGTAATGATGGACACCTGCACGCGTGCCTAAGTGGGCATGCGCAAGTGGGCGCACCTGGGCTTAGACTCGGGCATATAATGGCGGCCTCACGAGCATGCCAGAAGAACAAGAACAGCCGAGCAGAAGAGCGGGGAGACACAGAGGCTGAGAGAAGCAGCAGCAAAGGAGCCGAGAGGGTGAGCTGCGCCAGGGGCTAGCAGGCCTGCCAGCCTCCTGGCACTCCCAGACCCCTGCCTGCCCTGTACCTGGTTACCTCTGAGATAATGGCGCAAGACTCCTTCCTTGACCCGTCTTCCCGAATCATTGCGAACTTGCTCTGGGCCCTTCACTGGCACCACAAATGGTATCACTTAGTAAGTCATTTTTTGGTGCTCAAAACATTTTCCATATAAGTGAATTGATAATCGCGTCTTCCATGATGCCCCTGCCACGCAGTGTTTCCCAGGGATGCTCTGTATTCACATACCCCGGAGACTTGCCCGTAGGGCGCAGTGGGTGGAACTCTGGGGGCCCTTGGCGTTTGGCTGTTTGGAGATCAGTTGTTTCTAAACTAATACCATCTGTCCATTTATATTACAGTCCAGGGAGAGAGGACCTTATCGCCTTCCTGAGGCTCAAGCAGAGAGCTCGGAATCTTGGGAAGAGACTAAGCAGTGCTGGGAAAAACCACAGCTTCACCCCAGGCCTCCCCGGAGCCCACACGATGAGACAAGCTGCGACTGGAGGGGTTGCCTGAGGCCAACAGCCAAGGTATGGCTCATTCAGCAGTCGTTTACAAATTGCCCGTATATGTACAGCAAAATGAGGGTTTCGGCCATCACAGAACTTACAAGTGATCAAAGTGCTGTAATAGTATAGCCAGAGTTGGGCCTCCCTGGGCACATTGGGTTGCGGTGCAGCACTATGAGGCTGTCCACAGCCACTGCTGCACAAGTTCGATCCCAGGCCAGGGAGCTGACCCACATGTCGCAGCAGACCTCTCCTGCCTCACGCGCTGCTCCCCTCAGCAGTGGATTTCAGTATATCTGTCTGTTCTGCTCCCCGCTCTGTCCCTGGTGAATCCTCCCCACACCCCCGACACACACTTCTGGCCTGTACCCCAGCTCGTACATGCATAAATAAATCCTTTAAAAAATAGCCAGAGTCCCTAAACTAGTCTGAGAGAGGTAGGGTGGTGTGGGAAAAATCCTCCCTCTCCCCCCAGGAAGCACGTGTTTAAAATTAAGCCAGATCCAGAGTCTTATGTGCTGTACAGGAGAACCTGGGAATAATCCGGAAACCTGGGTTTCACCACCACTGCTAGATCCACGAAGGAAAATACGATTGAGGAAATGAGGAAAATCAGCATGAGTCATTAGCTAGGGGTTTGGTTCTAAACAATTATGTTGAAACTTTGATCCTGATGACTTCATATGCACAGAGAGTAATACTTCTTGGATGATAAGCAGTTTAAACAATTTAGACTCATATTTACCAAATGTGTTCCATGAGTTATTAGTCCCATAGAATTACATGGTCAAGTGCTTTTTAGTCCCTAAAAGAATTACATGGTCAAGTGCTTTGGAAAACTTTGAACAATATCATCATCTCTTCAAGAATTATAGACACAATATATATTTAATTAATTATATTTTATCTATTATATTACATAGTTACCACCTATTTATAGTTATGATATTCCATTATGCACATATAGTCATTTAAATGTATAAATAAGGACATTAATTAAGTATATGTATATTTAAGGCACTACAAAGACTTTTTAATTCTATTACTTTTTATTGAGGTGACATTGGTCAACAATACTTGTGTATAATTTAGGTTTCTATGTCCACACCGCTTCAAATGTATATTATTGAAAATCCCCAGAACCGAAGCACTCATGACCATCCAAATACCCAGTGGGTCCCCCTGCCTTTTCCATCCCACTCCTTACCCTCCCCTTCAAACAGCCTCAATTCTGTAGTCATATTTCTACACTTTGTTCTTTTGTTTCATTTCTTTATAGTCCACATATGACTGCAACTGTCCAGTATTTGTCTTTCCCCTGACTCATTTTATTTAACATCATCCCACCTAGTTCCATCCATTTTATTGCAAATATCAAGATTTCCTTTTTTATGGCTGAGTACTCTTCCATTCTATATATGCCCATCTTCCTGATCCACTGTTCTGTCCTTGAGAATTTAGGTTGTTTCTGTAACTTCACTAATAAATAGTAAGGTACTTAAAAAAGGTTTACAATTAAGAAATGTACATGAATATTATAATATTTGCTGAACCCTCTTCTGGAAAATGACTCAGCATTGACTGGGGCAACCAGCTACAAAGACAACCTTAGGTCACCCTTACCCAGAGAAAAGAATCCAAAAAAGAACTCACAGGGTAGAACGAAATGTCCCAAGAGATTTTACCAAACAGAATTAAAAAGGTTTAATTGTTTGCTGAATTTACCTATAGCTTCACCACTTAATACCTACTCATATCCTTGATCGGATAGACTCTTAACAACACTTTCCTGGGTAGAGTTAATGGGCAACACTTGTTCCCCAGGCCATAGTGCAGGAAATATGAAATAACTGAAAGTAAAGACAGGGATTAAGAGCAGAGATTAACAGTTGTCACAGATGCCTCTCTTCTCTGTTCCTGCTCCCTGTCTTCAAGTAGTCAGTAATCAGCATCTCCCCTAAAGATAAGGTGATAAGAGAACTTTACACATTTAAGATTTCTACAAATCCTTCACTGTCCAAAATTCTACCTTTAGAGATAAGAACAACCAGACATTGAAACCAAACAGATCCAGCAAAAAAGAATATTATATGTATAACATATGTATATGTATAACAAGTACAGCACTCTTCTCAGTTGATGAAACAAGTAAAACCAGCATATCAGCAAGATGATTTCTGTGTGATGACTTGCCATAGTACTCAAGTTCAGTGTGGGATGTCTACTTCGCTATCACCCCTTTATCCTCTCTTCTGCCCCACACTCCAGTCCTCCTTTACCTCCTCTTCTTAGGAGGCTGATACAGAGTTTTGGAAGTACATTTGTTGGAAGGTTTCCATTAGGGAAAAAAGTACTCAGGAGTAGAAATCTTTGGGGAAGAGCTGTAAAAAGCAAAATAGAAATTTGAAAAGGGTCAGAACCTGAGTAATCAGCCTGAATTTGATGGGTTGAACTTAATATTAACACTTTATCACTCAGAAAGTTTTTGCTTGCTCACATGTTGAGTAAGCAAGAAAGGAAGCACCCCCTTAAGTTTAATTCTAATCAACAGAGATATAAAATCGGTTCATATCAGAAGTGGTTAAGTTGCTTTGTAGCAATCCAAAAAGACAAGAGTGTGGATGCTGGGGACAGTCAATTATGTGCTCACCCTGGTCTCCAGTCAGAGGGCCACCAGGAACACACTTGAACACTTTAACTTGGCTGATAGACATGTTGCATGAGGATTTTCACCACAGGCAACCGTGGAGCATCTCAGTAAGAAGCTGTTGGAGAAGGACCAACCTGGGATCTTTGTTGATGCTTCTGGGAAGGTTTCAAGAAGTGGGGCTTTGCTCTGGATTAGAGGCTTTCAGGAAGTCTTCAGAATTCTAAGCTAAAGATGAAAAGAAAAGAAGAAGCTTAAAGTTCTGATTGGTCAAGAAGCAGAGGTTCCTTAGCCAGCATAAGGAATGTTTGGTCATTTCTGTAATTTGAATATTGTTCACATTTGGGACTGTGTTTGGACAGGGTTATAGAGTAGTCTTGTTTTGTTTTGATCCGTCAGAGTCTCAGAGCAGCTTCATCCTGTCAGTGTTGTATAATTTTAAGTTCAATAGGAGAAGATCAGGGCCTAGCTATGAATGTCAGGCTGTGCATAGAAACACCACATTTGTGCTCAGAGAGCAGGTGAGTTCCTAGCTGTTAGTAGTACCTGCTTAAGCAAAACAGATTTCAGAAGTATCTGAAGAAATAAATGTGGAGCCAGTAGGCACGAGGACTAAATGAGTTGAAAAAGATTCAATCTCAAGTCATTCCCAGTGAGGAAGAAAGGAAGTGTCTTAAAGACATTCAAAGGAGTAACAGGAAGGGTGCTTAAGTGATCCAAGTTTTAAGTGACACACAAGAACAAAGAAGAAACATAACTCTATTGTTGGTTGAGGCAAGATAACCTGAACCTATAAACAAGCAGAATAGCTTGAGACCCAGCGTAGTTGGCAACTTCTTATTGCAGAGGTTTTTACACCAGGAAGGAAAGCTGGGCTAAATGACTTTTCTACCAGTCAGAGTACCAGCAGAGAACAGATGGTTGCTCAACTGGTAACTGAGAAGAGATTGATAAAGAGTCCTCACAAGCATTTAGGAAAGGTGGAATAAATGGTGTGGGCCCTGACTTTAGGAACAGCAGTAAGCTGTCTTTATCCACAAGTTTGGAGAGACATGGGAAGGGGTGGACATGAGCTCTCAAAGAGATATGGATGAGAAGACTGACCTTTGCTAAAGGAATGAGCAGCTCACAATCACCTAGCAGTTAAGAATCCAGAGAAATGGACAACCCAGTGTTCTTTCTTATCACCATCCCATTTGCTGCTGGTGACATCCATTGTCCAAATCCAATTGGAAGCCAAAAGACAAAGCTCTGAGTACAGCTCATACAAAGAGCCTCCTTGGGCATCAGGAGAATGTAAATCCCCATCAATTCAAAGATTCCACTAATCCATGATTCTGCTAGTAACACTCATTCTCAACCTGACAAAAGAATCAGGCCTTGCATCAAAATGAAACTGCAACAATAGCTCCTATTTCCTCTCTTAATGTGGACATGGTTTGCTGATTTTTTTTTGATTTTTTTTTTTACTCTTCTGCCTCCAGTCTCCACTCCCCTACCTGGTTTTCCAACAGAGATATACTCTGCACTCTCCTTGTGTTTTTTTTACAAGTGTTCTTCCATCTGGCCCGTATTTTGGCAGAGCTGATATGCTTGTCCTAAGGCCAAATGATAATTCTTTGTATGTTTAATTTTTTGGGGGGGTGTGAGTACAAGGGTTTGTATTTAGGGCCAAAATTATTCAGAATTTGACTTCAGTGACACGTTCACCAGAACATTGCACAAGTCTATTAGTCTCAGAATATCAAAGACACTATTTAACTTATTTTAATTTACATATGCTTGTTTATAATTAATTACAACATTTTAATTTAGAGAATAGTTGGACTCAAGAAAATTCCTTAAGTTTATTGTATAAGCTATAAGGCTGGAAATAGAAATTGACTGTAATCTCCATGAAGGCAGGGACTATTTCTCATTTTGCTCACCAATATTTCTAAATCACCAAGCAAAGAATTCGGCATGTTCACAGTTCCTAATATCAGTTGATAAGTAATTAACTGATGACATCTACTGGATTTCCAAAATGAAAAAACATGGCATCCCAATCCTGAGCGCTATATATTTTTCTTCTTTTTCTATAATTTTAAAAACAAACAAACCCAGGTGCAGAGATGAGCACATCTTTCCTGTCAGTTTATAGCACATATTCCTAATCAGTGTATTTAAAGTTCTGCTAATTTTTATTCTATTTCTCCCTTCATTTCTGTACCCCATTCACATTCCCCTCCTCAAAACAGAAGGAAGTTTAAAATATTTTAAATAAGCTTTCTATTTTGAGATGATTGTAGATTCATATGCACCTGTAAGAAATAATGCAGCGAGGTCTCTACTCATTCCAATATATCAGAGCCAGAATATTGACATTGTTGCAGTAAAACACAGAACATTTCCATCATTACATGACTCTTGTTGCCCATTTATAATCAATCACACATGATTCCTTCTCCCCACACCTCCTCCTTAAGCTTTGGCAGCCTCAAATCTGTTTTCATTTCCACAATTTTGTTGTTTCAAGCATGGTTGTTCAAGCATGGCACCATAAGTTACATTTTTGGATACTAGCTATTTTCACTTACCATATCTCCCTAGAGGTTATGAACGATTTCTGTTCATCCTGTTCATTTCTGTTCATCAAAAGAAGATTGTTGTTCTTTTTCATTGCTGAATAATATTCTGTGGTATAATATACCACAGCTTATTTAACCATTCAACTTCCAAGGTCATTTTTATTATTTCTGTTTCTGACTATTCCAAAAATAGAGCTGCTGTGGACATTCACAGAGAGAGGTTTTAGTGTTAATATAGTTATGTGAGCTATCTCAAAGTCAAGTGGGAATTCCAGCCAGTTATCCTTGAGTCCCCAGCAAAGGAGATGGGTGCATTACATTGCCAAAGAAGAATGAGCTTTGGGATTCAGTAATTCAGTCTGCCATAGAAGGGTGACTTCTGCCAGAAGTTTCTGCTACTGAAAGTAATGCAAAAAACTTTTTTTTTTAATGTGGTCTCTTGTACCTCTTTGTGGACTTCCCAAGAAATTGACACCCAGGAGTGGCACACTAGGTCATAGGCCATAGACCTATTCTCCAAATACCCAGATTGCTGTCTACAGTGACTGTGCCCATGCAAAGTAGGGCAGCTCCTGGCTCTTCATATTCTTGTCAACAGGGATATTTAACCCATCTTTTTATTTTTTATTTTCTATTTTTTTAGTAGATATAAAGTGGTATTTTATTGTTGTTTTCATTTGCATATTACAGATTACAGATAGGTTAATAAACCTGCCAACAATTTAGACTCTTAAGTCTATAACATTCTCCTTTCATAAGTGTTGCTCATATTTTTTCTCAGTTTTTTTATTTCTTACTGATTTTCAGGCGTTCTTTATCTATATGTTAAATCTTTCTCAGTTTAAAATGCTAGTAAGTTTCTTTCTCATTCCATCATTTGTCATTTAGTAGTGCCTGCAATTCTCTTTATTGGACATAAATGCATAATTTTTGATGTAGTGTCATCAAATTTTTGTCATATGGTTTATGTTTTTTGTCTATGTCTTCCCCACAACTACTTCAAAGAGATTTCAACTAGATTTTCTTATGTTTCACTTACAAGTTTACCTTTAACATTTCAGTCTTGAGTTGATTTGATCCACTTTACAAGTATAAATTAAGGATCTAGCAATATTTTATACGAAATAGTTCATGTTTTCCCTATTAGCTTGTGATGCTGCCTTCATTGTACATTGAACTCTCAAACTTCTGTTTCTAAGCTCTACAGACTCCAGTAGTCAACTGGCTTTTTCATGAGTCAGACCAAAACTATTTTATTTCTGATAACTATTTCGTATTATGTGATATCCTGTGGACAAGAATCCCCATTTTGTTCTTTTTCAGATTTGATGTAGCTATGTTTTTACTTTATTATACATCTTAGAATGTGGTTGACAAGTTCCTCAAAAATCCAATTGGATTCTGCATTAAGTTTGTAGACTAATTAGGGGAGACTTTACACCTTTACTTTGATAAGTAGCCCATCCATCTATATGGACAATTATTCCACTTATTATAAATTTGTATGTTCTTTAATAGGGTTAAAAATCATCTATACCAAGTTCTTATGTATATCTTGATAGTTCAATTCACAGATAGAACATCGTCTTGTTAATAAGACTTGTTATTTATGCATATAAATAAATGTATATTTATTAAATTGGTATTTGGAACTTAGAGCATATTGATTATAAAATCAGTGTTAGAAATATGTTAATTCCCCAGGTTATATTCAAAACACTTAGATCATAGTATACTAAAATAGATGTCACGGTTGAACATCTATTTCAAAAAAGTAGATAAGGACATTTCACTTTTTTCATTTTTATTTCTTTTTACATCTTTTTAACACTTTTAATATTTTCATAGAAACTACTTTGAGTTTTGTTAATTTCTATTTTTTAGCACCTGCTTCATTGATTTCTACCTTTATGCTTTTTATTTTCTTCTCTCTTAAAAAGATCTTCTCTATTAGCAGTTTTTAAGTTTCTTAAGCTCTTTAGTTCACTTGTTTGTAACAGAATATCCCTCAAAGTACTGTTTTAACTGTCTGTACACATTTTACCATGCAAATTTTATTATTCATAAGGTCTTTTTTTCGATGTCCTTAGTATTTTCTATTTATGACTAAGTATCCTTACAGTAATATTAGGATTCCAGATATAGATATTTAAAAGTTATTCTTTCATTATTTGTTGGTAGGCTAAGAATATGATCAATATGACCTTCATTCTTTGGAATTTACTAGAATTTTCTTAATGAGTCAAATTTTCTATACATGTTCCTTGCATTCTTTTCAAGAACCTATAGTTTCTGCTTATTGAATAAACTTACGAAGAGACATATTTATGCTATATAAAAAACACCTATAACATCTGTATAATTTTATATCTAATAATACATTTTATTTATGTTTAAGAAACTTAATTACCCTATTCAGATTTTCCACACAATTTTTATTGTCTCTTTGATTTACCAGTTTCTGAAAAGAGTGATTTAAAATCTCCAGCTGTGATTATTGAATCATCTGTCTCACCTCATAAATCTATCACTTGTTACTCTGTATATTTTGAAACTGTTGTTAAATATGTGGTCATGTTATATTTTTGTCTTTTCTGCCATTTGCAATGTCTCTTCATCCTTTATGACTTAGGCTTGAATTCCATTTGTCTCATTAAAGTTGTTTCCTCACTTATTTTAGGTCACATTACTTAGCAAACATTTTTATTTCTTTAAAAGTTCTGTGTCTTCTACATACAGTATTCTGCTGTATTTTTAATACATACTGAATTTTCTGCCATCTTATTTCATATTTTCTATTCATTTTTAAATCCATTTCCCCTTAATTTGCAGTCTTCCATTCATTAAGTCAGAATTTCCTGTTCATTATACCCCAGACTTGTGAAGATACATATTAACTTGGGGTTTTTTCTGTTAAGTGTCAATTTCTCCCCAACTGAAAAAAATAATCATGTTTGGGGTTTTACTACTCTGTAAGACATAATCTTTTGTCTTTTATTTAGTAAGCTTATTTCATCATGCCTTTTATGACTGACCATGTCAATCTTTGTTCCATATCAATTTTTTCTTTAAACCAGCTTTATTTCCTACTGGATGTGTCATTAATGAGCTAAATAAATCATTGACATGTTTTCACTTTATATCTCATGTATAACATTTTTATACTTATCTATATAGGCATGTTTTTAACCTTTAGAAAAGTATACTGTAATGGTCTGTCAGGTTTTTCCCAATCAGGTGGACTCATCTGCGTGTGTCTGTTGTACTGTGTTATCTAAGAACTTAGTGCACCAACCAGCCTTCTCCTCCTGGAAGCATCTTGATTTGTCCTGGAGTGAGTTTCAAGGGCAATAGAGCTTTACTTTCCTCGAGTGTCCTTTTTTTATTCTTCTGATGTTATTTTTTATTTTTGTTTCCACCTCTTATTTTGTGTGTATTTTATCCAATTTGTGGCTTTGGCCATGACTTTTTCTACTATCCAGTCTAGGAGTTGATATATAATGTGCCCTTAGGCCCATCTCAACTAGGTGATCTAGAGGTCACCCCTTGTATAAGTTAGACTGGTCTGCATGGAGCTGATAAGTCATTGCCCACTGCTGCAGTGACGGAAACCTGATTTTACCGTAAAACTAGTTGGTGATCTCTCGATATAATAGGGCCTATTTTTTCTTGGATGAGAGAAAATAGAAAATCTAGTTTGTTTGACTTCCTGGTTTGTTGCTTTGTCTCTTTGTGAACTCAATTAGGGAAAAAAAGGTATGCCTACTGGAAAGATCCTTTTGAGATCTAGACTGGTGAGTTTTTGTGTTCCTATTTACTTTAGACCTGCATCTATAATTGTACAGTTGAAGCTGCAAGTTTTCTATGTGTCTCTGTGTCAAAAATTGAGAAAAGCATTTTTCTTTCATTGTATGAGATTGAGATATTTTATTACCTCTGGAAAGTATTAAAATATTAAATTATAAAATAAAAACTATTCTTCATTATTGAAACTGATGAGAGCTTGCATAAATTTAGTATTTTCAAGATTCTTATAAAATAAACTGATCTTCAGTGCCCTGATTGTGTTAGTCTTTAGCAAACAAAAACAAAGTCTTTCACAGAAACTGATAGTTCAAAGCATTTTTAAAGAATAATCCAATTTCACATAAAAAAAGTAAGCATTATTGGATAAGTCAAAAAGTATTTCCATAATTTTGCTTCAAAAGATCTTCATGTCTTCCCTAATCTTATCAATGTGGAGCATAAGAAAATATACCTTTTTTAAGATTTCTATTTCCTTCTTACAAAGAAAACAGGAATCTAAAATTCTTAGACTTTATATACTGGCTTATAAGTTCAGAAAAGTTGCTATATTATCTTTTTTTTAAATTGAGGAGTATTATACATTTAACTAAAGAGAAATTATAATCTGATAAATATTTTATGTCAATATTATGCTATATAGTATGCCAGCTGAATATTTATTTCCAAGAACTTTTTTTCCAAGATCTTTTATAGACACATCACTAATATTAAATTGAGCTAATTATTGGGAAATTCTTGGATATCTACATAATTTTGTGCTTTTGTTTCTTATTTTTACACAGTATAGAAGCTATACCTCTGAGCTCTGTTGACAAAGGTGTTTGTTTGCTACTTTAAGAAGGTATAAAAAGCTATGTGTGACCATGGAAGATGAGTTCTGTGGTCCTCTAAGTTGCTCATTGATGATGGACAATTCCCAGTTACCTAGTTTCAGATTTTGTCTGATCATTAGAACTCAATTGCTTTGGTTAAACACTGAGTTATGGGAGTACTAGAAGAGTAGAGAAGTATAAATGTGCACTATGTGTGTTTTTCCAAAAAAAAGAGAAAGAATGGTTTTATTGTGAAATAAAGCATATTCTTGGGCCTCCCTGGTGGCGCAGTGGGTTAGGTAATGCACTATGAAGCAAACCACAGCCACTGCAGCACGAGTTTGATCCCTGCTGCCGGCTAGTGAGGGGACACACAAGGTGCAGCAGACCTCTTCTGCCTCACCCGCTGTTCCCCTCAGCAGTGTATTTCAGTCAGTCTGCCTGTTCTGCTCCCCACTCTGTCTCTGGTGATGCCTCTCACCTCCTGCGACTCTGGCCTGTACGCCATCTCTTGTATGCATAAATAAATAAATCTTTAAAAAAAAAGTATATTCTTGTTTCAGACTATAGAAGGGAATAATGAAAGACAAAGCTTAAATAGATATAGAAAGTTCTAGAAAATTACAGAAAGTAAGCTTCATTTGCTTTGATCTGGAAAGAAGAAATATACTTAACAAAGAATGCTTAGTTAGATGCTTTAATTCAAAATACAATGTTCTTAATAAAAGACTGGACTTAAGTTTTCTGTTAAGTGAAAAACTGGCCTCAGTAATTAGTCTGCTCTTTATAAGCGGTAGTAGAAAGATATTCTTTATATTCTCTTATGTGTTCTAGGAAGCAGAGTCTGTATCTTCCTAGATTAATTTTCTATGCTTTTTGCATATTTGTTTTTCAAAGAAGACAACAAAATCAGGAATCTTAGAAGATAAATAATAGAAATCATACAATCCGAAGAAAAAGGGGAATGAAAAATTGAGAAAAAGTGAACAGAGCCTAAAGGGTTGGTGGGACAATATTGAAATGTCCAATATGTGTGTAACTGGAGATGCAGACAGGACCAGAGAGAAGTTTACTCTCTAATTTATTAGGAGTTACTTGACACTGCCTGAGTCTAAATTTGTTGCCCATATACACGTAAGTGTGTCTAAATGCACATAAATGTGCAAGCTAACTTTCTTGACTGCTTTGGTATAAGTGAATAGGACAAAAGGACTGAACAGCATGTAACAGAACTTTTCATGATCAAAAATAATCTTTAGTGATTATTTGAAAACAAGGGGATAGAGATCAGTTAAGAAAACTTGTCCAAAATCTAAATATAAAGCAGATGGATCACGGCTTATCTTTTCAATGTCATATTGTAGCTTTCTCTAATAGTTCTGGTAATTATTTCATTACCAGTCTATTCCATTCTCTATAACAATGTACTTCTGCTTGGACCTACTATTAATCACTGATTATAATCCTGACTATGAAATTAAAGTCTAATTTATAGATTTTATCCAACAGAGATATAAATGAGTTATTTGATGCACGTTCACTTAATTTTTCTAGAAGTCATAGTTTTAATTTTTTGAAATATTTGACAGGTTGAAATCTCTGAAATTCCATTTGTGAAAAGTCAAATGACCACTTATGAAACTTCAGTTGTAAGCAGAGACTGACGAAGAATCTTCTCCAAAAAGTCATTTTGTGTGTTTGTTCTTAGGGGATGATTGATGTGACTTTAGCCAATTTCATGTGTTAGCTGATTTCTTGAGGCAAACAAAACCTAGATGTATAGGATTAAATGGTGCTTTATAAATCATTAAAACCATCCTAAAATCAATTCAAAAATTGACCAGAAGCCACTGCACTTTGCTCCAAAGAAAAATAACATGCTGAGTAAGCAGCACAAATGCTACTCACTTTCCTCCACACTAAAGACCTGCTGGGTCAGCATGGGGACAGGTAAAACTCCAGCGGACAACAGCAGTAAAAGTCACAAGCAGCAAAACCTACTGACTAGAAGCCAAAAGATCAGTAATTTCATTTATTATGATGTTAGTAACTATATTAATAAGTTTCTAGGAAAAGCATAATGGCAGACTGTGACATCAAATCATATACAAAAGACTGAAATGTGCACTTGAAAGCTTTCTCAACAGTAAGAGAATGCCATAAATTCCCATAAGATGAGAACATGGCATCTGAAGTTATCAAGAGAGCTACACTCACGTCACCTGGAGGTTTTGACATAAAAGGTTTTTTGAAGCAGCCCTGACAACAGAAACGGCAGCTGCAGTCCCTACACAACCCAGCTTCTTTAGCCTCCTCTTGCCTAGTCTATTCCTGAAGAAACTAGAATCAGTTCTTCTAAGCTCTGTAGTAGTATCATCAGAGCTGTTACCTGTGATGTTATTCTAAATGATATATTTTTAAAGCATTTTTCTGGGGCCTCCCTGGTGGCCTGGGAGGTGAGGCTCAGTGCTACCGGTATAACAGCCCACCACAGCAAGATGAGTTCAATCCCCAGCCAGGGAGCTAACCCACGTATGGCTAAGCAGACCTCTCCTATCTCACAGGCTGCTCCCCTTAGCAGTATGTTTCAGTAGATCTGCCTCTTCTGCTCCTCTCTCTGTCTCTGGTGAGTTCTCTTACCCCCCCCACACCTCTCACCTACACCCCAGCTCTTTTACATTAAATAAATAAATAAAAATCTTCTTAAAAATAATAAAGCATCCTTCTAATAACTCTGAAAATTAAGCAGATTTCCCTGGGTTTTATATATGTGCCAAGTGGGTCAGCTCCCTGGCCAGGGAGCGAACTCACGCTGCAGTGGCTGGCGAGAGCTTGATAGTGCTGAGTCTTAATCCCTTGCGCCACCAGGGAGGCCCCTCCATTCATCTTTTTCTCATAAAGTCCATGAATTATGGAAGAAAAACATGAAGAAAAAAATAAAAGAATGTAGCTTTGAAGAAGCTTGGGGGAAAGTTATGGTCTTGGGGTTTGTGTGGTTTGTGTTTTACTTTTCTAAACCTGAGATGCTGTGAGCTCTGTGTTGTGTTGTATGTCTGTGTTTCTGTATTTCCCAGCTCCTTAGCACACGCAGTGCCGAGAATACTGTAAATGCTTGGTAAATATTTGTTAAAAACATGATAAAATGAACTAATTAGTGAGCCATTAAAAAGTGCTTGGATGATTACCATTACTTACAAATCAGATTTCAATTAAGGCTAGAGATAAAGAAGTGTTCCTGGCCAGAGATTTTCAAACTTTAATATTTGCTCAAGTCACCCTGGCTAACTGTTAAAATGCAGCTTCTGACTCCGTCGTATGGGGTGGCACTAAAGAGCCTTCATTTCAAACAAGATCCTAGTGAGGCTGGCGCTGTTGGTTCAAAGACAACATTTTAAGAATGACGATTCTGAGAAGTTGCTTGACGTCACCCGAGGATGCTCCAGAGTCTCCACAACGAAGAGATGTCTTAGGTAGATGCCTGGCAGGAAGGAGGAAGCCTTGACTTCCACCTGGAAGTGGAAGGGATAGATGGCCACCCCAGGACTCTGTCCACTGTCCATTTTCCTTTTTACTAAATGATGGAAGCTTGCTTTCCCCTGTTAAAAATAAAGCTTAAGATTCAGCATGCAGATGGGTAATACGAACAGAGACCATCTCCTGTCCTTAAAAATAATTTTATTAGTCATCCATAATTCATCCCACTTTATCTTGTTGGGACTCTTATAACAATAGCCTATAGATTTTGTAGTTGTTATTTTCCTCACTTGACTTCAACAAGTCAACACTGATCGACAAGAAATGCCTAACAAGATGGACAGGCCACCTATACTATTATCAACCTCGAGCGATGAACTGAAATGAGTAGTTGAATTTTGGGAGGAACAAAAAATGTCTGTGACCAGTTTAAGGGTGTAACCTTAACAAAAATAATCTACCTCTTTGAGTCTCTCTCAGATACCTCATCTTGAAACATCTCTCATAAATGTCATCCATCTAAGTAAGCGATCACTGTTTTACAGGACAGAGCTGGTGGCCATCCGTTCAGAAATGCCCCGAAGTTTATTCTGACTTGCCCAGCTCTCCATTATTCACCCTGCCCCACCAGCAGACCCAACTTCTTCTTCAAACTCTTATTGACACACACTTCACAGTTTCCTCCCTTCCTATCTTGGCCACTCAGCAGACCATGGCTGCTAGCAGTCCAACCCACTGTCCTCTGTGCACAACAAGTCTTTTTTATTTTTGTAGTGTTCTCTGTATGCGAAGTGGAGCAAGTATCATGTGAATAGTAAACACAACGTAGATGAAACCTTACACCCAGATTCTAACAGCAGAGAGTTGGAAGTTAAATAACTGTCAGACAAAGTAGGAAAGAGAATGGGCCAGCAAGGGTTTGGGAAGAGATTACAGTGTGAAACTTTGTAGTTTGCAAATGCAGTGTGATGTGTGGTGTGAGGCTATATATTGGCAGCACATGGAAGGATTCGAGAAGTCAGGCATGTGGGCAGAATTTGGGGTGCTCTTCTGCTCATGGAAATTCCTCTCAGTCAAAGAGATCAAAGTATCTGAGTAAAATAAATAAAAAGTATTAGTTTAAAGAACACCATGTCCGAAGGCTATTACTCTGTCACTTCCCTGATTGAGCTTACCCAGCTAACCTAGTCCTGCCCCTTGCACATTACATTTAGTTAGGATGGAAATATTTCCTGATAGTACAAATGATCGCTACTTGTAAAATACAGGATTTCAGAATGCACTGATAGTGCAAATGATCACTGCTTGTAAAATACAGGATTCCAGAATGCACAGGTTTAGCTGAAATGTAAGCATAGACTTCCTAGTAGTTCCTGTTATGAATGTTACTGAAAAATAAGTTGACTAGAATTTTTTCCTTTGAATTTTTAAAACTCAAAAGGAAATCTTAAGAGCAGCTGAAACAATTCAGTGTCCACATTCAAAAGAATGAAGTTGGACCCCTACCTCACACCACCTGCTATCGTTAAATTGGATGAGTTCTTTATATACCATGAGTATTAACCCCTTGCCGAGTATGTGATTTGTAAATATCTTCACCCATTCTGTTGACTGTCTTTTTAATTTACTGTTTTCTTTCACTGTGCAAAATCATTTAATTTGAGGTAGTCCAAGTTGTTTACCTTTGCTTCCATTGGTTTTGAATCCACAAAGACATCTGTATTCATAGAATGTATTGACGATGTTTTCCTTTCTGTGTTTTATAATTGTGGTTCTTTCATCCAAGTCTTTAATTCATTCTTAGTTTATTTTTGTGTATGAGTAAAAGAGTGATCCAGTTTTATTTTTTCACACATGGCTGTCCAGTTTTCCCAACACCATTTGTTAAATTGAGTTTTCTTTCTCTATTGTACGATTCTTTGCACCTTTGTCATAAATTATCTATATATATATATATATATGTGGATGTATTTTGGGGATCTCAGTGCTG
The DNA here is from genome assembly GCA_019455555.1 of Galemys pyrenaicus. Lineage (NCBI taxonomy): Eukaryota > Metazoa > Chordata > Mammalia > Eulipotyphla > Talpidae > Galemys > Galemys pyrenaicus. The sequence goes on along the minus strand of JAGFMF010011760.1, from coordinate 7,673,379 downwards.
TTCCATTGATCCATGTTGCTATTTTTTATTCTAATACCTTTCTATTTTAGTTACTGTTACTTTATGAAGTTGTTTAAATCAAATGACATGATAGCTTCATTCTTTTCTCTTAAAATTATTTTAGCTTTTGATATATGGGGGTCTTCTGTGGTTCCCTATAAATTTTGGTATCTTTTTTAAAAAAATATTGGAGTTTCATAGGGATAGCATTGACCGTGTATATTGCTTTTGGGAGGATAGTCCTTTTAACTGTTTTTATTCTCCCCCATTCAAGAACATGAGCTATCTTTCCATCTCCTTTTGTCCTTCCCATGTCTTTTAACAGTGTTTTAATAGTGTTTCTTATATAAATCTTTCATGTCCTGTGTCAAGTTTATTTCTAAAAATTTAATTCTTTTTGATGTGGTTGAAAACAGGATTGTTTTCTTAATTTATTTGTTATTTGCATATAGGAAGGCAACAGATTTTTGCATATCAGTTGTACAGCCTGCAACTTCAGTGTCCTCATTTGTTGTTTCTAAGTTTTTGGTGATGCTTTAGGGTTTTTTATATATGTATATGTATACATATATATTATATTATCTCCAATTACCATAATTTCACTTCTTTTTTTTTTTCTAACCTGGATGCCTGTTATTTCTTGTTGTTATCTAATTCCTCGGGCTGAGCCCCCTAATGCAAAACTGAATAAAAGTGGTGAAAGTGTGCATCTTTGTCTTAAAAGCCTTCAGTATTTCACTAAGTATGATACTGGCTATGAGCTTGTAGTAATCTGACATTTATTATATTGAGGTATGTTGTTTCTATACCTGTATTAAGAGTTTTTAATCATAAATGTATACTATATATTGTCAAGTGCTTTATCTTCATCTATTAAGATGATTATATGATTTTGTTCTTCCTTTTATTAACATCATGTATTAAATTCATTGATTTATACATGTTAAACCATCTTTACAATCCTGAAATAAATCCCACTTGGCCACGGTGTCTGATATTTTTAAGGTATTGTTGAATTTGATTTGTGATAATTTCATTGAGAAATTTTGAATCTGTGTTCTTCAGGGATATTGGTCTATAGTTGTCTCTTTCGTGTTATGTGTGTCTGATTGTGACATAAGGGCAATATCAGCCTTATAGAATGTGTTAGTATTTCCTCCTTTTCAATTTTGTTTTGGAAGAATTTGTATGAAATAGTCTCAAGTTCTTCTGTGAAAGTTTGGTAGAATTCATTTGTAAAGACTTTTGTTTGGGGAGAGAGATTTTTTTATCATTATTTCAATTTCCATAATTGTGATCAGTCTGTTCAAGTTTTCTATTGCTTCCTGGTTCAGTCTTGGTAAACTATATTCTAAAAATTTAACCATTCCTTTAAGATTATCAAATTTATTGGTGTGTAGTTGTTCTTATGTTCTTTTATATTTCTGTGGTACCTGTTGTAGTTTCTCCCCATTTATTTCTAATTCTATTTGTTAAATTTTTCTCTCTTCTTTTCTTTAGAGCCTGACTAAGGTTCTTTTGATTTTCAGTTTTGTCTATCTTTTCAAAGTACTAACTCGTGATTTCATTGTTCTTTTCTGTATTCTTTTTGCTATCTACCTTGCTTATTACTGCTCTATTTTATTATTTACTTCCTTTTAACTTTTGGTTTTATATTTGTTTTTCTCTTTCAAGTTGATTTAGGTGTAAGGTTTAATTGCTTATTTGAGATTTTTCTTGTCTTTCCATGTAGGCCTGTATCACAATTAACTTCCCTTTTAGTAGTACTTTCACTACATCCCATAGATTCCATAACTTGTATGTTCATCTATATTTTCTTCCACATATTTTTTAAGCTCTGCTTTAATTTTTTGATTGACCCAGTGATTTTCAATAAGCATATTGTTTGATCTCCACATGTTTGAGGTTTTTCAGTTTTCTTTTTGTGATTGATTCCTAGCTTTATAGTGTTATGATTGGAAAAAGTACTTGGTATGATTTCAATCTTCATGAGTTTATTGACACTTGATTTGTGTCCCAACATATGGTCTATCCTTGAGAATATTCCATATGCATTTGAAAAAAAATGTAAATTCTGCTCTTTTTTGGTGGAACCTTCTGTAAATGTCTATTAGGACCATCTGATATAGCTTGTCGTTTAAGGTTATTGTTTCCTTATTTATTCTCTATCTTATTGCTCTGCCCACAGTTGTAAATGGGTTGTTAAAATATTGTTCTATTACTTTGTTATTGTGTCATTCTTTAGTTCTGTTAGTAATTGGTTGCTTTATTCTCTGTGTTTTGATGCCTCCATCATTTGGTAGCAAGATAGATAGATAGATAGATAGATAGATAGATAGATAGATAGATAGATAGACAGATAGATAGATATAGAAGAGCTAAATAATCTTCTTAATAAGTGCTTGATCATTATATAATGTATACCTCTACTTGTTTTTACCTCTTTTAACTGGAAATCTGTTTTATCTAAGTATGATTGTACCTGCCCTGTTTTGATAATCACTTGCTTGTTGGATTGCTTTCCAACCTTTTACTTTAGGCTTGTCTTTGCTTTTAGAACTAAGATGGATTTCCTGTTGACTGTTAAAAAAAAAAGTAGATTTTCAGATCCACTCAGTCACTGCATAGCTTTTTATTTGGTAATTCAAATAACTTACATTTAAGGTGATTATTGAAATACAAATTTAGTGTCATTTTGTTATTTCAGGGTGGTTTGGCATTTTTATAGTTTGTGTTTGTTCTTTTGTTTTTCTTTTAATCTCTTCTTTGTACTTTGACACTTTACTTTTTTGTTATGTTTGAGTTCACTTTCCAGTTTCTTATGTGAGTTTCTTGTATGCATTTTTGTTTGAAGTTATTCTAAGGTTTTTGTGTACAGTTTTATACTTTTGACTTATTGAAGAGATTGATTTCAAACTGTTTTAATGGTTCACACTTTCATTCTCCCTCTCCATATTGTATATTTTTGGTGTTCTTAGTGCTTTAATATGATTTCTTTTCATTTTGTAAGACTCCCTTTACTATTTCTTACAGGACTGATTTAGTGAAATTATGTACTTTAATTTTTATTTGTCTGTAAGCTCTGTATTCCTCTTTCAGTTCTGAATGATAGTCTAGCAGGGTGAAGTGTTATTGGATAGCAATCCTTTCCTTCAGAATTTTAAATATATCTTGCCATTACTTCTGGCCTGCAAATTTTCTAAAGAAATCTACAGATAATTACGTAGGGGTTAGCCTTATTTTTTCTCAATATTCATTTTAGCACTTTAATTGTAGTATATAGTGGAGTTTGCCTATTTGAATTTCTTTTGTTTGAAATTCTTTTGCCATCTTGGATCAGATTGTATTTTCCTTTCCCAAGTTAGAAAAATTCTCAACTACTGTGACTTTAAAAAAATTTTTTTCTGTCCCTTTTTCATTTAATTCATCTCTCATCACATCCAATGATTTCAATATTGTCTCTCTAAATATTGTTTGATAGGACCCTTACTCTGTTTTCATTATTTCTGATATTTTCTTTTTGCTTATTTCTGTATTTTTCACTACTGTATATTCAAACTCAGTGATCCTATCAGCTACTTCCTATCTACTGTTGAACTATTATTGCCTTTTTTTCAGTTCAGTTATAGGATCCTTAAAGCCCATTATTATCATTCAATGCTTTCTCATATTTTCTCTCTTTTTTGTAGTTATCATTTTGCTCATTGATTGCTTATCTTAGTAAGCATAGTTAGAACTGCTGCTTTAATTTTATATAATTATTCTTCATGTAAGTCACCTAGTTCTGCTGGATTGACTTTAAACTGGAGTAGGGAGAAGGGGGGTAGGAGGACTTGTTCTGTAATTTGTGGCATAGTTTGTCTTTTTATTTTTAGTTTTTATAGGTTGAAGTAAACAGTTTTCTTTCCTTAACTTGATATATTACTATTCTATTAGATTACAAGTTGAAGCATACAATCTTAGGTTGTTTTTTTGTTTTTTTTTTTATTCAGGATCCTCAAATCTCATTGCTTTATAAACTGATGCCTCTGCATCTATTGGGGTGATTTGAGGCATAGGTTTCGTACACACACACACACACACACACACTCTGCTAGAGAGTACTGAGAATGGAAGCCTCCCATGGGGCTGTAAGTGGCAGAGCTGAGAGAAGGGCTGCAACAACCCGCTCCCTAGGCCAGTTCCTCAGTCAAAAGTTCTCCAGTAGCCTCAGTTAACACTAACCCCTCAGTTATGATCCAGCTCTGGTTTGCAAGTTCTGTAAACAGTAGTTTTTCCTAAGAGGTCAGCAGAAGCAGAGCCATCTGGGAAGCCCAGTCCCAGTTGCAATAACAAGCAGATGAGTGACATGTGTTTCTCAGGGTCTATAGGTGTCATCCACTGAAGACTGCCTCCTTTGCAGATTTGTCTCAACCCTCCCTCAGGGGTTGTGGCACCAGGAGGGCGCTGCTGTGGGGATAGAGTCCTGCAAAGTCTGTTCCCTGGGCTTTCTTGTATTGAGCCTTCCCCTGAGGGAAGGGCCTGCTAGCAGGGCCTCCTTGATGCTTTAAACTCTGGCTAGAGGCAGCAAGCACTGTAGGTGGGTGTTATCCCAACAGAGGCCTCAGGTGGGTTGGGACAGTGTTTCACATTACACAGAAGCCAGTTGTAGAGAGGAACCTCTGATGGAAGGGGTGTGGGCACAGGTGGACCTCTTCCCGTTACATCAGGTTCTTCTAACCAGGCCCTCCCCAAGATTCGAGCACCAGCTACCTTTGTCCAGAGCCTGCAGGCTCAACTGACAGGCACCACCTTAGAGAAGCACTATACTGGCATAGCAAGGCCTCAAGTACCCCTACTGAGAAAATAGACCTATTTTGAGCCCTGCTAAACATATGTGTGCTCATTAATTCTTCACACCTGCACAATTTTTGAAACTATGGGAAACATGTTAGTGACCTTAAATTCTATAGCATACAATTCAACAAAAATATGGAAGAAATAGAAAACAAGGAGAAATAAGCATTGGATATATAGGGAAAATGACTTTGAACGAAGATTTTTTATGCTCACAATACAAAAAGTTGAATAGAAAAAACCAAGGAGAAATTTTTCAGTCTTAGAAAAAGTCAGAGTTCTTTGACTCTGACTCAGTTCCAGAAAAATGCTTTTACAAATGGTCAGGCAACTGAGCATCTGAGATCTAATTGTGTCACATGTAACAAACTCGTTGGATGTTCTCCTTTTAGAAGAGCAGATGGAGTAATCTTAAGACTTTGAGACACCCCTGAAGAAAGATGTGACAGTTCAAGGGACTGACTTAAACTAATGTTTAAATAATAAATGCTTTCCTGTATTAGCAAGGATTTCACAACCCAATCTCAATGAGATTTTTCACCATTCTTTAAACAATGCCAAAGTAATTTTCTGGTCTTAGAGACGGAAAAAAGACAAGAATTTAAGAAGTTAAATAAAAAGCCACTGGTGACAAGAGTGTTATAGGGTAACCCCAAGGGAAAGCAGTGACCTGACTGTCACCTGCACACTTCAGAAAAGATCCAAAATTAGACACACTGAAATTTTTCTAAAAAAAATTGTTTATGTACAAGGGGAGTGAAAAAAGGGAAAACAGAGAGAGGGGGGGAAAAAGAGAGATTAATTGGTCAACAATTTCTACCAGTTATGCCTTCTGAGGTGAGACACCAGGGTGCAAGCTGGAGCTGGGACAGCAAGAGAGCAAGCACATGTATGTGGTCAGTTATGAACCAAGCATAGCTGCTTAACTCCGTCTCTGGTTCCCAGCATTACCCCCTCCCCAGTCAGAAGTCAGGTTCATGGCATGCTGGGAGTTGTAGTCCTCTGCTGACCTGCAATCTGGTCTGCGTGGAGGTGGGGTGGAGTTCATAATGTCACAGGAGGTGGGGTTTAAGACTTCATTTGCTGCCTTGGGAATTGCTCCTTGCTCTTCCTCTAACAAGAGGTCAGCATAAAGACAACACTGAGGAGAAGTGACTAGATAGTTTTTCTTCCATTAAAAATTTCTATAAAATACCAGGAGTGCAAAGCATAATATAATAAACATTTATCTTTCTACTTCACAGTTTTAATAAGTTAATATTGTATCATACTTGCCTAAAGTCACTTTTAAGAGAAATAACTACATATATAATTGAAAGTCCCTATATTTCCCTTCCAGTTTCATCCTTCCCCTCTCTCCCCAGAAGCAAACATTATTTTGAGTTTCAATGTGTATTACAGCTACTATATATACATAATATAAAAGTAGATTGTTATATATATACATATATATATATACATCGTGTGTGTGTGTGTGTGTGTGTATGGAATATATAGTATTAAGATGTGGGTTGGAAAAAAAACCAACTCATCTATCTCTTACAATTCATATATTTCATATATCTTATAAAATAATGTTCTTAAAATGCTTTTAACCTGAAAATTTTTAGAGGATAAATTTTAGAGTTAGTGGACATGGCTAAAAATCAGTGACCATTTCTTCTTGGAAAATAATAATACAAACAATATGTAAAACAAAGACCTTATTATAGTGAATTCTAAAATCTAAGTTATAAGTTCTGAGAAGACACTGAGAATATGATAGGATTTCCAAAATGTAATGTGGTAAGAAATGCCACCACGAAGCTCACATTCTATGAGTTTAAAATTAGAACTGAAACAAGTCTGAAATTTATTTCAAAGGTGAACCCAGGTACAGTAAAAGATTATGATAGTTCATCGAACTCTCTTCCCTGCAAGCTAAGCTACTCTCTGGGAGTAACTTACACAGTGTCAGAAATTGCGGTAACTCCTCAAATCTCCAGGGTACTGTTTAGTAAGTTATTACCTGGTGTACTAAATTTTCTTAGCACTTAAATTATTCTCACAACATCAGCTGTTCCCTAGGTTTAAGTTATGACCTCCATAAACCATACAGTTTTCTGATTACTTAAGAGTTCATGTGACTCCCAAAAGTGCTCACTTTATTCACAGAAGTAATTTAGACCACCTAGAAAATCCAGCTACACAAGTAAAATTCTCTCTGATGCCACTGTGTCCATCTATTTAAAGACAACAGAGCATAAAAGGTCAAGCTGATAAATTCAAACCTATTAAAGATAGTATCTATTGACTGTACAGCCAATCTAAATGGCCAGTATGATTGGCAAGCAAAACCAATTAAATAAAGGATAGTTCACTTATGGGTTTTATGTAGTTAGAGCTTGCTTAAGTTATAAATGCTCTAGAAGTCTGGCTCTCGGTCAGACTTCCCAGGATCATTAACAGTCCCTAAGTAATTGTATCAAGAGAGTTATTGATCCCAGTATTCTGGCCAAATTCTAATATACAGAATGATAGTCTATCCTCCCCCAAATTCCTTCAGATTAAGTGACATGTTCTGACAGGACAACCACCCTCATCTTCTAATGGGCTTCTTTCAGCCAACCCCAAGTCACTGTGGGAGGCCAAAATGAAGTCTCTCTGGCCCAACTCTGTGACACAGAAACTTCGACGAGCCCCTCCTCTCTGAGTACACACGCAACAAAAAACATACATATTCTACTCATTTTTTTTTTTTAGCAAAAGGTATGTTTGGTTGTTCCATTGGCAGGTTCAGCTGAGCAGGATTTCAACAAATAGTCATTCACAACTACCTTATCTCTTCGTAGACCATTCCTGCAGTGACAGAGAGAAAGTGAAACTCAAAGTTTGACTCCTGTAAAAAAAAATAGTTACCTTTATTACTATTCCCCTTGAAACATTAGCCTCTCTGGTTCAGAAATGGAGGTTGAAAAACACCCAGCCCCTCCATTATTTTTGGGCCATTCAGAAACAGGAGTCTTACTGTTCCCTGAGAACATATTGGAGAGATGGTCTTTAAGGAATACGGACACACCTGAAATAAAGTGGCTGGGCAGGTGAGGTGAGTGGATGTGGCAGTCCACCAATATGTGGGATCATTTGGGATGAGAAACCACAGACCACATGATTTATCAGATCATCATCAGCCTTATAGTTGTGTCAGTAAGATACTAAAAAGGATTGTTGGATTTCATTTGGAAAACCAGTGGATTCAGGAATGATTCGAAGCTATGGCTTGATATCACATAGATTCGAAAAGTCACCACATAAGCATTAACAGGTTGACAAAATGGTGACTTTGTGCTTGTTTTGGCATCAAGAGTATATAGTTCAAACTACCTACAAACTCTAGGGAGAGATTTCTTTGGTGCTAAGTTAGAGGCAATACAAATGACCATAGCTCAGACAGCTTTAATGTCACTAAGAAAGCTACTTTTATTATAAACAAATATATACATAATGCATTTAAACTACAGCATATTGACTGAAAACGATATGTCTACTTGAGACATAAGCACATATTGAGGGTCTTAAAAATCATCTTCTCTTTTAAGCAACACTGACACTCATTAGCACCTTTGAATATAATTTCATGCAATTTAATTTTTTTATTTATAAAACTGTTTCCAGGTGTGATTATTATTCATCCGTCACAAGATATATTTTTAAAAATAAAAACTGACAGCATTCACTTCCAAAATTTATGTGTGCTGGTAGAATAATTATGCAATGAAGCAATTTTGTTAATTTTTTTTTTTTTTTTGGTATTAGGTTATAGTACCTAAAAATGTTTGCAGAGTTAAAAAGAATTTTAAACTCCAAAGTCCAGTATTCCTTATTAACACTCTTCACTATTTATTTGTGGGCTATAACTATGTAACCTGGGGTGATATCTGATCATTCTTTCTCAAGTTCATTTTCTTAGTCCACATAACCAGAAATTCCAAGGACAGGGAGAAATAGTGTCTTGAATAGAACAGTGGGCTTATAGTTAGGAGAGCAAACTGTGACAGCAGAATATGGAAGAACTACTTCAGAAGGGAAGTCCTGAAAGTGAGAAGGCTCGCTAAAATTTCAGACAGAGTTTTTATTCGTGATTCCGGGCAACAAAACTTTGACAAATTATCCCAGCACTAAAGAACTCCAGAAAGGTATCTCACTTAAGTTAGAGACACAACTATTATCAGTCACTCATCCACGGAGCAATGAGCATTAAGCATTCAAGGAGCGAAGGTGCTCACTTACTGAGCACTTACCAGATGAGTGGCAATCTGCTAGATGGTGGGGAACCAAGGATAAAAAGGATGGGTATCTGCTCCCATCTGGTGGAAGAAACAGATAAGGTGGTGATTAACACAGAGTGTGGGAGATGAGTTTCTCTGGGGAATGGTGGTTATTCGGGAGATACATGAGCCCAGCCTGCTCTGCAGGAAGGTAGTTATGTTCAAGAACGTCAACGAGCAGAAGAGCTGGTCTCAGGGCTCCTTGGAAGCCTGATTGAGCATCAGAGCTGGCCAGCAGAGACCCCACTGCAGATTGAGAGCCTCAGGCTGTGTGTCCTAAGGGGCACGGAGGCACTTTCTGCTTACTGCATTGTTTATTTTTTCTTGCTCATAATTAAACCTTTACTAATCCTACAAGGTAATAATATTTGCAAATGGAGAACACCTGGCTCTCCAACATGATGAATTTTCCAGGCTTCTGAGGAAAGAGCTGTTCAAGCCAAAAGTAATCTAAGAGGCCCCCAGAAAGTAACATGAGTCCTTCCTAATATGAACACATGGACACAGGGGTTAAATGTATATTCAGCACAGAGAAAGCATGAATATTGTGTGTGTGAGCGTGTGTGTATGTGTGTGTGTGTGTAGCCATAGAATTCCAAGCTTGTGGAGTGTGCTTTATATCTATATCATATGTTATCCAGATACCAGTTGTATATTATAAGCTGCATATGCAATACCATATGGACACCATAAAATATCACATGTGTTGTCAAGATAATTTTACATTTAGTGTGTGGTTAAAATGTCCTCTATTATATACCTTTCTTTTTTGTGTATACATGAGTTTGCCTAACAAATTGCTTTCATTATCAAATTCAGGTATAAATCAAAGTTAAAGCTGCTTTACTTAAATTTAATAAAAAAGCAATATGGAAACGTGAATGCAGTTTTTTTCATCACTAGATTTTTCTGCCATGCAGCATTTAACACTGGTGCAGCTGTCAATACCCATTCATCTGCTATCGGGCAGCTTTTTCCTTTCACTCACTGTGACATTTTTAAAGTGGCAAAAAAAAAAAGCTTAAAACAGCATATTTGTCACTTTTTTCTTTCTAGTGACCTTTTAAGCACTAAGGAAAATTATATGTACTAAACCCTTTAATCATTACATATACTTTTCCCAATAGTGCTTTATATAGGGGTATCATTTAATTAATTTTTTAAAATTTACATTGTACTTGCTGATGTTCACTTAATTATTCATTTAAACCTTATAGCGCTTAACTATGGCAACCATGTAATGCAACTACAATTTATATTAAGAATGACTTTTATAAGCAGAATTTCAGAAATAACTTGTACATACCCTCAACTTCCAGCTTTTGATAAATAGCTACATGAAATAACTTCTCTACAATAAATTAAAAAGAGCTGGGAGTGGGGAGGCATCACCAGGCGATTTGGAGAAGGCAGGTGTGAGCTGAGGCTCAGCTCTCTTTTGAGATCCGCGGTGTGACCTTGAGGGAGTCAGTGTCTCTGATGTGCTCCTGGCATCTCCGCATGTTATGAGACAATAAGAGAGCTCTCTCCAGCAGGGCATGATTGCCACCAAATTAGCAAATGTTTGTGAATGTGTTCTGAGATCTATTAAAAAGTGAAGAGCAATTAGACTCTCAGTTCACCTGACGGGGAAGATGGCGCCGCCACAACCATGGGCAAAAAGTGCAGCCATCACCAACAGCTCTTGAGCCACACGTCTCCCTGCACTACTTTAGGGAGGGTGTCCCCATCCAGCGGAACTGCACCCCACGCCCCTCCTTCTTGTCACTCCACCCTTTGTAGTCTTAGACCTTGTTTACGTCTGCGGGAGGCGGGGCTTGAAACCCAAGAGGAAAAATCCAGCTGTCAAAGAACACTGACAGGCGAGCGTCTCATCTAGAGAATGGTTCCCTGTCTCTCAAAGAGGCCGCGCTGGGAGAGGCACCCACATAGGAGTGTCCTGAAGACACAACGAACTTCTGTGGGGTGTGAAGAAGAAAAGGAAGGAAGGGAGAAATCTTAAAGTCTTACAACGCAACTGAAAGGAACCAGATGTTTAAACAAGTTAAAATACTGACATCAGCAATATTTTATTTAATGAAGTCTGTGTCCTGGGGGGGGCCTCCCTGGTGGCACAGTGGGTTAAGCAAACCGCAGCCACTGCGGCATGAGTTCGATTCCTGCTGCCGGTCAGGGAGGAGACCCACATGGCGCAGCAGACCTCTCCTGCCTCTCCCGCTGCTCCTCTCCGTGGTGTATTTCAGTAGATCTGCCTGTTCTGCTCCCGGCTCTGTCTCTGGTGAATTCTCTCACCACCCCGGACTCTGGCCTGTACCCCAGCTCTTGTATGTATAAATAAATAAATCTTTTTTAAAAATTAAAAATAAAGTCTGTGTCCTTTCTAAAAATAGGAACAGAAACACTTCCCCTGCTACAGAAGGGCTTAAAAAGTCTTGAAGGGTGATCATTCTGGTCTCCCCGCTCAGTCTCGTTTTTATTCTTGCCACTTTCATTGTCACTGGCCTGTCTTTGAAGCGCCCCTATCGTTTCTCTCTTCCGTTCTACCCTGCGGGCTCCAGTACCAGACAGAGAATGGGCCTCACACTCTGGGTGAGTGTCTACTTCACCAATTGTGAGTGTCTACTTTTCTCCAAGAACGACTTACTTTCTCAGAGCATCAGCTTCCCTGTCTCTACAAGAGAGAACATAATACCTGTCGCGTAGGTTCTTGTATGGTTCTCAAGTGTATATTCAGTGCCTAGGACAGAGCAGTCTCTAAGTAAGCGGTGTTCGTCACTGTCCCCACAAGAGGTACCTCACCACGCTTTGCTGTAACAGTTGGGGGCGGGGAGGGGGCTTTATAGATTCTGCAGGACAGCAAAAATCCAGCCAGGAACCCAGCTGAAGGTCCCCGCTCCTACCCCTTCACCCTCATCACCCCCCAGTAATCCTCTTGGCTTCAGCATCCTGGAGAAGTGAGGACTGGGAAGGACAGTCCCCCTCAAGGCATCGGTTGCCCTCCCCACCAGACAGACAGGAAGATGGGAGGACGGGCTGAGTGGAGCCCAGTGGTAATAGCACCGCCCTAGTAGGGTACATTAAAAAAATCGAATGAAAAGCCATCATGTAAGGGAGGTTTGGAACAGGAACTTGGGCTAGATCTTAAAATCTTTTTTTTTTTAAAGATTGATTTATTTATGCACAAGCACTGGGGTACAGGTCAGAGGTATGCAGTGGGGGTGAGAGGATTCACCACAGAGAGCAGGGAGGGAGCAGAACAGGCAGATCAACTGAAGTACACTGCTGAGGGGAGCAGTGGGCATGGCAGGAGAGGTCTGCCACGCCATGTGGGTCCCCTCCCTGGCCAGCAGCAGGGATCAAACTCATGCTACAGTGGCTGCGTTTTGCTTCATAGTGCATTGCTTAACCCACTGTGCCACCAGGAAGGCCCTAGATCTTAAAATCTTAAAGGGTGAATGAAATCCCCCTTGTTGGCAGGACCAAGGAGAGAGAGTCCCAGCCAGACAATAGCACGCTCAAGTCTCAGAGGAGCGAGATAGCAAGGATGGTTCTGGCCCCTGTCGCCGCAGCACGCCAGGACAGCACTTGGAGACGGACGGGGCTGGTCTTCAGGCACCATCCAGAGAAGTCTAGGCTTTGTCTCTGGTCAGCTAGTACCCAGTGAAGTTTTCAACAGGGAAGTAACATTCACAAGTTTGTGTTTGGAAAGATCACCTTAACGTTTGTGTGGAGAATGGGTTGGCGTTGGGAGAATGCAGCGCGGGAGATTAACGGGTCAATGTTGCTGTGGCCTAGACAAGAAAGAGTGTGAACTTGAGCTGAGGCAGTACTGGTCTCAGAGGGAAAAGGGGACAATGAGATGAAATCGCTGGAACTTCAGGAATGAACCTAAGGAGGGAGAAGGGAGGGGCTGAAGATGAGACCTGGCTTCCGGGCTCAGTGCTCAGTGGACACTTGAAAGATAACAGCACCCTGTGTACTTCAGCATGAAAAGGCTTGAACACGATTGCGTCAGAAAACATAAGGAAGCAGCCACATGTCTGCACTTATTTACAATACATGTTTGGATTGAAGAAACATTTTTTGTTTATATTTGACATTTTGAAATAAAGGCTAAATAACTATGTCCTGTATACTCAAAATCAACTTGACTGTTTAACAGCTACAAATGCTAGGCCATCTTATGGGCAAGGACAAGCTTTTCCAAACTGGGAGATAACTCTCAGTAACATAATGTCACACTTGATAATGTTCTCAGCAACACATGATGCAGTTTCCCTGCCATTGATGTGCGAGTCATACTGCTAGGAAGTTCTCTGCGTGCTTCAATGGTGCAAACATTCTATACGGTCATAGGTTAAATGGCTTTAGTTACTTTGTAGGCTTAGAAAACTGTAAACCGGCTGCCTTCACCTGCACAAGTGGCTCCTTGGAACATTTGTGTTTGTAGAGAACGCAGAACAACACAGACCTGGAGCACCCCTACACCTCTGAATGTTCTGGTGGCACCCTCGTCACTGCGGCGCTTCAGTCATTGGAACAATTCAAAACCTTTCAGCAAATTTCCAAACACATCCCTGGGGGAGAGTATCATTCTGACCCCCGAGATCTAGCGAGCTTAGGAAATGCTTCAGAGGAAAACCACAACGTCCTCTTCCTCAGTGGCTGGGGAAACCATTTCAGACTAGAAATGAAAAAAAGAAAACCTTTAAAAAGCTTTGATTCTACTCATTGAGAAATCTTCCTAAGATTGGGCTCAAGCCCTCTTAGATGCAGTACAATGATGGCCCATCAGAAAGTAAACAGGGGAGACCGCCATTCTGTTGTCAGCATCAAAGGTT
>JAGFMF010011760.1:7586106-7657815 GCA_019455555.1 Galemys pyrenaicus | reverse complement strand
TCCCCGGCTGGCCGCAGGGATCGAACTCGTGCTGCAGTGGCTGCGTTTTGCTTCATAGTGCGTTGCTTAACCCACTGCACCACCAGGGAGGCCCCATTGTTAAATCTTAATCAGTACCTGTCTGGCTGAAGTTCCCCTCTACCCAGCAAAAAAGGAAAAGACTGTCGCAGGGGAGACAGCTTACAAATGCCCATCCTTATCTGCATCCTGTTTGGCTTCACAGGCTGCTCCTTAAAGCAAAGTCCCCCTAAGGCAGTCCTCTCAATGTGGTGAAAAGTGGTTACTCTTTGAGGGTACCTCGGTGCTGTCTCTCTGAGACGTCCACGCAAGTATGTCAGCGGTGAGCAGTCTCCGTGCTGGGCACTGACACAGGTAACGAAGGAAGCCACCCTAAAGAGACACCTCTGGGATTCCTAGCGCCTCTGTCAAGGCTGGTACCCCCTGTCCTCTTCCAGCAGCTAAGTTTTATTCCAGCCTTCGATGTGGTTGTACACACAACAGCACTCCTTCTTCACTCAGGACGCTGCCCGGGCACATCAAGCTTGAGGAAAAGCCACTCCCTCCACAGCAACTTGAAACTGACAAATCCCTGAGGTTCAGCTCCTGCACCAACAAGAATTAAGACTTTTGTCAGCTTCAGCGCCTTAGGAGGCTTCAGAAGTCGGTCAAATCTGCTGACTCAACACACTTTGCTTCCAGTAGGAAAGATACCAGCTGAAGTGGAATGGCAAAGGGGAGTTCCAGGGAGCGGTTATAGTGGTGGCTCCTGCCACAAGCAATCTGACAGTGCTCTCCCTGGCATGCCGCCTCCTTTCCTCACCCTGTCCTCTGGGCGAGGTCAGATCTAACTATGTTACAGGCAGCCATTTTCAGTGATCACAAAGATGAGCTTGTTCTGGAGACATTTGGGGACTGAAAACTAAACCAGTCTTCTGACATCTTAATCACATGGACTCCAGATAACTAAAGTATCTCTGAACCACACCTGTGTTTAAGCTTTTATACACAACTCTCTTTTAAAATAGGTCCAGATCATCAAACATCCATTTAGTTCAACTGAATTCTAGCACCATTAAAATCAATTAAAACTACAAATAATTTCTTACACTATTTACTCCTTACATCTTTTTTCCTTTTCCTTGTTTTACATTGATTTATTGGGTACACTAAGTGTACAGTAAACAGAGTAAGTGAACCATGTGTTAGGTTCGGATACATGTGTAAACCCGTGAAGCCATCCACATTCTTCACGGTGGTGATTCCATCACCCCCACATTTCCTCACGCTCTTGTAATGCCTCTCACCTACCCTTGCCACCAACCCCCTTCCTCAGGTAACACCTGACCTACTCTGTCAATATGATGTTTTCATTTTCAGAATCTTACAAAAATGGACTCATATTCTATTATCTCTGCACCCGACCTCTTTCACTGACCATAATTTTGGGCTGTCTCTGTCCTATATATGTTTATCAATAGTCCCTTCCAATATATATGTTTTTTTATTTAAGTAGCATTGTATGGTTAGGCTGCAGTTTGTTTATTCACCTTTTCAAGGACATTTGGCTGTTTTCCATTTGGAGGCTATTTCAGATAAAGCTGCAGTGAACATTCATGTAAAAGTCTTTGTGTGGACATAGGATTTCTTCTGGTAGGTTAATACCTTAAAGTGGAATGACTGAATCGAATGTAAGTAAGTGTACGCTTAACTCCTTTAAAAGCTGCCAACTCTTTAAAGTGACTGTATCATTTTATATTCCCAGCAGCACAGTCTGAGAGTTCTGGTGTTTCCATCCTGACCAGCAGTTGGTATGTCACTCTTTATAATTGGATCCATTCTTGCAAGTACGTAGTGTTATCACATTGTGGTTTTAGTTTATATTTCCCTAATGAATAATGATATCAAACATGTTCATGTGTTTATTTCATCTAATTACTTTGGTAAACTCTACTTAAATTTGTTGTCTTTCCATATTCTTAATATCTTTTGGAGCATAGAACTTTTTCATTTTAATTAGGTCTAATTTATTGATATTTTATAAAATTTTATTTTTGGTGTCATATCTAAAAAATGTCAAACCTAAGGCCACAACAATTTTTTACTTATGTTTTCTTCTAGAATTATTGTAGTTTGGGTTTATGGTCCATCTTGAGATTTTGAATTCATTTCTATATATGGCGAAAGTTTTGGATTGAGCTTGTTTGGTTTTATTTTGTTCTGAATATAGATACCCAATTGTGCCAGCAGCATTTGTTGAAAAGGTTTTCTACTGAATTTTCTCTGCACCTTTGTCAAAATCAGTTGTCCACATAGGTGTGGGTTGTTTTTGGACTATATTTTGTTCTGTTGATCTCTCGTCTATACCTGTCTCCTTGCCATAGTTTACTGACAGTCCTAGCTTTATAATGTTTTGAAATCCAGTGCTATTAGCTTTCTAATTCTGGTCTTCATTTTCAGAGTCATTTTGACTATTCTAGGTCCTTTGCATTTTATGTGAATTTTAGAATCAGCTTGTCAATATCATACACAAACACACACACAACATACACACTCGCAAAATTGACTAGAGTCTGACTAGGTTTGTACAAAATCTAGTGATCAATTTGGAGAGAACTGAAACATTAAAAAAGTAAAAAATAATACTACTTAAAATAGCAGGAAAATTTGAAATACTTAAAAATAAATTTGATAAAAGATGCAAAAGACCATTTTGCAAAACCAAACAGTCCTGAGAGAACCACAAAAGACACAATGTTGGAGTGATTTCTTTTTCCTTTTAATACCAGAAACCATTGCACTTCAGCTTCTCTTAAGGTAGGAGTGGCCATTACTATGTTTTCCCTAAACAGATCTAAGCAGAAGAAACATTTGTGAGCTCCAAGTTAGTAAGGATTAGGACAGCCCTCCAGGGCAGCACCTCCCCTGGTGGCCTTGGCCCGCAGCATCATTCCACCTGGGAACTTGCTAGAAATGCAAATTCTCTGTCAGTACTTCAGACCAACTGAATCAGAAACTCTGGAGTAGGGCTCCAACACTGTTTTGAAAATCCTCCGTGTGATTCTGACACTTGCTAACATTTGCCAACTGCTGGTCTGGGGACTACAAAGCATCCGTCTCAACCTAGCTGGCTACATATCTCCCTGGAACAGTCACACCCTGTCTCTCTCCCAGGATTGCCAGCCTACCTTCACGCTCTTACATGATGGAGAAAGGAACATCTTCTCTTTGTTTCACCAACTTAACCTCTCCCTGACTTGTTTTTACATGACTTTAATATGCCCTGTGTTAGGGGAGGACACGCTTTTAGGATACACTGAGATTATCAAGATAATCACTTCATTTAAAGGATCCTATTTCTACCACTGTCCACAGAAGAGTACATCGTAATAATGGGCAGTGGCTTTGATGCTGGACAAAACCGAGAAGGGCCCAAGGACCCAGGACTGTTACGCGAAAAAATGTGCGTTGCCCTTCTAAGGAGCTGGACCTCGGGTGCATCAGAGGCAAAGGGGTCACTCAGGCATGCTCAAAGCATTTTAATAGATGAGAAGTTATGGGGAGAGAGGGGATAGAGAGAACAGAGAAAGGATTTCAAGTAACAGACTCCCAAGCAAACTCCACACCTGCTCATCCCCTCATGGGCTGTCAGTCAGGCAGGGCCAGAACTGAGCTGCCAGGAGAACAAGTTCACTGCACCTCCCAGCGGGGAAAAACAAGCAATAGGTTGACAGGGCTCAGAGGCTGAGAAAGGAGAGGCTGGAGATTCACAGTGTATCTTCCCAACTGGGTAGTCCACCAGGAGGTCAGGATGACAAATGTCATTGTCTCTGAAGAATCTGCCTGCCAGAGCATTAAACCCATCAGGACCAAGAAACAGGAGCAGTCCCCCTACCCGCCCCCCACCTCCACCCCCACCCCCCACAGTGTTTCTCCTTCCTCTCTGCTTCTCAAGAATATATCCACCTCACTCCTCACCAGCTGTCCATTCTGGAAATTGGTCCGTAGCATGCTGGGAGTTGTAGTCCAAGACATCAGAGATGTTGGTAGCATGGAAGTGGGAGAAGGGGAAATGCCATCCTATCCCATAGCCATATCCTGTAACATCTTTCCTATATAAATTTTAACGTTTTGTAAAGTTGGATAAATAATGAAGTTACATAATATGCTATATTCAGAGAGATGTAACTTACAAGTTGACATCTGATAGTTTTGAAAAGTAAAATATGAACTATATTTCCTCTTTTTACATAGTTCCTTTTCCTCTAAATTTGAAGAGGAACTACGGGGTTTTTTTTCCTCCAAAGTGTTTATTTTTTTTCAATCCACCCCACTATGTAGGTGCTTTGGTAGTTAACAACAGCAAAAACTACCCTGATGAGTCAAAGGAATTAAAAAGGTAGGAATAGCCCTAGTTGCTGAAAGTAAGAGAAATAATGATTTAAGTAATATTCAAACTTGATTATTCTAATCAAATCTTCAAGTAGGAAAAAAGATAAGGAACCATGATATTAAAAGTTCTTGCTATTTTAATCAGATAGACAAGGCTAGAGTATCTAGGTAGGTAGGTAGGTAGATAATTTGGTAAGCACCTATTTTGTATCAAACAGCCTATTTAACTTTTGAACAGCACAATTGTTCAGAAGTTCTAACTCGCATGAGGTGAAGTCCTCGGGCACACAGCTTCCACACAGCTAAACTGCAGAAACACTCGGTGCCAAAAGCTGGAGATATAGACACGCTTTCCTTCCAGGAGCTCACAGTGTCTTGAGGGAAAGGCCAGGGGGTCATCCAACAATGGAGTTGACAAATGCCAGAATAGATGTAGAAAATGCTTTGAGAAACTGGAGAAGTTACAAACTCTGCTGAGGGAAAGGTCAGATAAGGCTTCCGAGAGAAGATGGCATTCAATTCCTAAAAAACAA
The DNA here is from genome assembly GCA_019455555.1 of Galemys pyrenaicus. NCBI lineage: Eukaryota > Metazoa > Chordata > Mammalia > Eulipotyphla > Talpidae > Galemys > Galemys pyrenaicus. Next base: position 7,652,893 of record JAGFMF010011760.1, on the reverse strand, counting down.
ATAGAAATCAAAAGAGAAAGAACATATCTGGTGCCAGGAAGAGTGTGGCACACACACGAAGCACAAAAGGAAACTTCGGGAAACTTGGAGTGCTCACTCTGTCCAGAATGAAAGGTTGTGGAGTAGAAGATCAGGTTGGCAAAATCCTGCAAGAGGGAAATTAGGAAGAGCTTTTACACCATGGCATGGAATCTAGACTTTCTTTTATAAGCAAGGAGACACAGTAAGGAATGTTAAAATCAGAAGTGACATGATCAGCTCTATGGCTTGAAGGTTGACTCTTTCCAATACGAAATATAAAGAATGTACCAGAGAGAGGAGAAAATGCAGGAAGGAACAGAGAGAAAAACTATAAATGGTTGATACTTTTCTTCCCCTTTCTTTCTCCTATTCTCTCTCTATTCCTTCCTCCTGAAAAGTGTAGTGTGTCTAAACCAAGGCAGTAGAATTAAGGATACAGGTGAATCAACAGAGAGCTAAGGAAATAAGATCAGCATCGTGGGAAGTGATGAACTCCATGTGGAGATCATGTTTCAGGGCAGCCCTGATAGAAAGTGGGTTCGCCTGACGGGGTCCTCACCCGCGTGCTTGAAAGGCACTTGTGATGCCCAACTGTGGGCACACAGGACAGAGGTTGATAAAGGGCTTTATGTACAAAAGAAGGGGAATAGCGTAGTGAATAACACAAGGAGAAGAGAGGGAGACAGATCCGTACATGGCCTACCGGTTCCTCGGAGCTGGAACCCAACAGCGCAGAGAGCTGGCTCTGAACCAAGAGAGCCCTTGAGACCTACATGTCTGGTTTTATACCCAGACTGGCTGCTTAACTCCAGCCTCAGGTCCCAGTGAGCTACTCTTCAATGATGATCTTATAAGATTTGTGGTTCTTGGATATTGTTGGTCTGGAGTGGGGGTTGGAGTTTATAAACCTATTTGTGTAATTCATTCAGGACTATCTTTCCCCCTAACAGTTGGGGTTGGGGCGAGGGCTCCAGTTCTGCCCCCAGAAGCATCATAATATCCTTCCCCAAGACAACCGTTAGTCGTTTGAAAATAATTATCATATTCTTGCCCTCACCAGTCAAACCAGTCCAACTCTCTTCAACCTGGGCACGGGAAAAGGTCCTTGCCCATTTCTAAATTGTCCATCTGGTTGAATAAGGTAAAGGGAGTGTCATATCTAAGGTTTCTCAACTAAACAATATACTCAAAACTCCACATGCCTTTTCCGTCAGCCTATAGGTATTTACACCAGCCAAAATGTCTCCCTCACTATTCAGTTGTCAAGAAAATTTATTAATGCTTCTAAATCAAGAACAAAAATAAAATCACTCAGAAATAAAATTTAACATTTCATATTTTTGGCACTCAAAATATTCTTCTATTTGTGCTATCCTAACATGAGCATATGACTTGCAAAGTGAAGTAGCCATAAATCAGGCTACTCTAACACCCTCCTCACAGACATTTGTCAGGAAAAGTAATTAGTATACTGGCGAAGAGAACACTAATAAAGCAGCGCATTTCATTTCATTTGGTCTTTATTCAACAATTGCAAAGCGTTCCAAAGCAAAAGACAAAGAAAATTAGAATTACCTTTACCTTACGTCAGCCCTACTGATGAAGCAACTTTCTTGATGCCGGCAAAGCTCCTGGACCTAATCTTTATTCTTTTAACCTATTGATCCTTTTCCACAGGGACAGGCTTGTTCTGCCACGGGAGCAGGGTTTCCAAATTGGCCTGAGGCAGGCATGTGGGTCCGAAACAATATTGTCCTTGGCCTGGTGCTGGCAGCATTGGTGGGAAATCAGACAACTGTTATGTTTTCGAGTTGTGGGCTAATAGTGCCCTCTGTTTTCCATTTTTGCTCTCATCACCAGCACGACCAGATGGCCAAGAAGCCACTGGAACAGAAGTATTGTTCCAATATATTGGAGAAAGACCTATCTAGTAAACACAATTCTACCGAGTGGCCTAAAATAGCAATCTGAATATCTCAAGATGAAAGAAAGTAAAAGAATACATAGCAGTCATCCCTGAAACCTTCATCCTTCTACCAGCATGCCTGGTCTTCTTTAGATCAAGAGATTCTCTGAAGATTCCAGCACACTCCAAGTATCCTACCCTCCCAGATGCCCGCCTTTATGGCGTGGTGGACCACAGTCACCCGAAACATTTGTAAGACCCTTCCTAAACCTCCTAAAGATTCCAAGTCTTGGGTTCAGGATGGATTCTGTACTTTCAAAAAATCTTTCCAGATGATTCTGACAGTCACACTGGAGACCCATTTGAGGAGTCTGAGGTATGAGGAGTTTCCAAGGGAATGGATAAGTTTATTCAACAACTGCAATGAGTTCCAAAGCAAAAGACAAAATTAGAATTATCTTTATCTTACATCAGCCCTACTGCCTTTGCGTCAGACAAGACAGTAGCAGTTAGGTAGCTTTTTGGTTTATATGTGCCCACCCCAAGTGCCTTCCGTGCCTCCTGGAGGAGATGGCGGGTATAGTGTCAATTTGGGTGGTATAGAGAGGGTGTGGTTTGAGCCCACATTATAAATGGATGCTCTTTGGAACTAAGAATCAGATTGCTGCCTGGAGAAAAACAAGAAACCCTCCCATCTGCTAGTGTGAACATGTAGCTGTAGAAGGTACAATTATAAAACCCCTGTGTTTCCACCTTCATGCTACTAGTTCTCTCTCCGTTCCTGGAAGAAATTCCAGGAAGATAAGCCTATTTTTCCTGGCATTCTTACATAGTAAAGTCATTTTACCTAAAAGGGAATATCATTTTAAAAATTAACGTGAATCAAAACAGCAATTTAGCTAAAATTTCTCTCCTTCCCCATCTGGACGCTCACTCCTTGCATTTTCAGTCTTTTTTTTTTTTTTTTTTCAGTTTCCTCCCTTGCTTCTCTCCCTCCAACATCTCACTCCACTTCCCCTCCACCGAGCAAGATTGCAGGTGGGGCCATGGGTTAGAAGAGAGAAGAGATAACGTTACTGGGAGAAAAGTTGAGCATGACCAGCATTGCTGCAGTCTGGTCATAGCTCCCTGCCTGCTTCTTACCGGTGGGGAGCACTGAGGGCTCTTTGGGGAACTTCTGCTTGGCTCGGACCCCCTCACTTGCAGAGCTCTGGAGGAGCTCTCTGCCCTCCCTAGCCCCAAAACTTGGGGGCACTGAGGAGGTTCAGTGTCAGCTTTTGTTTTCACATGTGGCCCACATTTGATTCATGGAAAATACCTGAATGTCTCCCGTCCACTCTCCAAGCATGAAGTTCTAACCAGAGCCTGTTGCTCTTAGATGCTTCAAGCATATGTCAAACACCCATCTGCTCTGTCCCCCAAACAGCAGGGAACCCATCAGGATCTCCAGTTTCTCCCTTTGAAGCCCATTTTGCTTGATTTGATATAAGGGAAAAGCCTCTTCTCTACCCCATTTCTATGAGGGAAAAGGATAAACAGCACACTAAAAACCCTAACATATCCTTATGTCTCCAAACTGTTCCTCTCTTTCAGAGACTGGAGGTGATAGTCTGCAAAATCAGCTCATAGCTACCATCTAAGTGATCTTGCACACATACACATGCACACACACACCCCTCTTGGCATCTGGTGCTTCTATTGTCTTGAGGCCACAGATGAAACAGGGATTTAGAGTCCCATTTTACAATTGGGTGGCTAAAATCCCAGTCCCTTAGACTGCCAAACTGAGAAGGGCAATGGATTTCCATTAGAGGATCTGAACATGCCCTGCTCTCAGCTGGCTCTTTGACATTTGAAGTCTGGGCAGACTGGCAGGTCCCATTTGCCAAGGAGCAATTACTTCTGCAGTAATTAGGTCTGAAATCATGTTGCCTCTTTGAATCAAAAGCAGTTATCTGCACAAGATAACATTCAACCCATACAGACACAGAAGAGTAAATAAACAACTAGTGCTTCTTCAGCCCAACTCAGTGCTAACTTTCATAGCAGATAAAGAGAGTGAGAGCATTAAAGATTACAAGCAATACTCATGAAGAAATTTAAGTAAAGCCTAAATCTGGAAATGTACACTGAAGTTATTCTTTATATATTTATTATAATAGAGGAAAAACAGGAGGACAAAGTGGTAAAAGAAGGATTCAAATGGTAAACTAGAAAGCAAAACTGTAAAATTGCAGATATACTAGGGATTATTTCTGTTTTACTTGATTTTTAATTTTTTACTAAGCTAGATTGCATTTTAACATTATATAATTTTCAACTATACATTGACTAGAACCAATGTGTGTGTGTGTGTGTATACTACAAGTTCACCTATAAAAGTCCATGTCTATCCATCACACCATTATCCCCTTTTCCCAAATTTATCCTCCCTCCCCTTCCTTCTTACACCAGGGATCCTAAAGAACAGCTAGTTCAATCCTTCTGTTTTACATAAAATAATAACAGTAGTAATAGGCAACACTATTGTCTAGCATTTGCTCTAAGTATAAACATTATTTCATGTCATCGTAACGTGTGAAAGGTTGTGGTCGAGTGACACTGTGGCTCGTGTCTTCACTCCCTCTGCGGTGTACCCTCAAGTGCACTGCAGTGGCAGAGTGGGGGGGGTCCCTCCACCTGGTTGATGTTGGATCAGGCCACGTGACTTGCTTTGATGGATGGGTTTTTGGCACAAGTAATTAGTGAAGGAGTTAAGTGTGTTTGTGCAATTCGACCTGGCATCTTGTATTCTTGAACTTGTTGGCCCACTGAGAATGAGGAAACAGGGAGCTGACCTAAATTCAGCCTGAAGCCTAGAGCCAGGGCCAGCCAAGGAACACCTTGAAGCAGGCCTGTCCCGACAGAGTGCAGACTCAGGAGCTGAGGAATGACTGCTGTGGGCCACTGGGCTGTGAGCAATGCGGCATGTGGCCTCACCTTGGCACTAGCTGACCGATGCAGAGCCCAAGAGAAAGGGAGAGGATTTGTCTTATGACTGAAATAAAGGCCAAAATAATCTTTTTTTTTTTTTTTGCCAATACAATCAGTTTTGCCAATACTACCTACTGGTCTCAAGTGAGACAGATGCCTTGACTCCAACCTGTGGTCTCTTCTGGAAGTTAAGGATTTTACTTGGTAAAGAATTCATATCAGGGAATCAAATAAGGATCAAGGAAAGGAATAAGAACAACAACAACAACAATAATAATAACAATAAAGACACAAAAACCAAAAATGAAAATACAAGGACAAATTGGGGACATTTGGTGGGGTGGGAAGAGGGGCAGACGGGAGCACAGGGACTGAGGTGATGGTGCACTGGTGATATGGTGATGGGGAATACATGGGGATTACAATTGATGTCAAATATATATAAATTTAAAAAAATTTAAAAAAACAAAAATAAAATAAAAATGGTTAATTCTTTAAAAAAAAGAATTGATGAAAATTCTGAATTACTAAAACTATTAAAATTTCCCTCCCCCTTTAACATTTTGGTGTCTACTCTGTGTGAGATGTGACGACAACCAAATGGACAGCTACAGCTGGACTCAAGCAACATGCCAGCCTTCGGGTGAAGAAGAACAGCGCTGTTGACAAAGGCTTTTAATGTTAAGTGAACCACAGACTCCCCGGACTAGAAACACGCGAACTCTGGCTCTAATCAGCAGTGCTCACTGACCGCTTATGGGATAGTGGGCAGTAGGCGAAGGCGGCAGTGGGAAGCAGGTGCTTGAGGGTGGCTGGAAGTCAAGTATGACAGAGTGGTCTTCCCCAAAGAAATTTTATCCTCAGAAACTCTCAGGGAAGCTCAAAGGTTCACATTCCTTGCCTCAAACTCCAAAAGAATCAAAACTGCCTAGAAAGTCATAATTTGCTTTAAAAGGCATTTAAAATTTGCTTACAAATGGAAACATCCGCTTCCTACCAAATAAAACCTACTGCACACATCACCATGATGTAAAAATTTTATAGCTTTAACTTTCTGGATATGTAAACCAGAAAATTATGGTAGGTAAAAGAAGACAACAGCGTGGAAAATGGAAAGGAAAAATCAGCAATCACAATTCACAGAATATAGAATTTTACATATATGTATAAAATCTCAAAAGATGAAAGTATTAGAAGATAGACATTATTAGTGTTTAAGTTAATATTTAAAAGTCAGTTGCACTTTGAAATATCAGAAGCAGCCATTTTGAATATATAACTTTAAAAAATACCCCATACAAATCAACAATAAAAAAGTTGTGTGAATAGCAACAAAAGCTATGCAGTATTTCTAAGAAGAAAAATGTAATAATTTACCTGGGGTGCATGAAAGATTATTTCAATAAATGAGAGCTATGCTATGTTTGTGGATGATATGAGCATATACGTATTGTAACCATGTCAGTTATCCCTAACTTGTTGCATTTATTTTATTTCAGTCATAGTACAAAAGGGTTTATTGAACTGTGAAAGGTAATTTTTTAATAATATGCAAATTAATGGATGGATAGAGAGATGGAAAAGTATGTGACAAAGCCAGTACTATAATGTTAATTATAGGATCCAAGCCATCATTCATGGATGTTTGCTATAAAATTCCTTCAACTTCTTTTCATTTTTGGAACTTTTCATAATAAAATGTTGGGGGAGAATCATATGGAGAGTTCAGGGCTAAGAACAGCTCAGACACTCCTGAAGAGGGAGAACAGGTGCTTCACTGCATAGGAAAATTTTGAATGAAAGCTGCAGTGATGAAGAGTGGAGCATTGGTGCAGGAACAGAAAAACAAGTGAATGGAATATAACAGTGCAGGCATTTATGAAACTCTCACTTGTGTCAGATCTGATAAATAGATTACTGGGAAAAGGAGAATCTAGTCAATAAATGATGCCAGGAAATTGGCTAAGCACATGGAAAATAATAAAAATGTTAAGACAAGACTTAAAAACTTTTAGGGAAAAAAAACAGAAAACAGCCTTTAAGTATTTTTACAAAGTAAAGGGATTTTTTTTTTTATGACAAAAAAAGCCTAGCTCATAAAGAGTAAGGCTAATACATTTTATTACATTAAAATTAAAAACTTCTGTTTAACAAAAGATGGTCTACGAGTGTAGAAGATGATCCTACTATCTGGAAACAGTCAATTTCAACTCATATTACTGATGAAAGGTTAATATATATATTTTTTATAAAGAACTTTTATAAATCTTTGAGAAAAAGACCTTGTCAAAAAAATGGATAAAGAAAAGCAGGTATCTCACAGAGGATGAGACCCAAAGACAACTGTATATTAAAATATTCCAAAGTATTAGTTATAGAGGAAATGCAAACTAAAACCTCAATGAAATCCCATTTAATTCAGACTAGACTGGGAAGCATTTGCAATTCTGACAGCTTGGTATGGTGGTGAGAATGTGGAGCATCAGGAACGCTCAGATGTGATTAATGGGAGTATAAATTAGTCAAATCATTTTGGGAAAGACTAGACATGGCCCAGTGGAATGAAATGTGCATTTTGTGAGCACACAAGTCCATTCTTAACTATACATACTAAAAAGCTCTTGTTCGTGATATATGTGTGTGAAGTTCATAACAGCATTATTTCAAATAGTAAAAACTTTACAGTAGGAGCCTCCCTGGTCACACCGGGATTAATCTCAGTGCTATCAAGCTATCATCAGCCACTGCAGCATGAGTTCTATCCCCAGCTAGGGAGCTAGCCCACACGGTGCAGCAGACCTCTCCTGTCTCACCCGCTGCTCCCCTCAGCAGTGTATTTCAGTCCATCTTCCTGTTCTGCTCCCTTCTCTGTCTCTGGTGAATCCTCTCACCACCCTTCACACTTCTGTACAACACCTCAGTTCCTGTATGCAAAAATTAATTTAAATAAAACTTTAAAAAAAGAACTGGGGCCTCCCTGGTGTCACAAGGGGTTAAGTCGCAGCACTGTGAAGCTTTCAGTAATCACTACAGCACAAGTTCCATCCCTGGGCAGGGAGCTGACCCACATGGTGAGGCAGACCTCTCTTGTTTCATCTGCTGCTCCCCTCAGCAGTGTATTCCAGTTGATCTGCCTGTTCTACTCCCCACTCTGTCTCTGGTGAATCCTCTCACCCCCAAACCTCTGGCCTACACCCCAGTTCTTGTAAATCTTTTAAAAATAAATAAATCTTAAAAAAAAAGAACTGTACAACAATCAAAATGTGTTTTAAAGTGAAACAGTGAAATGGGCATATATTTACATAATTGAGTACCCCATAAATGTAAGAGGCATAAAATGTGAGTATATGTGTATCACAGAAACATGATTTTGAGCCAAAATAAACCACAAAAAATATATATATAATGAAACCATTTGCAAAGTTTATGACAAGATTAAGCTATATATTATTGAGGAATACACAAGAACTACAAAGATAAGCAAAAATTATTAGCATAAAAAGTATGGGGGGAGTTGTCTTTCTGTGTCCATAGCAACGGTGAATGTCCCAATACCTGCCCAACTTTCTGTAAGAATCATGACAAGCACCAACCCCTAAACAGGATGCTATCAGAGGGAAGAAGATTTTTAGAAAGTTCAGGGAAAGCAGTGTTCCAACAGGAACCAGAATGTCTCTAGTGGACACTTCTGGCTGATTTTTCTGGAAAGAGGCCAATACCGCAAAGAAGATTGTACAGAGGCATGAATGCACTGAGCCCAAGTGTGGCTCTGAGAGAACCCTGACTCTGAGGTGGGAGCGTTTTGAACTGGGGAGAGATGAAAAAGGACAGAGCCTCTCAATTCTAAGCTTTGTCTTTTGTTTTACCACAAAGACAGTAAGAGCTTCAGTTTACATTCTCTTCATTTGGGTGCAGTCACATGCCCCGCCTCTAACCTACCACACAGAGACTCCCCTGCCTTTTGGTAAAATATCTGAGAGAGAGCAAAAGCCAGAATGCGAAGGAGAATAAAATTTAGGGGAGAGGACTAGCCCGCTTCCAACGGTACCATATCTTCATCTGTGGTACAGTTTCATTCATGAATGTTCTCAAAGTCTGAGAGACTGAAAATGTGGTCTGTGCACAAGTCCACTGGATAAGCTGTTCAGGAGAAGAAAGAATATTCCTGATGGGGAGAAGGAGCACAGCTTTCCCCATGTGTTGCTCTTGACACTAATTTAGGGAAGAGGTCAAAGTAGAGTGGCCAAGATACAGCTTGGTTTGCTGAAAAGGCCTCCAATGAAGGGGAGGCAGAAGAGGGCCGGGCAGAGAGAAGGGAGTGAGTCCTGGTGTTAAATTTATCTCTATTTGTGGCACCTGATGACTTCTCATTTGATTTGTCAAAGGGCGTGTTTTGCGATTGGAGCATCCCGTGTGACTAATAAATTGCTAACTTCATCTCTTGACTGACTTGTAAATACCTCTGTCATTTTTAGGGATTAGCTACTTGCTAGATTCATCTGTCAAAATTAAACTAGCTTTTCAGAGACCTGCCCTCTAAATCCCAAGAACTGTGGAAGATTAACCTTTTGTGGATACTTCCAGACTGAACGCCAGCAGGTGACATCAGTGATTAATAGGGCTACGGAAGGTCTGGGGGAGAGCCCTCTCTGCCTCAGCCTGAAGAAACACATCCTGATACTCCATGCCAATGGGACATTTCCATGGAGCGTTTATTTATTTTTTATATTTTATTTTTTATTGTTAAGATTTATTTAATTATATTTGACAGCACTTGTATTCCCTGGGGAATTCCTACCACCATTCCCACCCGTGCACCATCACCTCAGACCCTTGTGCTCTTTCTGCCCTCATCCAGGTCTCTACCCTGCACTCTCCTCCTTCAATGATCCCTGTGGTTTGTCTTTGTCCTTTTGTTCTTGTGTTTTTTGTTTTTAATCAAGTTTTTTTTTAAGATTCATTTATTTATGCATACAAGCACTGGGGTACAGACCAGAGTCACGGGAGGTGAGAAGATTCACCAGACAAGAGTGGGGAGCAGAACAGGCAGACTGACTAAAACACACTGCTGAGGGGAGAAGCGGGCGAGGCAGGAGAGGTCTGCTGTGCCATGTGGGTCCCCTCCCTGACTGGTGCCAGGGATCGAACTCGTGCTGCAGTGGCTGTGGTTTGCTCCATAGTGCGTTGCTTAACCCACTGCGCCCCCAGGGAGGTCCCTGTTCTTGTGTTTGGTTTTGGTTGTAATTGTTCATTTCCTTGAGCTCTCATTATTGTTTTGGGGTTTTTTTGTAGTTGTTCCTTTACATGCCTCCTAAGAGTGAAGCCATCCGATATTTTTCTCTTGCCTTCTGACTTGTCTCACTGAGTGTAATTCCTTCTAGCTCCATCTCCATGGAGCGTTTAAAATATCCATAGAAATACTCTTTTGCACTAGTACCAGAAGTTTATTAGACCTCCACAATGTTGTAAAACACAATCCATTTTTCACCCTTTTTTAATCCTTCCCGAATCACCAGTCACATTCGTAGACTCAGACATCAAATCCAGAGTTAGCTGGTCATAGCTTTCCTGTCACGCTGCTCTGCAGAAAGCGCATCAGGAAACATTCCTGTCCCGCCCGCCCTGCCCCGCGCCAGGCACACGGTCTGTTTGCTCGCCGGCACCGCACGCCCTCTGCTGGCCTCTTCCTCCCTGTCCGCAGTCTGCGGTGCTATCTTGAGGCCTTAGAGACATTTCATCCAAATACCCACATTCACACAGAATGTTCCAACACCTTCCCGGTACAATCCTTGACATTTTCTCTTTCCTCCGAGAGGCGCGTGCTGTGAACCTGCTCCTTCTTGCATGTGAAATGGCAGCTGGGCTCTTTAATGGCTCCCTCAGATCCTCTAGCTCCTTTATTCCTCAAAACAAACTCTCTGCCTCAGCTCATCACAGGTCCAATGACGCCCTGAATAAAGTTGCCGCTGAGACCTTGGATCCCACTACGGGGTACAGGTTCGGCCAGATGGAGGTATAAAACAGTGTGTGCTCTACAAAGTATTCCCAGCTTCCCTTAATTTCACTTTATGGAATCATTCCCTTTGAATCTTCAAAACTGGTGGAGAGTGATCTTTTCGTTTGCCCTTGGGGGCTACTAGCTCACAGAAGAATCACTTAACTGGGGATCAGATAGGTGACGTTAATGCCGTTCATTTATAGGCATCTGGCAAAGCTAACATTCTGAGCATGGAAGGTCACCATGTAATGTGTGACTTCTGTGTCTTCTTCCCGTCAGTCTTTTCAGTAATGTAGAGATGTGTTCCGTGACCAATGTCCATTTAAGCATGAGGAGATGCAGGCACGGGGAGTGTGTGGAACTTGCCCGAAGTCACAGAGCTGGTCAGCGGTGACCGCAGGAGGGGGAGGATAGTGCTGAAAGGTAAAGCTTTGACGCGGAGGAAAGGCAAACTTACTAGAAGCAAGAGAAAGGATGACGCGCTCCCTTCCGCCAATCCCGCGAGGTTGAGGGACACCACGATGGACGTGAGGGGTCTCCCAGCCCCACTCAGACGGACGCTCAGGAGCAGAGGGAGCAAGTGGTGAACTTCTCAGGTTCTTCTAGAAAATCACGAAGTGCTTCACTGCCCTCTTTAAAAATGAACTTTGATCACCAAAATCTGTCATGGAGGAAACCACAGAGAAAAATAATTTCTTCAAATTGGAAGTCGAAGAAGAGAGAAAAGCAGCAAGGAACAACACAGTAAGAGACTGAAGGGAGAAAACCTGTGGCGGCTTGTGGACTTTATTGGATATGTGCAACAGACAAAGTCATTTTTTAAGTTGACACGGAGGCAGGGGAGCATCGAAAACTTGGACGTGAAGCGGATTTTTGCAATATTTATTACTAAATATCAGGGTAGTGCCGGCATTGTGGTATGTCGGACGCATCCATGAGCTAGGCCTATTTACAGGTGAACTTTGATGTGGCTCTTGCTCCAGAATGATACAGGAAGCAAGGAAGAGGGTGGAAATGTAAGAAAAATAAGATGGGCCGTGAGCTGGTAACTTTGCAGGTGGGCGATGAGTGCAGAGGGCTTGATTACATTATTCTGTGCACTTTGCTGGCGGTTTTGATTTTTCTAACTTTGTAGCCTAGTGATGAAACGAAACTGTTCAATGAATAATGAAAATTTTGCTTTACTTGTAAGACTGGCCGGCTGACAGATAAGATGGGAAATAAATGAGAGAAACAGTTTTGAGGAGAGGATACACAGGCAGCAAAAAAGCAGAAAAATGAAAAGGATGAAAACACAGAGACTTGTGAAAGGACATTACCACCTTGTGGTCTTTCGGGGTATTGCCCCTAAATACTCCACCCGTGATGTTTTTTCACACCCGTAGGCATCTACAGGGTTATCGTTTCTGCACCTGCAGGAAGTTTGACGGAGTTAAAGGCCACACCTAAGCTTCAGCTCGCAGGTTTCTTTTTTGTCTTGGGCTACTTTGACTTTCCTCAGGTTTTGAAACTGCACCCGCACATCTGTGCACAACCCCTGGATTTACTAAACTTTTTGTCCTAACCTTCCCATTTTATATGCTCAGAGTTAGCTCCTAATTTGACACCTAAGGACCTTATGAACAAATATTTGTGCAGCTTAACCAGATCCCTAATGGGTAGTAAAGAAAAACAGCCTCACTGGGATATAACTGATATAAAAACAGGACATAGTGCATATATGCTCTTTAGCGAGTTTGGAGTTATGCGTAGGCGGTCACCACAGTTAAGGTGATGATACGTATGTTCATCATCTCCACTTATCATTTCTTCTTTTACTACTGTCTCCAGTCTGAAATCTTCACTTCTAACTCATTCAGCAACGTGGGCATTCTACTGCTTTCTCTGCTGCCTCTTCCAGTGCCGGAGGAGGTCGTTTGCTTGCAGGGTATGACAGCAGCACGTGTGTTCGTATTTGGCGAGTGGCATCATAAGGAAAGGATTGGGCCGATGGGACCACTGTCACTAAAGTGACCCCACCAGAATTCCAAGTCGCCGATAACTAACAGCGCAAAGTGGCCAAATGCTGCCACTGCCGCTGGGGATTCTTTCATATTCACCTCCTCTCCATCCACCGCCTCGGTGTGGGCTCTTGCTCTCCTGTCTCTGGCGTGGACAGTGCACTGCCAGCTTCCGGTCAGTAGCCCCTTCCAATGGACCCTCTACATGCTGCATCCCGTTATGTCTCCAAAATGCACATCTAATCCCATGACACCGGCTTCCAGTACCTGCTCAGACCCTCAAGAAAAGAAATCTGAATGCCAACAGCCCACCTCCCCCTGACACAATGCTGCTGTCTCCATCTCATTCGCTCCAGTTCTCCCGGCGTCCTCACTGTCCAGCCTCACAAGTTACTTGCTGGTCTGCACAAGGGCTCTGTGTGCTTCCCAGCCCCTTGCCTTGGCGCAGACTGTCGTCCTCTGGAAGCCTGCCCTCATGCCTGTTCGGTTCTCACCTTGGCTTGTCTTGGCTCAGATCGCACCCTCGTGGCTGATCTGTCTCCAACTGAGTGTCCCCGTGGCACTTTCACACTTGACTCACTGCTGTCAAGATGTGTTGGCCGCACTCCAACCTGACCCCTGCCCTTTGAAACTCCAGCATCACTGGAACGTTCTCAGAACTTAGCAAGCGCCCAGTGGGTGCAGGTATGTGGTAGAGACTGGCTGCCTTCTACTCCGAAGCTGTTGGTGGGACTCTGATCTGCAGTGATGGAGTGGGTAGCCAGAGCTCTCGTGAGAAAAGGAGATAGTATTGGGGGCTTACTGGATTGGGTATTTTTAATGATAATTAGCCAGTAGTGTGGAGGATTCTCTCAAACTTCAGGTAGGAATAAAAATTCATTCAAGTCTTCTGCAAGTGAATACATCAACGTATTCATATAACTAGACCCAGAATTCCACTTGTAAGCATTGTAATTGACAATGAACATAAAGACTTGGATATAAGAATGTTATTCATAGAAGAATTACTATAATTATTTAAATTTATTAGCCCAAAATGTCTAGTATAGGAGCAAAGCAAATTGTGATATTACATAAAAGGAAATCCTAGGCAGCCATTAAACTTGATGTAATATGAAAGTGAAAATTATTCTCCTGAAAAGCAAAAATAAGTTCTGGCTATAAAACAACTGTGGCCAATTTTAAATTGTGTGTTCACGTCTACCATGGATGAATGTGACAGACGTTTTTACGTACATACTCTTAAATATAAACATAAGATACCCACACATAATGAAAGTGGGAAATCCACACACTAAAATAAAAATAAGCTTATAAATTATTGTTACCTTCTCTGTATTTTCTGATTTTCCTCCAGTGGACACTTAATGTCTTTGTAAGAGTAAAGGGGATAAATAAAGGTTATCCTTTTTAAAGGGAAAAGGAGAATAAAGGAAAGGAGGTTGAGTCCCTGAGGCCATCAAAAGCAGAACATTGGGAGCTGGCCTGAATTTAAAAGAGCACCTGAATTTTCATAACAGAAAGACCTATGGAATTGTACAGAAGGTTAAGCCAACTGGTCATCTGCGCCTTAGTGTCAAGTCCTCGGATCAATATATCCCTGAGGTCAGTGTCAGTGCATGGAAATGATTCGGAGAGGAGGGAGCCAGGAGGAAGAGCTGCTACCAGTCGATACCTCGGGTCAGACCATCCACACAGCCTGTCCATCCTGGGTTGCTCTGTCCCTTCCACCTCTCCAGACTCACACAGGAACTGGGAGAGTACTAGAAACTGCCTTCGCTTTTGGGGAACTGGAGGGGTCCTCTTTGGAGCAGCACGGAGAAGTTCTAGGCCCTGTGTCTGGCCAGTGGATCTGGATCTGTTTCAAGGACTTGGGTTTCCCTCCTCTAACCAGAGCTCGGTGGGCTGGTTGATTCTTTCCAAGTGCTTGAAATTAAGAGTTTAGATTGGCATCAAAGATTCTACACAGGTGGACTTACAAAGAAATCCATGAAAGAAAGTCTCTGGTGTCACTAGAATAAATATTGAAAATGATTTTGTTCCCAAAACAAACACTAAAACCCTGAATGATGAAAGAGGAAAGTGAAGGTCATGATGTTGTCTTATGTGTCAAAGTGACTGGGTCCCACGATGCCACATAGCTGCTTAGACATTATTACCAGAAGGGTGTTGCCAAAGGAGATGAATATTTGAATTGGAGTGAGTAAAGCGGATTAGCCTCCCCAGGGAGCGTGGGCATCATCCAGTCCCCTTAGGGCTGAACAGAAAAGGCAGAGGGAGGCAAGATTTGCTCTGCCTGCCTGCTGGAGCTGAACCATGGATCTTCTGCCCTCCTGGTTGGTTGTCAGTCCAGGCTGCAAAATTCATCATTGACTGTCCTGGGGCCTCAGCTTGCCAGCAAAAGATCTTAAGACTTTGCAGCCTCCATAATCACGTGAATCAGTATCTTTTATATGTATGTGGAGATACATAGACGTGTGTGTGTGTGTGTGTGTGTGTGTATTCTGGATTCTGTTTCTCTGGAGGACT
The DNA here is from genome assembly GCA_019455555.1 of Galemys pyrenaicus. Classification (NCBI taxonomy): domain Eukaryota; kingdom Metazoa; phylum Chordata; class Mammalia; order Eulipotyphla; family Talpidae; genus Galemys; species Galemys pyrenaicus. The sequence continues at coordinate 7,637,466 of JAGFMF010011760.1, read as the reverse complement.
CTATACTAAAGTGAAGAAGTGGCAATAGCAAGAGACACTGATTTTTTCCCGAATTTAGGCTACAAAATTAGAGAGAGAAAGGTGCAGGCAGAGAAGTTACTTTCTTTGTTATGAAGGTAAGTGAAACTTTACTGTCCTTAGGAGCCAAGGGGCGAGACTGACCAGAAAGGCGAACACGCAGGAGGCAGGCCCTGGCGCTGGGTAGAACAAAGCATGACAGAGGGCGTCTGCTTCTGGAGTTGCAGACAGTCAATGGCGAGGAGGCATGATATCTTGGCAGTTTGGAGGTTGTCATGTGGTGGGCTTTTTATTGGATTCTTTGTGAAGTGTGAGGGAAGATCTGCTGGGGGGTGTAGAAGGGTGTAACAGTGGTTTTAGGAGCTTGGCTGAGTTTTTGAAAAGCCACAGCCCCTAATGTCTTCTTGGAAGAGATACGAAGTCACAGGTCGTGTTCTCTGGACCCAGACATGTAGACCGAGTTGGGAGTACAAAGGATCATTGCCAAGAGGACCTGGGCCAGACCAGAGGCTCTGTGCTAGTCTCTGTTGTTGGCTGGTTTAACATTCAGAGGCAGCAGATCCTACTCAGGGGGTACGAACCCATGCAATTAACCCCCAGCGTAGCCCCCATCACCGATCACGTGCCCTAGAGCAGCTAGTGATAAGCCCTCGCTAGTATCAAAGTCTAGTCCTTTTTGTTTAGTGCCTCTTCCCTGATAGATTTCTGTCTGGGGCATGTTCACATAGGATAGAAATATAAAAAAAAATATTATGCATACAAGAGCTGGGGCGCAGGCCAAAGGTGCTGGGGGGTGAGAGAATTCACCAGAGACAGAGTGGGGAGCAGAGTGGGCAGATGTAGTGAAATATACTAAGAGGAGCAGCGGGCGAGACAGGAGAGGTCTGCTGTGCCAATTGGGTCAGCTCCCTGGTCGGGGATCAAACTCGTGCTGCAGTGGCTGGGATAGCTTCATAGTGCTGTGCTTAACCCCCTATGCCACCAGGGAGGCCCAAGGATAGAAAGATCTACACTGTGGCCCTCTCCCATCTATCCATCCACAGGTCTCTGTCTCAGACCTGTCACAAGTCTTGCAGTCTTTTTTCTTTCCATCTGTGACCAGCTTTATCACTGCCCTGTTCAGTGTGATAGTGTATTGGCCTACCACATGAAGTGGTTGCCCTGGAGACCACCAACTCTGTCCACGAGAAATACTTTTTACTTCAACACTATCTTTCAAAACACTGAGGGGAGCAGTAATGCAATCACTGGCCACATCCAGAGAGAGGGCCTGATAAAGGCTCTGTCAGATCAACGGGGTGCTCCAAGGTAAAGGCACCCTCTGGAGGGAACCCATATGAGAAGGTGCTAAATCCTCGCTACCCCAAAAGGGGTGTAGTGTCAGTTTGAATGACAAGGCAGAGCTTGAGGGAGCTGTCAGCTAATCACACTGCACAAAAGCAAGTTCTTTTTTAAAGGGAGGTCTGAGCAGCACTTTTGCAAGTCTGCCACAGATACTGAGTAAGTTCAAATACTTACCTCGTCAGAATAAATAAAAATGAGCATGGCTTGTAAATTAAGGTCACACACAATGAGAAAACAGAATATATAGCTTTTAACTCAGCAACAGATTTTATATATACAAATGAAAGTGAAACAAAATAGAAAAAAGAAACAGCACAATAGATAATATGAAATACTAAGAACTTTTAATATTAAAAATTGTACTGAAAGTAAATGCTTTAACTCGCCAATAAAAAGACAAGAGACTCAGCATTAAAGGGTACACAATGTGTTTAAGAACATTTGTCAGAGCTAAGAAACAGAAAAATAGAACATAAGCTATGGGAAAAAAAGATTCATCAGCACAGAGGATTATGAAACAAAAGTAGGAAAACTGTAGTAGCAGACTTAATATCTGACACATGTGTTCTTTGTGAGACAGGTGATGCTAGATACAGCTATACAGATGTTATCCATTGATAAAAGGAACATTAAGACAATCCAGAGAGCAATGTGACACTACTCAGTCCAAATAAATATATACCCTATGACCCAGCAATTCTTTCCCTTGGACATATCCCTGTGAATTGTTTCTCACGTCCAGGAGCAGACATATGAGAAGTTTCATCATGTGGTGCTGGTGGTGGTTGGCAGAGCTGCAGGGAGCCTGTGTCCATCACTAAGAGAAAGGGCAGGTGAAAGTGCTGACTGTGCCCTAGGAAGTAGTTATGCAACGATGGAAACGCTACCTTAAAGGTACCTATTCATACAGCAACAAAGATTAATCTTCATAATACTATAGGGGGGGGGAAGAATAAGAATGAAAGCAATGCAGTATTGGTCATCTTAAGCAGAAATAAATGGCCAGAAACCTATTCATATTGTAAACCTACAAATAACAAAGTTCACAGTAAGAGGGGCAGGGGAATAGGAGTGAAGGATGTAGATTAAAAGGGGAATGAACAAATGAAAGAGCAAACTAAAGGGGCTTTTCTAGAACCGACAGTGACACCATTGCTGTAACACGAGTGCGACTAAGACCTCTGTTCTGGCAGTCAGCTGCTCTTGGACAGACTATCTTGGAGACTTTGAAGGTGCATCACCTACAAAGTCGTGTCACCCAGCAGAGCTACCCCAGTGGCAAGAGATGAGGCGCACAGTTGGATCTACCCAAGCCTAAGGATTGACTGGACCTTAGTGGGAGAAAAATGGAGGGGCTCGGTAGCTGAAGCTGCTTGGCCAGAGGGTCTGAGGAGTCGAGGCTCTTTAATAATGACAGGCACAGGAGGAATGTGTGGACAGAAAAGTGTAGCCAAGGATTGGTATAAATAAGTTCTAAGGTGATGAAATGGTACAGACAATGGCTCTGCAGAGAGGGTGTTGATAGGAAACAGAAATGAAGAGCATAAACTTTGCAGATGCCAAAGAATGCCCAGACTGAGTCGCTGGGAGGGCTGTCCTTGAGCATCAGGCCGTCTGGTGACAGCAGCAGTGGGATGAGGAAGCTTGTGTGTGTGTTGGATGCTGAAGACTTCCATGAGGAAGGAGGCGTAAGCAGGATAATAAGAAATGACATTAAGGACAGGCTGGGGGTGGCCCAGGCACATTTTGTGAACCTCACATAAGGCAAGGGTGTGTTGGAAGGCGGCACCCCTGGGGAGCTAAAGTAGTCTCAGAGCTCTAGGCTCTGGAGACAGGCATGAATGAAAGAATGAGTAGCTTTGCTTTGGGGACTGTTATCCTCAAGAGAACTATTGTGCTCAGCTAAGGTGAGGAAGAAAGTACCTTGTAAAAATAATTGTGTGCACTCATCCCTCCATCCCTTAAACCCCACCCTACACACACACACCCACTCTCTCTCACTCTGGCATGCATGCTAGAAAAGTTCAGATAGTCCACATTCATACCATCTTAGCCTGGCCTACCTTAACAAAGTACTACAGATTGTGTGGAACAAATCATAGAAATTTTTTTCCCCACCATTTTGGAGTCTGGAAGTCTACGACCCAGGGACAGATAAGGTTTCCGTGAAGTCTTCCTGGCTAGTGCTCTTATAGCCTCTCCTCAGTGTCAGTGAGCTCAGAGTCTGCAAGCGAGCCTTTTGGTGTCTTTTTATAAGGACATTAATCCTGTGGGATCAAGGTCCCATCAAGAATTCATTTAACCTCGAATACCTCCTTGGAGGAGATAGCTCCAAATCTATTTAGCCACACGGAGGGACAGGACTTCAGCTACGAAATTTGGGGATAATATACTCAGTCCATAACACTGTACAAAAACTAGATGACTATGCCCTCTACTTTGGAATAGTTCAGATATAAAAGACTAGGGAAAGTAAACTCAATCTGAACCCTCAAATACAAAGTACCTCCCCGGGAAGTCACTGTTCAGATGAGATGTGGCTGTATAGAAGGTACAGCTTATGTGCCATCCGAAGAATTTCGAATAGGGAGGACAGGACAACAAAGGAAAAGAAGAGTGACATTAAAATCAGTCCCAAATTTTATATGAAATATTTTCAAGTGTATGATTACTATAGTGCAGCATTTTAGAACTAAGAGAGAATTTCCTCTCTGTAAGAATATTCTTTAGAGTACTCTTTAAGCTGATCATTTTAAAAATGAGCAAACGAAGCCCACAACACCCACAGTCACTGAGTGGGAGTTCTTGCCATTCAGTTGGAATCTTTCAACAGGACACTTCACCCCGAAGTTTCTGGCTGTATCCACAAATACCCTGAGTTGACAAGGAACAAGGACAGAAACTAAACTCCATTCAACCGTCACAAAGACTAGTACCATTAGCAAGGAACCCTCACTTGGCTTTCATTTTTTAATCGTGAAAGAAAAATGAGCTGATGTTGTCAATACAGTACCAGGTGGCAAGGATGCTGTGCTCCTCCAACCTAGGGAAGAACCTCCCTGGCAAGTGTGCTCAAGTGGTTAGTTTCCTGTTGATTTTTCTTTTTAAAATGTTTCAAAGCTGGAAATCAGAAATCTTTTTTAGCAGGACTGCTTTAGGTTCTTGTTAAGGATGTCACCAAGACAGTCATTTACAAGGCAGCTACACAGCCTTCTGCTTCCCTATGAGAAAAAAAAAAAACCTGCAAGAAGTACAATGAAATTTTACATTTTTTCCCAAGTGTTACAAAACTGGGATAAAAAAGAGAACAGTTTGAATTAGACTCTTAAAATGTGGTGGAATTAATATGGCAGGCAATCCTTTATCAACTTATTACTAGTTTTTATAAGAGACTAATTTTTCAGCTATTAAAATTCACAATGTAAACAGTTTACAAAACCAGCTAGAGAAACTGCAGTTAGGAACCAGAACATTTTGACTCGTGAGTTTATGTTTAATATATACAGTAAAAGCAATTATTATAAGCCAAAGGACAGTTTTAGACTGATTCCTCTTTTGTGATATTCTGGCTGGATTAAGGAAGTCAGAGGAGATAGTCTAATGTAAATGCCAAATCTTTAGAGAAAACTAGATCGTTGCCCACTAATGAATTATCGATGGCCACTTTGAAAACTAGTTCTGATATGTTAATTATGGTTGGCTTGGGTTTTACTGCCATGTAGGCAATATTATTTTTAAAAATTACAAATTTTGGTTGAAACTCATCCCTAGAGGGGGGGAAAAAAAAACCTTTTACTATTTTGCGACAATGTCATGGACACAACATTTTGAAATGGTCTGAGTGAGGCTTAAGAAACTGCTATGATGCTAGATCATATTAAAACCACTGAATTTTGATCACCTCTAGGAAGTCAGTATCAGTTAACAAAGCCACCTAATTTGGGCTCAACTAAATTTAAAAACGAACCATACATGAGAATATAACCAAAAGAAAAAAGATAGAGTGAAGAGCACCTTCTCTAAAAGTAACCTTTCCATATCCAATTCTCTTCGAAAAAGTTGGGATAGTAGTCATTTCTCAGGTTTAGCTCTCTCCAAGATCAAATACTGTCTTTTTATTGGCCTGATTAGAGCCATTTCTTAACTATCCATAAAGTGAAGTTCCATTACTTACTGCTATTCTGTAAAGTATTTATAATTATGCAATGTATTTATAATTATAGTCACTTTGAAAAGTTCTGTTTTTCTACGAAAGCAAAACTACACAAAATGAGTTGAAATAACAAGATTTCATGAATACACTGCAGTTAGAACTCAACTTTATTGTTACAGCCAATTTTTATTTACAGAATATAAATCTCTTCAAAAAGATACATTCCTTCATTTAATCAATGGTGAAAGGCCTTTATTAAACAGAAATACAGCCTAAACATCACATAGTCAAACAGAAATATAAACAGCATCATTAAATGTATGAACATATAAGCAAAAATGTATTTTTACTTAAGCAGTTACATGAATGAGGCTGTTTTTAATTTTCTTCACTGGCAACCCCATTTTACCCACTAAACAATTTTGCTTAAATTAACAGTAGTAAAAATGTAGAAATTATATTTTAAACATGAAAATATGCAACAAAAAACCAGGAAGTATCTTCATCACCAAACAGTTAACAAGTTCTCAGACACTCAGATACTTTCTGAGGCATATCAAAACACCTACATCAAAGTTGCATTCATTTGAGAGGTATCAATACATTTTCAGTGCTGAGACGATTTGTAGCACTTACAGTATATACAAGAGCAGCATAATACTCTGTTTCACATTTGATAAACACAAATTTAAGCTTTATGCCACAATTTTCCAATTCAACATACAGTTAACGCAATGACAAATACTCATTTTGCTTTTTTCTTCTAAAACTGAATAAGAAAATTGTTTAAGGACATGGAGCAATGCCATGTCTTCTTCCTTATATTAATAGCATATTGTGAAATGCAAATACTTCATATCATGGAAACTTGCCCAGCTGTACAAAGTCTCCTAAATACAGTGCAGTTGAAGTTTCCTTTCCAGATTCTACCAATTTATAGCAATTTTAGAGTTTAGATAAGTAAGGAAATTTCTTCAGATTATTGGACAATTAAAATTTCAGTGTGTCACTACCTAAATGGGAGTAGCAGAACACCACAAGCATGGCAAGTAAATCTTCTCACCTCCTCCAATGCTGTTGTGGGTTCCTTTCCAGATCACTAGGGCAAGTTTATGTGAATGACACTGGAGCTCAAACTTTATTTTGAGTTCCTTTATTAAGAGTTTTGAAATTTAACAGAACAATTTAAATCAGTCAAAGCCAAATACAATATGTATTCTTTCTTACAAATACCCACTAAGTGTTTTGTTAAGATGATTAATGATACTTATATCATTAATGAATGAGACGTAAATAAACATGTCTCTGTTTAGGGACTAAGAGTATTTTACAAAGCAAGTTTTTTGTAACTTGTTATGCTATAGAATTCATAATGAACGGCATAGTAAGTGCATTCAGTATAGGAAAAACGTGAAAGCAGACTTCAGGACAGAAACCTACCTAAAAACTTGAATTTAAGATGCATCAAATACAAAAAAGGTATTTTCTATAAGCACTATCATTTTTTTTCCATTTAAGTAGTTGAAATTTTCTGAGCATTTCAAATTATGATCCAGAAATGAAAATTTTTAGGTAAGAAAACTGTGTTCAGGAAAATATAATTCATTATGTAATTTCAGTTTTCTACTAATGCAAACCCAAGCATTTTCTTTTAGAGCAACACACAGACTGTTTTCAAAAATGGGAAAAAATTTATTTAAAGTAACTGATACACTTTCCTTGTCAAAAGACATGAAACCCAAGATCAAACTAACCACACAAGTGGTATGTAAGAGAGGAAAAAAAAAAAGGTGGCTCAATATTAACATCTTTCTTTTTAAAAAGACTGCCTTTAAAAGATACTATATGTAACTGACTTTCCAAAGGACAGTTTGAAATCTAATCAACTAAAGAAAAATCAGAGCAAATCAATTTTGAAATAAAGATAAAGCGGCTTTACCACATTCTTATAATTAATGTCCCTTTATGCATAATAATTACTACCACTTGCCTTTTGTGTAAAGTAGTGCAAGTTGCTGCCAATAACAAAACTCTCCTAGCATAAAGTACTGTTGACTGTCTATCAACTGAATGAGTGATTAATACAGAGCTTAAGTCTATATCACTTTGGAATGCAGTCTAAAATGCTTATTAAAAGCAATTTAAAGCAGAAATTCAAACTGACAGTATTCTCATTATGAAAGCATTAAGAAATGTACAGTAGGCTTTGTGTAATGCAAAAAAAAGTATATAATTGTAAAAGTGGAGGTATTTAATGGGTTGAGCATTTTAGGGAGAGCCTTTTTCTTTAAATTTGAAAGCTTTATTATGAAGTTAAAGTAAATATTTGTAGTTCAGTAAAAATGGAAATACCAGTCATTAAAAGATTACTTATGCTTTTTGTCTTTTACAATCCCATAGTGAAGAACTTTAGGGAAACCAACTGAGATATGCTAAAAGTTATAAGCATATCTAAGTATAAGCTAAAAGCTATTAGTTTTCATATTTTTCATAAGTATGAGACTTAAATTCACATTGAGGTCTATAAAATTTCAAAGGTTTTTTTTTTTTTTTGGTTTTTCTTGTAGAAACGGTTTAACAACCTTGAAAACAGCAAAGGATAATACTTCAGAAGTTTGTGATCATTGTATTTTTTTCATATGCTTTAGCTGGGAATAATGACAAGAAATGGAGCTCTAACAGTGTATTAATTTACTGCTTGCAGGAAGTAACTTCACAAAAACTAATACCAACTAAAGAATGAAGAAAAGTCATATTAGGCACTGAGAGGCTAAATAAATAAGTAGTGACATTAACAAAACCAGATAAATCCTATTTCCAGTTCCTCCTGTTATCTCACTGTGCAGCCAGGTATGTTGGCTATTTCCAGTCTAAAACCAAAGAGCTGGATCGCTTTGTTACAGAAAAAGTTCTACAAAAGGGAACAGAATGCAAAACAATACACAATCTCATATGCAAGATACAATTCACACTAATTTACAAATTTTTATTTACACTGTTTTATATACATTCCAGGCAGACCTAGTTGAATGAATTTTGTGCTCATAATGATCTCAAATGATCATGTGACCAATATAAATTACCACCACATCTCTTTGATTTCCAGAAAACGGTGGTAGCATGGGGTAAGAGGGGATAAATCAAATATTACTGGCAGGTGAGATCATACAGGTAGTAAGGACTAAAAAGAAAAAAAGTGGGATTTTGCTTGTGAAAGTATCCAGGCCACTATGGTGTACTGACTAACAGTGAGTACACATGAATGCCACTTCTCCAGCAACCATTTTCATATTTACAAAATGAGTTTACTACCAGCCAGCTGAGTTATTCGGTAAGGCATTCAGTTCCTTAGCTTAACATAAAAAGGCGACAGACAGCAAGCCACAGCACAGTTTTAGAGGGATGTTTTTCCTTCAGAATCCCTTAAATGGTCAGTTAAAAGGAAGCAACATTGGATCCTACTATTAGCCCGCAGCATGATCCCAAAACCTGCACAGGAAGCAGAGCATCACAGCCTCCAACTTCCAGCCAAAGAGTGGAGAAATAATATTTTGTTCCCAAGACCCACTGCATACTCCGAGGGCTCAAGAGAAAGCCTTTATTCCCTTTTACAGGTCCTTCCTTCTACCTGAATCTCTCTCATCTCTCTGGAACGCTTACAACAGTATCACAGCTAGCAGCAAGCAGTCTACCAGCAATGGCTCAGTGAATTGCTATTCAAAATAGTTTAAAGAATATGGAGTAAAGTAGAAAAATGATCTTTTCTACTCTCTCGTTCTCCAGGATATACTGTTTCACTTTAGAAATCAGAAAGTCAGAAAGCAAAAAAAAAAAAGGAAAAAAAAGGAATTTTACATTTCTTCATCGTTCTAAGAAAATTGTCCAACCACAGACAAAAATTCCACTAGAAACAGTTTTTCAAGTTCACTCCTACGGTATATAAAAATTTACAATTGTTTAATTGGTTCCATTCATTTAGGCAATAATGTAAAATCCTCCTGCTCTACCCACGGTGGTCCTAAGACAGAGCGAGCATCTGTGACACTGGGGGCAGAAGGCAAGCCCCAGTCTTAGTCTAACACTATTACAGATATGGACAGATCCTAATATTCTATTTCTGTAACTAGAATTTACCATTTAAAATGGCCTTTAAGTGTTTCTACCTATTTTATTAGCTTTAAACACCTTGAAATAATCCAAGTATTTTAAAGCACTTATCTGAGAATTAAAAGTCATTTGGAATAATAATACATCAGGCTCCCCAGAAAATTTCAGAGGATAAATGTGTAGTTGCATATTCAGAATATGCAGATCCATTAAGCCAACTTTGTACATGGGCACTTATGTGACCAAAGTGCAAAGCTTGTCAGACTAATTTCTAGGTAAAGTTAACCATGACTGCTCAGCTCCACACAGCAGTCTTCAAAATTTGAAGCGTACTTATCTATCGCAAAGATCTAAACTTCCATATAATTACCACACTCTCACACCTAAATAAAATTAGAATTCAAGGTAAAGCAAAATCAAGAGAAACCAAAACAGAAGCCCTCCTACCATGAGTATTTCTGCTTAATTCACATTTTTAGATCAGATTTTAAATGTACAAGATCTATGCCCTAAATGTTCCTTATTCTAACCACATCAACATACTTCTATTTCTCTGAATCTACATCTGTCAAGTAATCAGTTAATACCATTCTAAAGATAAAGATATTGAACCTAACTACACAGTGAAACCAAAATGAAAGGAATGAATCCGGAGAGGTAAAGAATTCATCTAAATGACATTCTCTTGTTCCCAAGATGATAAACATCTTTGCTTCAAAAATTAGCAACTTATCTACTACCTACCATTTAATAACAAATGAAACAGAAAATCTCAATAAATGAAACAAAATTTTTAGTTGAGAACAATTTGATGTAATGAAAATTTTAAATCAAACTAGTAACTTAAATGACCATATTTGGTATATGAAAGCATTATGCAAATGTTGGCAACATGAAATCGTATCTACTCCAGGAGTATATGGTAAATATTAATATTTATATGCCACACTATGGGGGGGCTAATTCTAAGACATATTCCCTAAAAAGAAACACTTTTCAATACTCAGTTCAAAAAGATGTACCACTAGCATAAATGGTGAATGTATTTCACCCTCCTAAACAAGTATTTTTCTATGAACATCCTAAGTTAGCTATACCAGTGCCTGGCATTTCAAGAGTAAATGACTCATTTTACCTACAGTGCATGAAAATAAAAAGGTTACACTGTATCTAGAATTTTAGTAAAACTGAAATCTTATTAAAGTGAAACTTTCTCTGCAACATTCTCATTGTTTACACTCAACAGACCGATGAAACAAATGAACACATTCACAGGAACATGTTAAATTTATAATAAATAATTCACATATAACATAGATTAAATTACCAAAGAAAGGATTAAACTGGCATCCTTATACCTTTTTGCAAATTTAACAAATTTCTAATCCACCACATACTGATAGCAGTAGGTATATTCTTGACATCATTCCATCTATTTAAAAAATAGATTGTTTAGAGGCATAATTCATAAAGCAAGATAACCAAATTAAATAACAGAATTTTAACAAATATTGGCTTTTTGGATTTCTTAAGAAAAGATTTACAAGCATTGTTCAGCTACTTGAGAATAATGAAATCTCTTCTTTACTCAGGCACTTTTAATGCAGTAACCTCAGGCTTCATTTTAAAGTATTGGTTAAAACGAACAATTGCATACCTAGTGAGAAAAGAGAGTAACAATAGAATTAGTCAAAGCTAAAAAACGTAATCCCTTATTTATTTCCACTCACCCTATAAGCTGAATTTTTCTAAGTTTTAAGGTTTCAAGGACATATTTTTAGTTTATTGCACCACCTACTGGACATTTTTCTTATACTTAGAGCATTTAACAGATTGTACCAAGTTTCTTCACGGACCAATCAGTAAATGTATGCAACTTTTATATTATTTAACTGGAAATAATAACTTCAATTTCCCCTTTGCGTTCTAAATCTTAATCCAAAGAAAAGAGACAAATGTAACAAATAAAGTAAATAAACAAATTAGGTAAAATTAAACTTACCCGAGGAAATCAAACTCAATAGTGGAGTATTTGGCTTGAATCAAAGCCCATAATCCCCAAAAGAAATGAGAAGCCTAAGAAGGGAAGAAAAATCAAGAATCATAACACATTTCTTTGTAAAACAAATATCAAATTGTACATGTATTTTTTTTTCCTTTTTCATAATACTCCATGCACTATACTTGATGCTTTTTACGTATAAAATATCTGAAAAGAATCCTTCCTGATGGCATGAGGGGTGAAGTCACACTATCTGCAGCCACTGCAGCCAGGGAGGTGAACCACATGGCACAGATCTCTCCTGCTTGCCTGCAGCAGCCCTCAGCAGTGTATTTCAGTAGATCCGCTTGTTCTCCTTCCCCATTGTTTCTGCTGAATCCTCTCACCCCCTGCACCTCTGGCCTACACCCCAGTTCTTGTATCTATAAATAAACAAATCTTTAAAAAAAATAAAGACATGCTTATTAGCTGTCATTAAAAAAAAAATACATACATACATACATACATATATATATTACACACACACACACCCCTGACAAGGGCCTCCCTGATGGCGCAGGGTTAAGGTCTCAGCACTATTAAACTATCCCCAGTCACTGCTGCATGAGTTCAATCCCCAGAGAGGGAGGTGACCAACATGGCACAGCAGACCAATCCTGTCTCACCTGCTGCTTCCCTCAGCTGTATATTTCAGTCGATTTGTCTATCTGCTCACCACTCTGTCTCTGGTGTATCCTCTCACTCCCTGCACCTCTGGCCTACACCCCAGTTTCTCTATGCATAAATAAAAATCTTAAAAATAAAAGCTAGGGCCTCTCTGGTGGCACAATGGGTTGAGCAACGCAATATGAAGCAAACCGCAGTCACTGCAGCACGAGTTCAATCCCTGCCACCCGCCAGGGAGGGGACACACATGGCGCAGCAGACCTCTCCTGCCTCGCCCGCTTCTCCCCTCAGCAGTGTTTCAGCTGATTTGCCTGTTCTGTTCCCCACTCTGTCTCTGGTGGATCCTCCTACCCCCCCATACCTCTGGTCTGTACCCCAGTGCTTGTATGCATAAATAAATAAATAAAACTTAAAATAAATAAAATCTAAAGAGTCATACGCAGTTATAATTACTGTAACTGAATTAGTTATTATCTAAATGACTACAGATCACACCAAAAGAGTTAATAAATGGAAACTGTTTATAAAGCAGAGCAATTCCTGAAACCTGTTTTATGTAGGCAGAGTTCATCAACACTGATAAATTTTGGTTGTTGTATTTTTAATAGTTATAATTACTAACAGGCTTTCCTACACATTATCAACATCCTGCTTCTTGATGCAGAAATAAGACAAAAAGGAAAATCCCAATCTTTAAAAAAATATAGAATGCTCCAGCAGTGACAAACCTCTGAAAACAATTTTTGTGAACCCAATTCTGTAAGAGGACTTTCTTATGTCAAAGAAGAATGCATGTTAGGAGTTAAAGAGAGAAAGATGAATGTAGAATTAGGAGCTGTAAAAGAATTGTGCCTATGCACATTATAATCTATTTTCAGTTACACATGATAATGTTTGAGATTTGGATCCTTTAATAATACTTTACTTCCTAAGCAATACTATACCTAGAAATATTTTAACTAGGAAAAATATCTTCAAGACAAAGTTTTTGGTTCAGCTTAATTCACTAATGTGACAACAACAAAACGTCTCCAAGAAAAAAAATATCTCAACATCTGTCATCTTAATATTTAAAAAAAAAAATTGCTAAGTAAATCAAAACAGTATACAAGATTTTCTAATCTGAATTGGGAGTTCTGGGAGTTCAAAACTGTGCCACTCATTCCCTTCACATCTATTAAAGACTCACATATTTTGTTAATGTTTTATCACTTAAAAGATGAGACTATTCACCAGTGCACCTTGATAATATATGATAAGCTGTCTTCTTCATGTAAATGTCATAGAAGTCCCACAGGAGAAAACTGTATTTAAACATGTGCATAAGGGACAAGAGAAGGAACTACCAGTGGATGTAGAGAAAAAGGTATTAATAGGCAGAAAGGAGTAACCCATGCAAAACAGGCTTGACACATGGAGATCACTTCTCCTGGAGCAGAAGTGAGGAGTAAGACAGAATTTATAGATGCTATCATTCCCATTTCATTCTGTAGGTCACAGGCAGCCATAAAGTGGGAAAGTGACACAATCAGATTCATGAATCAGATTCCAGTTCTTACAAAGATCATTTTGTAAAATTTACAGTATAAATTAAAAATCTGATGGCAGAGACTAGGAAAGGTGAGGGATTTAAGACTTTAATCAAAGGAGTCATAAAATTAAGGAGAAGAGGTTGGAATTAAAAGAATTTTAGGAACCAGGAATAAGAGAATTTAAAAATAGGAAATAAATATGAGAATAAAGAAGAGCACAGAAAATTTTGGTTTCAGAATACACCAACAGAATGGGTAGAGTTTTAATTAACTCAACAGGATAAAGAAAAAATTGTGTGATAGTTGGCAGGATGCACAAAGTAAAATTCAAGTTTGGACATACTGTAGCCAAAGACTAATGGGACCCCAGAATCAATACTGATGTGGAGGTGAACATCAAGAACAAATTCAACTTTAACTCATTAACAGAAAAATATCAGGTAAACTGGTTAGCTGAAAAAGAAACTACAAAAAGTCTTAAAAGGAAGGTACCTCAAAAGGAGAGCTGTAATCTTAGTGACTAGGACTGGGGAAGCCAAGTATGAGAATTCAGCTAAGTCTACTATATCCTTCCTTCTGAAGACAGCAATAACCCCTGATGTAAGAAAGTAACCCACACCTCAGAAGAAAAAGGACAAAAAAAGCACAAAACAGCTTAAGTAGAATTTAGATAAAAGGAATCCAAGTCAAGCTAGCTTGATACAGTTAAATAGTTTCTAGTGGAGTAGTATCAGAATCTTAAAGTATAAAAAACTTACTACTAAGTGAGGAATACTATTAAAAAGTAGCTTCAAGTTTTATGTTTATTCTTTATCCTTTTTCTGTAGTCTTTTACTCAGTATATGCCATCCATTTCACAGATTAAATTCCTTTTTTTAATCAAGTTAAATATCTCTCTTTTATAGATTAGGTTAATGAGTTTTCACCTAATTATAATTTGCTAAAAAATTTAAATGGGATGGATGTTACATTTCATTACAAAGTTATTTTGTACACCTTATTTGCCCTCCTACACTGTAAGTAGTTTGAAGGACTGTTTAATTTCAGCTTAAATTCTCCAATATAATTGACCTAGAGTAACACTAAGTATCTGATTATCTCATTAATATTTATGAACAATTTGTTGATCAAGCCAGAATTGTTCTTCAATACTATGTACATATACAACCGCAGTATCCCAAGAAAAGGTGTTAAACATAAAAAATTTGAAAGGGAGCCCAAGTTAGCTCCTGAATAGTAAATAATGGGATTGTTGACTAAGAATGTATAAGTTATTTGGACATTATGTGAAAGCTAATCAACTCAATGCTGTGAAAAAATTTAACTTCTTAAATGGGCATATGGAAAAATCACAAATTAGAATAATCGTACTATTCCTCATATTAATGCAGGCGTTGGCTAAGCAGAAGTTATTAGGTTGATTCTGAACTTTATTAATGACCTTGTAGGGGGAAAATACCTCCAGTCTCTGCTTAAAGATTATGCTTAAGAAAAATAAAGAGAAACAGCAGGCACCCTAGGACCATCTGGATAGCATGCCACTAACTTAACCAACAGGTCCAGTGCAAACAGGTATCGGAACAGCAGGTAAAGTCACATCTTAGCATGCCCTCCTACTTGAGATATGTTCTCAATGGCTCTGAGGAAATAATGCTCTTAAGACTATGGAAAAAGTACACCAAAAAGCCACTAATAGAGTGTATTTGTAAGGACTATATAGCAGATATTTCCCATGTCCGATGTAGAGAATTACAAAAGTAAAACTAAAATAGTTAAAATAACTTCAACCTGCCATTCAACTTAGCTGAAAAAGCTCATTCTCAAAATAAATTCAAAGAAATTTTAAAAATTAACAAATGAACTCAGAGTAAGGAGTAGGTCTTTAAAATATTATTAATGAAGTACTGAAAGGTCAGAGACACTGAAAATAATTTTATCAAAAGAAGGTTAAGAAGACAAAATACTGAGCCTCCATGGTGGCGCAGGGGGTCCATTCTCAGCACAATGAAGCTATCGCCAGCCACTGTAGCTGAGTTCGATCCCCCACCAGGAAGGTGACCCACATGGTGCAGCAGACCTTTCTAGTCTCACCCGCAGCTTCCCTCAGCAATGTATTTCGGTAGATCCTCCTGCTTTGCTCCCCACTCTGTCCCTGGTAAATCCTCTCACCCTCAAACCCTCACTACCCCTTCTACACCTCTGGCCTACCTCCCAGCTCTTGTATACATAAATAAATAAATCTTTTTTTAAAAAAGACAAAATACTGGGTAGTCGTGAAAACATAATTCTAGTGATTCTTCCAATGTATTTTATCAGGTTAACATTATAATCTGGTGATTAAATCTTGTGGAAAATCTCATTTCCAGTAAATCTGTCCTTGATTATGTTTTTCTTAAAGACAACAGATATTAAAAATAACAGCTTCACACATTAATCCTAACTCGAATTAGAATCCATTCATTAAATAATTACTGAACAATCCCATGTGGCCATCACTGTTGTGGAGACTGGGGAGAAGAGTCAATGAAGCAAAATCTTTGTAATCAAAAGTATTATAAATAGAATTATAAACAATCATGTATTTCATTATCTTGAAAAAGAATTCACAAAATTCAAAATGAGAAACAGTTTTAAAGAATGATGAATATTTAGCAACTTTTTAAATTATAGTAAAGATTTACTATAAACTTACCAATGCAAACTGGTTGACTTGAATGAAGAGTTCTTCTACCTCCCTTTCAGAAACTTCCGTCCCAGAACCCTTATATTCTTTGTAAGCTTCAAGGTAAGAACGCAGCCACTGGCCCTGTAGCTCTCTATCTGGATAGAGACTGTAGTCTACATCACTCACACCTAAAGTGGTAAAAATGTATCAAAGATTTGAAAGACACAGCCTCTTCTGTAGACTTTAATACAGCTTACTTTTGTTCTCCAAAGAAAAAAATATATATAAATTTTTTTTCCATTTTGGGCTGCAACACTGGATGTTAAGTAAATAACATTTACTAAACTAATAAACCAATCATAATGTATTCCAACTTAAAAATTATAAAATCACCATAATTAATTTTCATTGCTTCAATTAAAATATGAGCTTGAGCCATCAACATCAGAAGTTCCAAATCTTAGACCTCCCTGGTGGCGCAAGGGGTTAAGTGGCAGCATAAGTGCAGCAGATCTCTCCTGCCTTGCCCACTACTCCCCTCAGTGGTGTATTTCAGTGAATCTGCCTGTTCTGCTCCCTACTTTTACTCTGGTGAATACTCACTCACACACCCCCCACATTTGTGGCCTGCACCCCAGCTCTTGCATGCATAATTAAATCTTTAAGAAGAAAAAAAAACCTCTAGGGGGTCTCCCTGGTGGGGCAGTGGGTTAAGCAATGCACTGTTCACAGTAAACCGCAGCCATGGCAGCACGAGTTCGATCCCTGCCACCAGCCAGGGGAGTGACCCACATGGCACAGCAGACCTCTCCTGCCTCGCCCGCTGCTCCCCTCAGCAGTGTGTTTCAGTCAATCTGCCTGTTCTGCTCCCCACGCTGTCTCTGGTGAATCCTCTCACCCCCTGCACCTCTGGCCTATACCCCAGTTCTTGTATGCAAAAATAAAATAAATCTTAAAAAAAAAAAAAAAAAAGCTCTACCCTACATAAATCTTAAACCCTACAATAAGAAGCATACTCACCTTGAAGTTTTCTTACTCCTTCCTGCAGTACACTCCTCTTTAATCTGCACATCTAAAATTGACCTAATTTTTAAGTTTTAGCTCAATTATTTTACCCACAAAATCAAAGTAAGATCACTGGTGCTTCTTCCTCTTTCATACCCAAAGCAGTAACAACCCAGATTCCTAATATGGCAGTAACTCATTTACATGTTTAGGTGCTTTCCACTCCTAGAAGTATGTGAAAATCTGTACAGCACATATATGAGGATATGGTATATATATGATAAACTTAGTGGAAGGAAGTAACTGGAAATACATAAATTATATTTTTCCTAACATTTTTTCCCCAATCCAATAGCTCA
This sequence comes from Galemys pyrenaicus, assembly GCA_019455555.1. NCBI lineage: Eukaryota > Metazoa > Chordata > Mammalia > Eulipotyphla > Talpidae > Galemys > Galemys pyrenaicus. The sequence goes on along the minus strand of JAGFMF010011760.1, from coordinate 7,619,615 downwards.
AAGTTTGTAAAAATGCATGAAATTATACAAATACAAATTATCAATAAAAAATTCCTATTAGATATAAATCATCCAGGAGAATTTCCTAATCTTTACTTTAGAGCATCTATGTTTCTAAATATAATCAAAAGATGTACTTTTTCCAGGACAAATATAATCAGCTTTTCAATTATTAACAACCAAAGAGAGAGTGGAAGAATTCTTTTTTTAATTTAACCCAAAGCTCAGGTTACACAATGGTAACAGCAAAGGCTTTTAAATAACAAATGGTTTCAAATATCTGTAGATTTCTGGGTCCTTTGTGAGCCACTTTCCTCCTCTGTAAGCTGGAAATATGACCTAACGTACATGGTAGTTATAGGGGAAGAAAATGAACTAAGAGTCATAAAGCACCTAGCACTGTACCAAGTCTTAACAGAAACTATAATTATTTTTCTCTTATTTTCCTTAAGAAATTAAGAATGAAGTCATCTTTCTTACAGTAATTAATTTTTTAAGTTTAAACAAATAAGTTTAAAAATACTGATCATGGGCCTCCCTGTTGGTGCAAGGGGTTAAGGCACAGCACTGAGGCTATTCGTAGCCACTGCAGCAAGAGTTTGATCCCTGGCCAGGGAGGTGACCCACATGGCGCAGCAGACCTCTCCTGTCTTGCCCGCTGCTCCCCTCAGCAGTGTATTTCAGTGGATCCACCTGTTCTGCCCTCCACTATCTCTGGTGAATCCTCTCACCCCCTGAACCTCTGGCCTATACCCCAGTTCTTGTATGGATAAATCTTTCGAAAAAATTGATCTTTAAAGAAAAAAACAATTCTAAAAGTATTTCAGTCACATATGCTATTCTGCCCCTAATATTTACCTGCAAATTCATTGAAATGATTTCCAATATCATATGCCAGGTAGTTGTATCCAGAATATTCATAATCAATGAACTGTACATCACCTATGTGAGACACAAAAACAAAGACATAAGAAATCATATATAAGATCAGAAAATCCCTATGCTATTTGTAATTAAATAGCTTCCACTATTTCGTCTCATTGTACGTGCTTGGTTACATGCACTTCTGAGACAATGCAGGGTAAGGCTGTGAATTTTATGGCAATGAGCTTTACAAAATTCAAATTATGTATCTTGGTCAACAGCTTCTTTGTGAACACTAATGTCAACTATATTAAACAAAAGTCAAAAAATATTCAATCTCCAAGTTCAAACAAAAATAAAATGTTTTTCACCACATGGGGGCATCAGTTACTCAAGTTTAATTAGAAATGAAAACTCAACTCTTGAAAATTAACAATCTAAGCAATTTTTAACAAAAAAAATCTGTAATATTCTAACAAAGAACTAACAAGCTAATCTACATATGGAAATCAAATATAAACTTTGAAAGTCTTTATTCTGTAAACTCTACAGTTATCTACAACAATATATGCCCATCAACTTAATAATACCCCTAATTTAAATTGCTATCAAACTCTACACTTCCCTGGCATGCTACGCAATAAAGTTTCAAATAGCAGACCTAAATAGCACTTAGGTGGTGGTTTATCTTTTAAAAAGAGTATATTTATTTTTAAACATTCGAAAAATTTTTATATAAGCTATTCTAAATTACTGTCAAATATATATGCGTATTTCACTACAATCCTCCGAAGACAATGCTGTTCAAGGGACATGCTACTGTTAGGAACTCTTCATTTTTGTGTACTGAGTTATATAACCTATTTAGCTCCACAAAGATAGTGCTCCTATTTCTTTAAAAAGAGACAAGAAAGAAGGATGAGACAGAAATGTTTTTAAAAAATATTAAGTGGGTCACTGTCAACACCAGGGATCACAAACTCAAAGGCTTAGAGGCAAGCAGTAAATGAGTACAGACCAGAGATGGTTGTGAGAATAGCTTCTCAGCTGCTTATATTGAGAAAATGCATAGCATATGCTTAATTACTTCATGTTTTAAACATGAAGCTCAGGTAAAAAAAACAAACTCCTGGTCTATACACATGGCATTTCCCAAATAAAAGAGCTTTTGAACTGTAATGTGATATAGATTACATGTTTAATTTGGGGATGGATGTAGACCATATTCAAACTCAGAAAAAAATGCAATTATGTAACAAATGTAAATGGATGGCAAATGGAATAGTTTACATAAAAGCAAAAAAAATTTAATGTAATTTCACTTAATAATTATTCTAAACTTCTATAAAAATACTCAAATCTAGAGTAAAATAAAAATCATCAAAGCCCAGTTATCAAAATCTGTATGCACGCTGACATAATATAAGGTTTTAAAATATTGCTGACTATAATAAATCACTACAATTCAACCACCACACCGCAATTATTATACGCTTAAATTCACAAAAAACTATCCCACAGTCAGTCTAAGGTTAACCCCAAATCACATTATTAAACTATAGAGTGGGGAGACAAAATATGTTTTAACCAAATTACTAAAGTTCAGAATGGGAAGTCAGACATGTTTTAAATGTTTTTTCTAGGTACTATTTGAAATGAGAGTGAAGACTACTTCATGATAAAATACTTGGCAATCATGAAAACAAAATTTCATCCCCAAAAAGTACTTAACGACCAGGGAAATTATGTTACGTGGAAAAAAGACACAAAATAATAGATGCAGTGGTCCAATTTAACATATTCTCAGAGGGTGAAAATATATATATCCACACATATATAATACATGACAAAGAGGGAAAAGATGAGTAGAAATAAAGTTTTTTTCAACGATTTAATTACAGGTGATAGACAAGTGCCCTTTTTTCCTTATATTTTTATATAAGGAATATAGTCTTATATTTTTAAAATTCTTTACAATAATTACTTTGAGGAAAAAACATAGTTTAAAAAGTTCAAGAAAAATCCTCTAAATACAACTGTCAAGAGATAAAAGACCAATGAGCATGATGATATGGGACATACGAGCCACCTGGTCTTTAAATCAGGATTCAGGACAACTTACCAAACTGCACAACTGAGCTAACCACACAATTTTAATATATTATTTTAAAAATTGTAGCTGTTGATTGCTGTAGCTCTTTAAGCACAATTCTTGTAGAGCTCATATTAACTGTTACATGCCAATAAAAATACACAGCCCAGTCCTGAAGCATACTTTTGCCACATAAACAAAAGCTTCAATTCCAATTTTCAAAATTATATTTAGAATTTGGCAAATATAGTTAAAATGGCAGGTAAAACATGCCTGCTTGTATAATAAATACAGTTTAAGTAAAGCATAGGTTATTTTAACAAAAGTTAAAATCTGTCTCAGTATAAAAATTTTAGCAAGGCTTTTTGTAGTAGCATTAATTCATTAAAACTAGCCTTTATCTTTAAATGCTATGTTGAGTTTATAAATAATGAAATTTAAAAAAACAAGAAAATGAAGCTAACAAGATACAGATGAGGCTGTTACCAGGCTCCGTGCATGTGAACAAGTGATGCGATAAACCTCCAGTCAGTGCGTTTAAGAAGCACGGGGTGCGCCGCCACATGGCAGCAACAATGGCATACCTAATCTGTAGCAGATGAAGAAAATTTGGCAAACTCACATTTTACAAGACACAAAGCTTAAAAGGAAAAAATTAAAAAAAAAATCGGCATTAACTATTCTTTGTCAAACTATTGCAAACAAAGTGGAACTCAACCTTAAATTTAATCTTCTGCAACAAAGTAAAATTAAAGAGGCCTACTCTTTATCAGGTGCCAGAAAAATCAAATTACTGCAAGTGTTTTCCTACCAACAAAAAGTATACTGACCTTTACTTCTACAAATTTAACTTCTGATTTCTAAAATTCCCAATTATTTAGAAGAACGGCCACATTGCCAACCATTAATAATTAATAGTTCACATAAGCATGACTATCTCATTAATTCTTTAAGACATGACTTTCTAATTGGGGTTTCATGCGTGGAAAGACAGTGAGAATACTTCCTAAACTTTCCTAAGAAGAGTACTCTCAATTCCCCAGATCCTCAAGGGATCTTTGGCCTCTAAATAGAAGAACCCTCTCTTTCAAAGCTAAGATTATTTAATTTTTTATATATATTTTAAAAAGACTATATCTTTACATAATTAGCACACTGACATATGGGTAAGTCATCTAAGACTATAATTTGAACTTTCAAAAGTTAATTTTTATTACTGTATTTCTTGCATACCTTCACAATAATGAAATCCAACTTCACTGACTTAAAAAAATTGTTCAAATCTGAGCTGAAAATAGTCTTTGAATTTTTAAGTACTTTATTAATTTTAATTATTGTTTTGTTGTAACTAAAGCTGTATATCACATGACACCTTTATTTGGATTCCTTTATTTTGTTGTTGCTGAGAAAGGGATAAAAATAAAAAGTAATATAATCAATACGAAAACCTATAAATCTCTCCCAACTCACTATACTTATTCTGTAGTGTTAAGGCAGAAAAGGAATATTCTATTTTGAAAAACTTTCTCTTCATCTGTCTCTCAGCATCCACCTTCTCTATAGTACTCATCATTCTAGGCAAACATCTGTTTGGAATCTTTTTCCTCCTCTACATAGCATATGGCTTTCTGGAGGAGCAATAGGTCCCTTTATCTCTAATCATCAGTTCACAGAGAAATCCTGCCACGCAGCAAGTCTGCAAATGCTGGCAGAATAAATGGAGTTTCTGTGGAGAATACTGACATACAATGATAAGGCACATGCTGGGGGTGGGGGAGTGAAATGCTAAAGAAAAAGTGGGATTTCTGACGTTCATATCCACATACATGAACATAGAATAGGACTGAATGTATGAGTTTAAAAAAAAAACAAAAACATTGAATTACTATTTTAAGTAAGTCTTCCTAGCAGTTCAGGTTTTTACAGTAACTCAGGTTTTATTAACTAACTCAGGGATATTTTGTTAGATTATCCTTCATAAAAACATCCTCGAAAATACAAGTTATCAAATAAAAAAATGTGTATTTTCTTACATTTAAAAAAATACTAAAAGACTCTTAAATAATTTAAATATCAGTAAAACAACCACAATTTCAATTATGCCTTTTCACGAATAACAGAGTAAGATTTAAAGCCAATTATTTATATTATTTTAAAAAGATTTTGGTTTACTCTAGAATTCCCAAAAAAAGTGTTCTTAAAAACCACTCATTTATATTTTCCTAATAGCTGTTGATCAGTTTCTTGAATTATGCTGACAGAGAAAATAATGATTGCTATTACTGAAATTTAACATTATATATTAGATCTTTATATGAAACCGTGAAGAAACGGGCAAGAGAAACAAAACAGCCACTAATAAACATTCTAACAGCATCAAGACATTAAGACAAATTCAAAAGCTTTAGCAATTACATCTAATATGTCAACAGTTAAAGAATTAGCTGAAATTAAAATACTAGATTTGAAGTCAGTCAATAAGCAATAGTATAATTTGTTCTTCTTAGTATATATTGTATTAACTTAAAAGATGACTAGTATATCTTATCTTACAGTTCTCGAACAAAAGCCACGGCTTTGGTTTCCTTATTATTTAATAAATTTTATCATATCATTAAATATTCTTTTCTTACCTCTTTAAGATGTCATTTCACTGAAGGCAAGGAATGGGCCGCTGTTTACCAACCACCTAATTCCTGGCACTGACTAACTTTTCAAAAATCTTGACAGCTACCATCAACTTCAGAAAGGAAGCTCACTCTTCTGCCATATTCCTGAGTCCTGTCAACTGACATGGTGAGAACAGGTAGAAGCAGTATTTCTTCCTGCAATGCCTACCAGTTCCTGTGGCAGTCACAGGTAAAAGTGCCTGTAAACTACAGGGGATTCATAGGTTTCACGTGTATGTGTGTATGGATATACAAAAGACACATATGTATAACAAATATATCCATACACACATATACATAAATAAACACATTTTTTAAACTTCAAGTCATTTAAAGTAGAATGTTAAGCTGCATTTAAAGACAACCTGAACTATTATACCTATGAACCATGATTCCTCTAGTTATAGGACACAGTTACTCTTTTTTGACTTATGACAACCATCTTCAAAATTAGATAAATTTGGAAAAACGCACCCTATAAACATATTGGCAAGAAGATATTGGTTAAATAGGTATTGGCAAACCATGTAACCTCAGGCCAAATCTAGCCCATTGTCTGTTTTTGTACATAAAGTTTTGCTAGAACACAAATATATGCATTAATTTATATTATCACTTATTGTTGTGTTTGTGCTACAACAGAGTTGAATATTTACAATAGAGATGATATATATGATATAGTCTTCAAGTCCCTTATAGAAAAAGTTTGCCAACCCCTATCATGGTATAATAGGTGCAATTATGAACTGCTAAGTTCCTTGGCCTGTACACTTTAAATGCATTGTTTAAATTGTCAGAACCATCTGAAGTAGGTATTATCTCAAGTACAAATAAAGCAAACTAAAGTTCTACATTATCAACAGCATAAATCTGTTAGACATGCAGATTCCTTGAGAAATTCTTATTCAGTTGCTCTTGCATGGGGGCAAAATCTTGCATTCTCCCCACCCCAAGAATCCTAGGTGATTCTTGTGCTAATATAAACAACTTAAAGAGATGAAAAATGGCCTTTCTGACACCACTTACTTCCATATGTGATTAAATGGGGGTCTGAACCCAAATGTTTGGTTCCGGTAACTATATATATATATATATATATATACTCTGTCTGACTTTTTATGATTGTAAATAGGCTTCAATATATAAGCTCTCAAGAGCTAAAGATTTTTAATATAGTTACAATATATAAAATCTAAGGTACTGTGGTTGAAAAATCACATGTGGAGACCTCAAGATGATCAAGTCTATCTACATATAATCATAAAATTTTAAATATGCACTTCTGAGATTACAGATCTAACATATTACAGACACTGAGCTTGAAGGTGTCAAGGCCAGCCCACCAGCTTTCATCATAAGTTTTATATGAACTATTATACCTATGAACCAGTTATAGGACACAGTTACTCTTTTATGACTTTCATCATAATTTTTATATACTTATAGCTCATAGATTGGTATAAGAAGGTGAAACTTTGAGATAAATCACAAGAATGACTAAAAAAGTGGTAAATTAAACATGCTTGTATATATAATATGAAGCTTAATCATATTTCTATGTAGAAATTATTTTAATCCCACAAGACCTAATTTGGGTTGTAGATACTATTAACAAGGTAACTAACCAGTTAAGAAGGTAAAGGACTTTGCGGTCCATTATTTCTAATGTTAATTATCCTTCTCAAGACTGTTATCATTAGTAAATAAAGTACTAATGCCAGTTATTTTTTGCTTCCTAAATTTACAGAATTTCCTTTTTTATATAAGAGGTATGGTATCTTTTTCATATAAGCAAAGACAAGTCTGTCATACAGTTATATTACTTCAAAACCATTATCTCCTAATTTAAAATAGAATGGGTGACTAATAAACAGAATTGGCTTGTTGCCACATTTTCGTGGGTTTTAGATTTTGCCTTAATATTCTAACCACATTTCTTCATGCTTATGTATCAACTCGTTTTTTAATGGGTGTCACAGGGTTCAAACTAAAATCCCAAACGGACACAACAAAACCATCGTTTAGGAAAAAAAGAACATCACTATAGCTAACACATAAACATATAACCACAAAGACAAAAAAAGAACAAATGGTACATAAAAAGTAGACTGCTATGAAAGAGGGCAAATCTTAAAAAAAAAAAATCAATATATATGATAACTAAAATGTGCTCTTCTGTGTAGGAAAGAAAAATTAGATGTGAAAGTATGACTGAGGTAACATTTGGTAAAACATAAAGACAACAACCTTGAACTCTTAAAGCATATTTTATTTGAAAATATGAGCTTTTCATATCACTGATCATGTTTAGATAGGCAATTGGTTAAATAAAAAAGAAAAATGCTTTCTTTTTAATACCTAAAACAAAAAAGTAATCTGATTTTTTTGGTCCCTTTTGAGTTTTATAAACAAGTTTGCTCCGTGAAATGAATATGCAAAAAAAAAACTTAGAAAATAAAAATATGGAAGTTAAAATTATATTTCAAAGGAAACAACAGATTCTCTTTGATTAACTTGCAGTTAAAAATAAAGCTGAGTGTCCACTTCACATGTAAGATGAAGCCCCTCACTTGAAATTCTATTATATAAATGTTTTATTAGGTCTTGCACTGAACTTAATATTAAAAGCTAATAACATCGCTTTAGTGCATAACTAATTCTCTTGTCTCACAAATGGCATTGAGATTTGGTTACTAGTATATAATAAAGTACATATATTGTGATAACTATGCATAATAGATAATAAAAAATTAAAGGACACTGTCAAGTACTTAGTTTTACGGTACACCTGAAAATTTTTTAAAATGATTCCACACAAATATTTAAGACATTCAAAATAAAGATGAATATTTTATCAGTATATTTTAAAAAAATATAATCTCTGATCCACATTAAACTATCAAAGACACTTAAATGTGGTTATGAATACATGTTTCATTCTACCACCCTTGACAGTGTTCTTTGTTCGGTTTTCTTCAAGTTACAGCAGTTACAAATACCAAGAACGTTTGCATTAGTATAGTCTCCACTTATAATCTAAAAGGATCATAAATAATATAATTATGATCAATTAATTAAAATTCTTTGGCTTTAGTATCTTCATGAGAACACACTTTTGACTCAGAATAATCTTCCAACTTTAATTAATCTATTCAAGATTGGTTTCCTATAAAATACAACACTTTCATAGTTTCAAACAGACTTTTAAATTAATAATAACCCTTCAGCCAAAATTTTATTTTCAAATTTCAATTTAGCACTGAAAGGTCTATTATTTAGCAACCAAACCCCAAACCATTTATCCAATAATATAATACAACCAAAGTGTTTCTTAAATATGAAAGAAAATTGGAATACAGCAAGATAGAAACAGTCACCAAAAAAAATTCATGAAAATTATCACTGTCTACCTCAAAAAAAGGCAGAGCTTCTTGATTATAACTCTAGTAGATATAAATTTCAGCAACTACAAATAACATTTCCTCCACCTGGGCTCTCTCCTTAGCATCATAGTATCTAACACATCAACATAATAAATAGGTAATTTTGTTTCAAATAATGTTGTCCTTCCCAAGATTGAAAAAATTTCTGTTTATGAAGCAATGAAATGTCAGTTTTGTCAGTAACCCCCCATTACAAGCATGTGCATTTTCAAGCCATGAATACCAGAAAGATTTTAGTTAAATTTATAGTGATTTTATTATTTTTCATTTAAAACTCAAACAGGAACAACAAATTGCTCCTAATTAAGAAACATTTTATATAAATATATAGGATATTTATATTTAGCACAGTTACCATCACTTTATGACCCAAAAGAAAACCTTAAAAAACTTCATGCATGTTTTTAATCTTCCATTTGAATTAAACTTAATGATACAAAGATCAAAGGACCATTACGAACAGAACAGAAATCAACCTTACTTACTGATAAAGTCAAACACCTACCTTGTTTCTCATTGTAGATTATATTCTTACACAATAGGTCATTGTGGCAAAGCACAACAGGTGAGCCCAGACTGGAAAGACACTCTTTCATCCAAGTCATCTCTTCCTGAAGAATCTGAGAGCTTGGGATATCACTTAGGAACCTTTTGGTTTTAAAAGAAAATTATATCTTGTTTGTATTAATGACATTTTTCCTAGGTTTACTAAGGATTATAATCTCCTTTAATAAGTTTGTTCACTAATTGCACACACTCCTTAACTAAAACAAAAGGTCAGTTATTCCAAAAATGTGGAATAAGCTTAACCATGAACTTGAACATGATTAAAAAGAAACTGAGCAACAGTAAAAATGTAGGGTGAGAAAGAAAAAAATATATTTGGGGAGGTAATAATACTAACATTTACATTTACTGAGCACTATTCCAAACGTTTTACACTCATCTCCCCTTTATTTATAGGGAAACTAAGACACAAAGAGTTTGACAAAAAGAGGTTTAAGTACATTTTAAAGTTGCAGCAATACAAAAGAGAACTGAAATATCGGACCTCCCTGGTGGCACAGGGGTTAAAAGTCTCAGTGCTATCTAGTTATGACCAACCACTGCAGCATGAGTTCAGTTCCTGGCCAGGGAGCTGACCCACATGGCACAGCTGACCTCTCCGTCTTGCCTGCTACTCTGGTTATTTCCATTTTACAGAAGAGGAAACAAGTCATTGCCCAAGGTTACAAAGCAGAACTGAAAGTTGATCTCAGGCAGTCTACCTTCAGAATCCTATGCCCTTAACCATAATACCACATTATCTTAAAGTCAAGAAAATCGTGCATTCACTACTGCTACCTATGTCATTATTTTTAAGTGGCTTTCTCCAACCCTTTCAATAAAAGGCTACGTTAAAATAAGATCTGTCTCTTCCTGAATATCTAGCAAACTGGACAGACTTCTAAAAATTTGCCTGTTTCTGTTTAAGGGGTATATAATATACCTATCAAATTTAATGTCTGACAAATTACCTGAAATAAAAACATATACACAGAGCAAAACAAACTAATCTTTTTAAATAATCAAACTAAACAGAATACAGCTTTCCCCCTCCCCAAGAATCATAAAAAATGTTTAAAAATAAGAAAAATGTAGAGGTCCCTGTTTGTCTGTACTGTTCTTAAAACAAAGACTTTCTATCTACCAAACCTGAAGCATTCAAGTAAGAATATGTTCATATAATTTAGTAATAAATGCTGGCTAACAGAGTTTATATACAGAACATTATGAAATTATTTTTAATAGTGTGAACCTGAGGGGTCAGTATTTAAAGTTAACACTCCAATGATGAGTTTTCAATATCTTTACTGGACTTACAGGGAACTAGACAACCCAAAAGCTATCACTTCAGGATTAATGGACTGCATCAATGCAGTGTTTTAGTACTCTAGTACATTTATACTAATGTAAAGCTTAAAAATAGCCTAAAACAAAAAAATATTTTTAAAGGTCCCTACTGCCAATTCAAAAATGTACCTATTCATAGTGATCTTATATTTACTTTTTAAGAAATGTTATCTATTTGTTTCTTGTCCCTTCACTTCTACTCCAACCCAACCTCCACTTTTGCAGGGTTGTGTTTTTTGAGTTGCTTTTAGTTGTTGCTGGTTGGGAAAGAGAGGAAGCTATTTCTGTAGAGAGTGATTCAATGTTTATTTTACTTAAGTACAAAGAGATAAACCAAACCAGATTTCATACACAAAAATCCTATAGTTATCTTTAAAGTCTATTACCTAACAAACCAACGAAGGACATAATTTCACATGTATAAATAATTTTACCTTTTATTAGTGGCTTCATCTGTAAATGCTGTGGGAATAAGAGAGAAATATTTTCCCATCTTCAGCCATAGGTTAGATTTGGGGATCCAGCCATTATGTGCATGGATAGCATGGATTTTAGCAAGCTGGCGTGCTATTAGCCTATTTAAAAACAAATAACAAAAAAGGGAAATATTAAGCATCGTAAAATTCTTATGTATCCCCAAGTAAACTAAAAAACCCAGTGTGCACTGATTTTATAACATGTTTCATTTTTTCCTTATGTAAGACTCAAAATAATTTTGTAAGTAAACACTCAAAGAGCAAACAAGTGTTCAAAAGCAACAGTAAAAAGAAAGGTGGTCTATTATGATCATACAATGTTTGGGACCAGCAGTACAATACACAATTGTACATTATCTCAAGACACATAATAAACAGATACATTTAAATTGCAGAGTCATTTTAATTCTGAACCTCTTATGTCACTAAGGTTAAATGCTAAAAGGGAAGTAAAAAAGTGACTATGGAGATGAATGGATTCTCTACGTTCACAATAAAATTACATGACGCTAGAATCAACCTTCTTGCTGTAACAACAAAATAATGTGAAGCTGTGTATACTTGTGTCTGTACCATCTTTTATCTGTGGAACCTAGAACAGCAAATGCTAATGAAGGAACTATTCAAAAGTTTAAACAGCCTTTAGACTGGGTAGAAAACTATTTAATAACAATCCACTAATTAAAGAGCTTAAAACTGGAAAATTTTCAAGATGCCATAATGTACCGTGCTCTTCAAACTTTAGTCCTAGGACCTACAATGCAGCACCACCCAGGGCTGCGTGAGGTCCGAACTCCTATCAGCTGAATCACAATCTCTGACCCCCAGCACTCTGCATTTAAAATAAGATTTCCAGGTAATTCTAAGTCCATGATAAAGTTCAGGAATGACTGACATAATATAATGCTCTTATTCTACAGTCTAGTTACATACTAAAATCAAACACTGGAAGCTTAAAAAGAGAATATGATGCCACATATAGGAGGTACCTAGAATAGTCACACAGACAAAAGGTAGAATAACCATTGCCAAGGCAGGGGTAGTAAAGAGTGAGAAGCTATTGTTTACTGCATAAAAAATTTGTTTTGCAAGATGAAAATAGTTTATATAGAGACTGGGTACATAGTAGAGACTGTTAATAAATGCTGCTGAACTGTGTACTAAAAACTAAGTATGCTAGATTTTTTTAGATGTATTTTACCACAATTAAAAAGAAAACTTTAGGCCTCCTTGGTGGCACAGGGGTTAAAGTCTCAGCACTATCAAGCTATTGCCAGTCACTGCAGCATGAGTTCAATCCCTGGCTAAGAGCTAACCCACATAGCACAGCAGACCTCGCCTGTCTCACCTGCTGCTCCCATCAGGAGTGTATTTCAGTCTATCTGCCTGTTCTGTTCCCCCGTCTCTGGTGAATTCTCTCACCCCCTGCACCACTGGCCTGTACCCCAGTTCTTGTATGCATAGATTAATATTTAAAAAAAAAAAACCTGCTAAGCATTTAAATATGCCTTAAGAGAATTACAACATAATCTTAAATAGCAAAAGAAAGTAAATACCAAGTACTCACAGGCCTACTAATCATATCCTATTACACATAGTTCCTTACAGTTATTCGTTTCCTTTCTCAACCTTTTTTTTTTTTTCCCCTCAAAATTGTGGGTCAACTCAATATTATCACTTATTGCAAGCCAAGTGTCACAGAACTTAATTGAATGTACTGTTACTGGTTTCTATCAGTATACATTCTAAACATTCTATGTTATAGGCCTACATTAGTACCACACACACACATAGACATTCCCTAAATAAGTAGATCTTATTAGGTAGAGAAAAAGACAAAAGACCAAGAGCAGTTTTAGGTTTACAGCAAAATTTAGGGGAAGGAGAGGGGTTTCCCATATGGAGGTGGCCAATGCCCCTACCAAAGTAGTACACTTGTTATGAGAAACCTACACTGATACATGACTATCACCCTAAGCCCATAGTTTACGTCCGTGTTGTACTTTCTATGGGTCTGAACAAAATTATGTCAGATATGTACCATTCAATATTTTATAAGGACATTTTTACTTTCCGAAAAATCCTCTGAGGTATTCATCTCTCTCTCCCCCCTAATCCTCACAATCACTGATCTTTGCAGTATCTCCATCGTTTTGTTTTTTCCTTATCATAACTGATTTAACATTATCATGTTTATGACTGTTATCAAATACCAAAGCAAGCTTTGACAAAACTTTAGTGTCTTGGAAAAAAAAATACTTTCTACTTGAAGTTACTTGAAAATATCAATTATGTGCTTTCCCTAGACCAAAAATTCTACATTAAGCTTAATGATAATTTTGCCAGCAGTTCAACTGAAATTTTATAGTATTAAGACAATTCAGAATTAGAAATGTGAAATATATAAGTGTAGGTTTTACAAAGACTGCTATACCAGTAAAAGTGGCATTACCATTAAGCAATTTTTTCTTAAACCTTATGGATACCAACTCCTAAAACTAGTCTTTTCTCCTCACTCTAGCTATTAGGAAGTGCATATGAGGCTTTTCTAATACATTATAGAATATATTTCTGTATCTGCTTCTAATTCGAGCATTTCCTTTGGCCTAAAATTATGCATTTGTTTATTTTTAAGCATATCATAGATCTCGCTCAACCTCTGTGAATGATATTGAAAATTTATAAATAAATTAAGGAAAAAAATATATATGCAAGGCTAAAGACCATAAAAAAATTGACATCAACCAGCAGACACAAATAAGGACCCTTCAACACATTCTAACAGTATTATTTTTAAAAAGAAAGAATCTGTATCTGATAGTTGAAAAGTAGGATGTGCATATATCTCTATTCCATTCTTTATCACTGTGTTAATTGAGCAATTCTTAAAACAGGATCAAGGATACCTGTATACCCAAGACAATTTCAGGTGGTTAATAAGGTTAAAAAATCATTTTATATCCTATCATTTACCTCATTTGTTACCATTCTCTTGCAAGTCTACAGTATAGTTTTTGAGAAGCCACATGAAACTGTGTGTTAATATCATTACACTAACAGCTCACTAACTGTATACTTGATATTTTATTCTTAAAAACTGTGTTTTAATTTCTAATGTGGTAAAAATTGTACACTCACATAATTGAAAGGTACTCAACAACCTTTAAGATTTATACAGGGGTCTTTAGACCAAAATATTTGAGAAATTCTGGTTTAAACTAAGAATAAACTTTCTGTTTTCAAATCAAATCTACCCATTTGCAAGAGTTTTCAAGATAATTTTAAAAGACAGCATTATCGAAAATTGATCAAGCATAAACAAGGTATTATTCTTGTAAAAAACATAATACAGGGCCTCCCTGGTGGCACAGTGAGTTAAGCAAGGCACTATGAAGCAAACCTCAGCCACTGCAGCATGAGTTCGATCCCTGCCGCCGGCCAGGGAGGAGACCCACGTGGCGTAGCAGACCTCTCCTGCCTCACCTGCTGCTCCCCTCAGCAGTGTGTTTCAGTCAGTCTGCCTGTTCTGCTCCCCACTCTGTCTGGTGAATCCTCTCGCCTCCCTGTACTCCTGCCTGTACCCCAGTTCTTATGTGCATAAATAAATTAAAAAAAAAAACATAATACATTGGAATTAAATAAAAGGAAGCATAACAGAATTAACAGAACCTTAGTAAGAAAGGACTCAATAAATATAAGGAACTGAATAACAAAACTTGGAAATAAACCTGTAGCATTCTGATTCAGGCACTACTTTAAAATATTAAAGGGAAGCCCCAATCTTATGCTGTAGGTTAATCCAAAACCTCTTGAACTCCAGATTCTTTTGCAAAGATTCAAGAATCAAAATGGCAAATAATTTTTTTCCTTTAGAAAAACAACACAAAACAAAATACTAACTAAAAAAAGTAAATGTTCAAGGAAAGGACCATTGTAAAAATATTTTAGTGCACTTAAAAAAGAAAAATTATTTTTAAGAAAAACAGATTTACCTGAAAATTGCAGGGTTGCAGACATGCTTGGTGTCCAACGCTTCTCCCTGTATAAATTCATAGCACAGTCCATTGTTGAAGGTGCAGTAGAGCTGTGGTGCACAGCCGTGAGCCTGCAACACTCGGAAACTCTTCACTTCTTCATCTCGGTCCACTAACAATTCAGTTTTATTGCCATAAATTCGCACCAGGACTACATCCTCCATTGCGTTACCAACATAACAGCCAATTAGTTTATTTGTGATTCCATCTGTGAAAAGCTGCCAAAAAGAAAAAAAAATTGGGGGATGGGGAGGAAGGGGTTATAATTATATACTTTTATGATATAGAATAACTGGATAGTAATTAAGTACTAATTAAAATATTTTTTAAGATGAAAAAAGATTTGAATACATTGTCACCTCCCATGTCTATGATTTTAATTATTGATTTAGGCAAAAAGGAAAGGTACTATTTAATATACTACTCTTATTTCACATCTTTCTTGTTAAAGACAAGGATTAAATATATTTTTCTTGGTATCTATTGCCTTGTACTACAATCACTGCAAATGTTCATAAGTGTACATACATATATGATGTTTTCTATGTCTAATATATGGGAAGTATCGGAAGGTGAGGACTTCCTCTTCCTACTAATATACATCACATAGTTTAAATATGCATATATAATCTAATTTACATTATGATAAATGCCCGTTATTTTTTAAAAACCCTGTATTTTAAATGTTAATTCTAAATGCCACATAACATGCATTAGATGGGTTATAATAATTTAAACTATAATACTACGGCTAAAAAAGGAAGTAAAACCTTGGAGGAAAACATATAGAGATTTATACTGTATTTCCTGAAAGGGCCTTTTGGGACTTTTCAAGATTTAGCATTACTCAAAACCTCTTAACTTTCACTTTCCACAATACTGGCACTAAAACTAAGGTTTCTGTTTATCCAATTCCAATTCAGAGCTTTTGGAAGCTCAAAGGTGAATAAAGAAATGAGAAAAGGACGAAGGCAAGAGTCAAGGGCCTTTTTTCCAAGACAACTGGGGAAAAAAACAAGAAAAGAAGTGGTAAGTTTTAAAAGTGTATACATACACTTAACTAATGCCTGAGAATGAGGGTAAATTGTTCTATTTCAGTAGGACTGTTATAACAATAAATGATATCTGAAAAGCTTTAGAACTGCAGATGAAAATCTGAAAATATTAAAATTAATGCATTTTTAAATATAATGTCTTATTATATACAAGACTTGACTGTTGTCTTTACCTAACATAGGTAAATGAAGACTTATTTTGGTTTGGATTTTTTACTAATGTATCACTGATTTTAATACTGTTTAAATTTCAGGTATACCAGTCTTTTGCTTAACTTCTCTATAGACTGCCTTGTGATCACCACCAAAGTCCAATTTCTATCCATCATCATGTAATTGACCTCCTCATCCCCATCCCCCTCTGGTATCATTCTGTTGTCAGAATCAAGATTTTTTTCTCCTTAGCTTTCTTTCTTTATCTTCCACATTAGTGAAATAAGGAGTGACAGTTCACTTAGCATAATCCCCTCAAAGTCCATGCATGTTACAAAGAGCAAGATCTCTTTTTTTTTTTTTTAACAGCTGGGTAGTATGCAATATATTCCATTGTGTATACATAACATCTTCTTTATCCCCACTGCTCTGGCAATGGGCATTAAGGTTGTTTCCATAGTCTGGCTACTGCAAATAATGTTGCAGTGAACATGGGAGTGCAGGTGTCTCTTCATGTTAACATCTGAGGAAGTATGAACCTATTCCCCTAAATCACACACAGTGTTATAGACCAATGCCACCTCAATAAAAACAGTAAAAATGGAAATTCCATCAAAAAATAAACAACAAATTGCTGTGTTCATACTCATAGAATCACCCAGAAGTGGAATAGCCGAATTCTGAATTCTGGTTTATAAATTCATGTGGTAGTTCTTAAGTTGTTCAGAAATCTCACTGTATCTGTTTTCCATAGTGGCTGCACTAATTTACATGCCCACCAATATAAAAAGTGTCCCTATTTTACCACATTCTAGTCAACACTTATTTCTTAAATCTGTTTGATATAGGTCATTCTCACAGGTACACAAAAAACTTCATCACTTATTATTAGGAAGTACTATTATTCTGAATATTTAAGAATTTTAGGTATGCGTTCCTAAATACTTAATGCTTTCCACCTAGATTTTAAAAAGATTGTAAGTAGAAAGGCATTGACCAGAAAAAAAGCACTTAAACTAAATGCCGTCACTTTATTAATGTGGTAAAAAGCATACTATTTTTACAATACCTTATCAATACACACATGCTATTCCCTAATTTCTTCCAGACATATAGAGATCAAATATTTCCATTACTGTAATAAAGACTGTGAAACTAACATCCTGAAATGCTTATAATTAGTAACACTCTGCATTCCTCAAATGCCAAGACTCACCTTTGTTTTCTACATCCTCATAATAAATAGTAGGCACATAATACTTAAACTGGAAATCAAATGCCACTTACGTCTTCTTGATCTAGTTTATATCAAACGCGTTCTCATATCCTTACTTATATTTCCTTAACTGTCCATGCTACATGTACATACAGAAACATACAGCTAAAGATGTATAGTGAAAAGGGTAAGAGATAAGATTACTAAGCACTTATTACTGAGGCTACATACACATTTATAAAGATGACACCAGATCACAACCCTAGTGACACTAACCCTAACTTTACTACAAAACAATCACATTACTTGCAATGAATTGACAGTCCTCATAAACCCCTAGTGTAAAAAAATCAATTACAAATAATATAACCTCATACCTATATTTTATAAATAAAGGTAACATAAATATGACTAGGAAATGTGTTTTTATCTCCCTACTCAATGTAATCTTAGTAACATGATACATCTTTTTAGTGAAATAATTATTTCATGTTCTTACAGTCCCTTGTAGAAAGACATTTGTGTACTTAGTATATTATTTTGTCAGTACTGACTTACAAAAATGACTGATTCAAAAATATTCGTTGTTGTTAATGTAATTTTACTTGCTACTGTGACTGTCACTAGAGGGAAGCAGAGGTTACCACTAAAAAGGGAAGCAGTTACTCTGGACTACTGGGCACATTTCTTTCTTTCCCTGGGTTGGGGTTACAAAGCATTCATTTTCAAACAATTTATGTCTCTTGCTTGCTCTGTATGTTTGCTGTATCTCACAATTTTTAAGACTGATATAAATTTATTTATAGTCCATCTGATATATCAAAAAGTAAAATAACCCCTCATAAAAGAAAAATCATGAAAAATACAACTTTAAACATAGGTCCTCTATGACTTCCTCATCTTTGTTTCAAAAACAAAAAAAAAAAACCCTGAAGCTCTATTTCTTCCAGTAACTCCAACCAGTTATAAGGCCTGAACATTTATTTTCTAAAATGTCAAATTTGTCCCTTATCTTCATTCTCCAGTACCTCTTGTCTGGACTAACATAATTATCTCTCCAAGGTTTCACAAGCGTTTTTAATGCAATACACAGAAATGTATTCATAATCTAATTCAGTACACAGATATGTTTATATATAACTAAACCTCCAAAGAACAATACTTAGCTTATTACTTTCCAGGCTCTCTGATCTACCATATCTTATTTAAACTCATCTTCTTAAACTGTTGTGGTTTCAACCCACTGTATTGATTTAGCATCCTATTAGAGTATGGTAACACCAGTTTCAAAACCCATGTCCTAAGTGATCATTCATCAATTCAAACAGTTCCTTCAACTAATGCTGCCTGCATGTAGCCTGCCACCTAAAAAATAAGTGACATCATTCACCTAGTGAAAAATATTCAGGCTTCCTATTATGTCCTATATAATAAAAATACCACCTCCTTTATGAGGCACAAACCCTTCCTTTTTTCAAAAATTACTCCCACTTTTTTTCTTATACTCAACTCTGCCCAAAATTCTGATAATCCAACTTTGTCAAAGTAGACTTCTTTGCCCAGAAATGCTTCAAAGTCTTTCCTTCAAAAGCTACCCTCAAATATACCCTCATCTCTGAAGCCTCCCCTACCACCTTCTACAATTAGTTGTACAAAGAATGGTGACGGAAATTAGCATTGAGCCTAATACAGAAACCACATGTCAAAATCACTTAAGTTCAGAGCTTATGATTCTTTGAGAATAATTTTTCAGTTGACAAACAGGCAGGTTGGAGGAAAGAGGGGCTGGAGATCAGAAACAGACACACAAGAGTCCTAAAACATGCTATGATTAATTTTATAATTTCATTTATTTTCACACTATTTTCCAAAGTAGAGAGTAATTCCATTTTATAGAGATTCTAAAAATTGCCAAAAGTTAGCAATGGTTGGGTCAGTATTCAAAAACCACGAGTAAAGTGGTTCTCTTAGTACAAATCCCAGAACTTTCATAGGAGTTTATCAAACATTATACATCTCTCTTAACTATAGTAAGTATATTTTTAGATGCTACACTTGAATATTTGACACTGAAAGCCATACTGAATGAAAATCCCACATGCATCTGTAAGACTCAAGGTCCCTTTATCATATCTTTCCATCTTAAATTTATCTAAAAATTTTCTTTATTGGGTCCTCCCTGGTGGCACAGGGGTTAAGTCTCAGCACTATCAAGCTGCTGCATGAATTGAATCCCCAGCCAGGTAACTAACCCACAAGGCGCAGCAGACCTCTCCTGTCTCATCGCTGCTTCCCCTCAGCAGGGTATTTCAGCGGATCTGCCTGTTCTGTTCCTCACTCTGACTCTGGTGAATCCTCTCACCCTTACCCCACCCCTGCACCGCTGGCCTACACCCCAGTTCCTGGCTGCATATATCAATCTTTTTCAAAAAATAGGTTAAGTTAGAAAAAAAATTAGCTTTAAATTGGCACTCAGTAATTACAATCTTCTTATCCTACCACCTATCAAACCTTTGCCATCTAACTATAGGCTCCTGGTTAAAGAAAAATTCACATGGTGACGAGGAAATGAAAAAATAAAGATCCCTCTGCAGAGATGGAGATTTGGAACAATATCCTAGAATACTCCAAACACTGATTTCATCAACTCTTTCAGAAGGAAAACAATTTTAAGAATCCTGATTAGGGCCCGCCCTGGTGGCGCAGTGCAAACCGACAGTTCGATCCCTGCCACAGGCCAGGGAGGGGACCCACATGGCTCAGCAGACCTCTCCTGCTGTGCCCGCTGCTCCCCTGAGCAGTGTTTCTGTCAATCTGCCTGTTCTGCATCCTGCTCTGTCTGGAGAATTCTCTCACCAACCCCACACCTCTGGCCTGGACCCCAATGCTTGTATGCATAAATAAATAAATCTTAAAAAAAAAAGAATCCTGACTATTCTGTTGGGCCATAGCAGTATTACCAGATTCTTTTTTTTTTTTTAGAAAATCCTTTTCTTTTTTTTTTTTAAAGATTTATTTATTTATGCATACAAGCACTGGGGTACAGGCCAGAGGTGTGGGGGGTGAGAGGATTCACCACAGAGAGTGGGGAGCAGAACAGGCAGATCAACAGAAGTACACTGCTGAGGGGAGCAGCGGGCACAGCTGGAGAGGTCTGCTGCGCCATGTGGGTCCCCTCTCTGGCCGGCAGCAGGGATCGAACTCGTGCTGCAGTGGCTGTGGTTTGCTTCATAATATGTTGCTTAACCCACTGCGCCACCAGAGGCCCAGTATTACCAGATTCTTAATTCCTTTATACAGCAGCCAACCAAAGAAAAGTAGGTAAGTTAAAATCTGAATCTTTATATAGAATTTGGAGGCAGTTGTTATTAAAGGAAAACTGAAGTGAATCCCTTTTAAAAATTAATTTTAAATTAATTGTTTTTAATTAACTGTAACTATCACATGTGAAGAATGAAATACAAAGTTATCTTTCAGGAAACTTAAATTAAGATTTCTTTTATGGGGCAAGGTTTATTCTTAAATGGCTCCCCTGCCTCAATCATAATATACAGATACAAACTTCTTTATCAAGAATATGAAGTTCTCACTCCAGATCTGCATTTACAAGCTGCAAATTCAATTCCACTAACAGAAATGCTAACAGGCATTTCATTAAAACATATAGTAACAGTTTACATCTTCCTCACTAAATTGTTGGAAGAATATTATATTAAACTGCTTCCTAAACAGCGAAAGGTTATTATTACATGAAAAGCAGTATAACTTGCATTGTTTTAGATCTCTTCCTATTTTAAGATACTACATTCCAAAAAGCTCACCACCAGCCCTCTATACTTTAAGTCCTTTAATCATGTATACATAGAAAAACCAATTACACTTGTTAAAACCCTATCTAAATGAGGCACATAAATTTTGAGCAAAGATGGTCCTGTATCATTTTGACTGCATCAGAGCCTTTTTTACTCACTCCTGGATTTTCCAGTATGTTCTAGATAGTTCAGCTGGCAGAGTAACTGCCATGTAAAATGACTCTTACTAAACTTGTAAGGTATGTTTAAAGCATATTTTAAATTACATGAAAAATTTAGGAAAAAAATATATCCCCAAAATAAGCTATATTACTGATATTGAATTGTTTTACTCTGTTAACTATATAATACATACATACACCTCCTCTGAAATGTTAAGTATGAATTTTACCTTTGTCCTTAAAAGGAACCAAAAAAAAATCTCAAAAGAAAATATTCCCGTTGAGATTTACTAGAGAAATCCCGATGCATCACCTACTAAGTTTAGAGATGAATAAACATCAATTCAGCTTAGTAGTGTCTCAGCTACTGGGCATGTATTTCTAACTAATAATCATCCTTAGGACAAAGTAGTTGTAGCATGTACCTTCATTTACAAATAAATTTATTATACAGATCCTAAAATGCTAAATAGAATATTCGATTCCAAGTAATTTCTAATCAAAAAAGTTTAATGTTACCACATTTTGTGCCTTTTTTAAAATCTATATCCTGACTTTACTGAGTTTCACCCCCACTTACCCCCCAAAAAAGTACCTACCTACCGACTTTGATTGTTTGGGGTTATTAAATGATTAAAAAAACAAATTCACCTGGCCCACAACCTGGTGCACAGTACCTCAAGACAGTTATCGTTTCTGTTCGTTCTACAAATAGATCAACGGAAACTGTCTCCAACTTTAAAGTCTCTGCTTAAAAAGTAGCATGGTTTGCCAGAACAGAACTACCAGGAAGAAGCACTGCCTTTAATTAGTATCTGTTTAATTTACAATTGGCAGCCAGAATACAAATCACTTTAGTAAGTATAAGAATATTCTATAATAAGCAACAAATTAATGAATTATAAACCAAATCTGGAGTTTCAATTACTTTAATTTTTAAATAAAGAATATATGTATTTTTTAATTACATATGAAAAATCACTTTGGATTCACTTATGTCCTACCTACTGAACTACACTGCCTTAAAAAAAAAAAAAATCACAAAATCATCATCAAACAACTTTTTTCCCCAAAAGATATGGGGCATCTTAATGTGTTCAAATTTCCTCTAGACAAAAAGTGTAACTAACTCTCCAGAAAGTCCAGCCTCAAGGAGAGTTCTGGACCCTAGGGCACCTTCATGTTTTATTCATCTTTGTATAGGTGGTTACTTTAGTAAAGATTCTGAACACTGTTAAATCACTAACACTGCTAAATAAACTAAAATTAGTCAACAAAACAAGGTAGATTATTTGACCACTTCAAGTGACTGTTTTGACATTAGTGCTCAAACTTGAAGCAAACCTCAAACATCCAAGCCTTTAAAATTACTTTGTTTTGTGAGTTCACTTTCCCATACAGCTTCTGAAACTCCAGAAGTTAAAAACAAATTACTCAAAATATCATTTACACTAAATCATCTTCTTAAAAATTATTTATTAGAAAACAACTAGATCCTTAAGTTTTATTTCAGTGAACACAGTGACTCAAGAAAAAGAAAACGCTCGAGCCACTGGTCATACTAACATCAGCTATTGTTAAATTCATTAATAGGACTTAAAGAAAATTCTGAAATGGTTACTTAAATAATGTGTGCTACTGCCTAATCTAACCCAATCTAGTAGTGCATGACCACTCTGGAATCGGGTGCTCTCGCCAACCACAGGATTTGAGAAGATAAAACGCAGGGTGAGACATCAATGGGAGTAAAACGGTAAGGGAGGGGAGGAGAGGGAAGGTATGGAGAAGATCCGAGAGGATTAATTACTGCATTACTTGTGGAAGAGAAGGTGGCGCCGATCGTGGGGGAGGGGGGACCCCCGAGTCAGGGGAGTGGGCAAGGTGGGTTCTGCGGTTAGAATGGACCTAGGAGTGGGAGGAGGGGCAACTATCAACACGAATCTTCCCGACGTGGAAATGTTACAGGGCAGGGAGAGGAGCTTTATATTAGAGTTGCCCTGTAACAGAAACGGGTGCGTCACTCGCACAGCGGCTGCGGGAAAGAGAAAAATCTTCCCCAGGATCAGCCTCAATTAGCAATTGTAGAGGAAGGGGGAGTGACCTTCGGAGGCGTGATGGAGGAAATCCAGGGTCACTGCCCGAGGACGGGGAGAGACGTTCCCGAAGGTCCCGCAGGCCCCAGGCCGACGTGAGGAGGGGGGGAGATGGGGTTGGCGGGGGGAGGGGGGGAAGCTGGGAAGGGGGAGGGCCGGCGAGAAGCCTCTGGGCCTCGTCGGACCAGGCGACCCAGGGCGGCGGGTGGGCGTTACCTGCAGGGTCACCTCCTGGGGGTCCCAGTGCGGCCGCAGGTGTTGCAGGAGGCTCAGGGCCCCCTCCCGGCAGCGCTGCTCCTCCTGGTCCTGCACCGTGACGTCCAGCTTGGGCACCTCCGGGGAGCCGGGCGGGACGTGGATGTAATTGGCCATGGCCCAGGCGACGGCGGAGACTACCACCACGACGACGGCGACGGCGACCACGAGAGCTGCGGGCGCCGACAGGCTGGTGGCTCCTTCCGTCCCGGGGCGCCCTCGCGGGAGGGCTGGGGGCGCTTAGACTGACGGGCGAGTAGCGGGGGACCGGCGGGAGGCGGCGTGGGCGCCGACCCGGGGCTGGGCAGCAGCTGAACTGAGCCTGGGCCGCTCGCAGGGACGAAGCCTACCGTCTGCGCTCCCCCGCCGGCGGCCGCAGAGCACGCCGGGACTGGCCTGACGCTTGCGTCACGCGCAGGGCGGGGCCTCCGCCGGCGTCAAGAGGGCCGCTGGCTTCAGCGCCCGCACAATGGGCCGGCCGAGGCGCCGATTCCCGGGCCCGTCACCCCCCTCGGCGCCGCGTCCCGCCTGTTCCCCCGCTTCAGCCGTCCCCCTCCGACCTCCCCCTCAGGATCCTGAGTCCTGCCGAGACCG
Source organism: Galemys pyrenaicus (assembly GCA_019455555.1). Classification (NCBI taxonomy): domain Eukaryota; kingdom Metazoa; phylum Chordata; class Mammalia; order Eulipotyphla; family Talpidae; genus Galemys; species Galemys pyrenaicus. Next base: position 7,594,805 of record JAGFMF010011760.1, on the reverse strand, counting down.
GAAAGGCCTTGCAGCTTCAGCTCACCCGACCCGCAGGGTCCCGTGGTCTAGGTTTGAATGAGAGCTAAGTTTTTCTGGGAAGCGGGGCGCGCCATGAAATAAACCCGGGACCACCGCCTGAACTTGGACAGGCTAGACTCTGGATTCACCGGTCGCCTTGATGTCGGAGCTGCTCGGTGCTGCGGACCGCATCCTTGGTTGGGTTGGCGACTGATGCCCAGTAGCACCGCAGTGAGGTCGTCGTGGTATTTGGGATGAACTTAGTTAGCTGAGATACCTGGTTAAGATAGTACCGCACTTCGTAACTTATTTTTTAAGGTCAGATGTTTGCCCACACTAAGAATTATTCAGGGCCAGGGAAGGGGAGGGAAGGACTATAGTCTTGAGCAGCTCAGCGCTAGCATGGCTCTGCCTGTTTTAGGATATTCCTAAATGGGCATTGAAACTGCTACCTTCAAGCTTTAGTCTGTCTTAAAGCCGCTGTTTCCCCTGTTAAGGGATTACTGGAATTTGAGTCATTTATTAGAATCCCCTACTTTTCTTTGTGATTGAGAAAATGAGATGAGATCTGACCTCAATCTGTCTCCCCTGCAGCCCTCACTATGGGATGAATACGTTTGTTGATGATAAATGAAGTCAACTGAGGGATTCATGTTAACGTTCAAAATGTTTTATTACCTCATTATCATGACTTTACACTCTTGATTGTTCCGAAAGAACTTACTTACCTTTGTAAATCACAGTTAGTCCGCCATCAGTTATCAGCTAACTAAAAAGAAGAAAACCAAAATACAGTTTTATAATACAGCAAGAAAACTGATGGAACATTTTCCACATATAGGCTTTTTTTCTTAATGTAGTACCAAAGAAAACCTAGATTATGTGTTCCAATTTTGGGTAGACATATACTTTCATATTTTAGGTAGTATCTCTTGTGTTTTCATGTAAATTGTATTTTTTTTATTAAAGAGTTCACATTTTGAGAACTTAGAAATATTTTTGAATTATGATATGATTTAATACCAAATGATTAAAAAGCTATTTTAAGAACTGTATAATTTGTAATTTTAAAGACGTCCACTAGTAATTAGAAGGGGGGTGGAAGAACAACCACCAGGTACCTAAGAATAAAACTAAAAAAAAGTATATATAAGACATTTAATGGAGAAATAAGCCATAATCATGATTAGAAAAGGTACTTACTATAAAGAACTCAGTTTTCACACAATCAATAAATGGAATCTAATTACAGCTAACATCTCAAGGTTTTCATAGAACTTGTTAAAGTGACAAAGTTCTTACCAAACATAAGGTCCAAGACAAATTGCCATGATTTTATGGGCTGAGAGAAGGTTAGAGAACAAGTTGGGAGAACCTACCCCACATGGATTTAATATATAATGATTTAAAGAAAAAGGATTTCCAGAAAAGACCTACACATAATCAAGCACATTATATATGACAAAGCACATTATATATATGACAAAGGAAAGATGGGTGACTCAATACATGGTATTAAAGAAATACAAGAACATGTTTATCCTTTGTTCAGTGTAAAAAATTAATTCTAGAAGATTAAAAACCTAAATGTTAAAAGCAAAGCTTAAAAAAAAAACTAAGAAATATTAGTTATCAATTTGGTGTATAGATTATGCAATTCCAGGCCAAATGCCAGCAAGTTATATTGTGACAAACTGATTCTAAAATTCATGTGGAGATGCCAAAGATGCAGAATAATGATTTGAGGAACCACAAAATCAGAAGACAGATAGTACTCAACTTTGAGGTTTATTATAGCTACAGTAATCAAGACAATGCGGTATCGGTGAAAGAACAGACAAGTGGAACATGTGCACATATGGAAGAGCAAAAATGTAAATTAAAACAAAAAAATAAGACCAATAAAAGGCAAAGAGTCAAGACAGATATCAAGAAGATATAGATAGCAAGCAAGCATATGAAAATATGTTCAACATCATGTCATGAGAAAATTGCAACTTAAAACAACAATGAGCCTATTAGAATGACTGAAATCCCAAATACAGCTCCAAACAGTAATTATCATTCATCATCGGTGAGATGTAAAATGGGATAGCCACTTTAGAAGACAGTTTGGCAAATTCTTACAAAATTAAACAATCTTATGACCTAATGATTTTTAATTGCCAAATCTGAAAAGGCAGCCAGTCTGAAAAGGCCATATATGTATATCATATGATATATAGAGTATGAGTCCAACTCTAAGACACTCTGTAAAAGGCAAAACTATTGAGACAGTACAAAGATTGGTCTTTACCAGGGGTTTGGGCGAAGAAACGAAGGATGAGGAACAGGGAGTTTTAGACTATCTTAAAGTATGATACTGTTATGGTCCATACAAAATATTAGGGGTTTGTCAAACTCATAAAAATTGCACAACAGAAAAAAAACACTCGTGAAGGAAAGGGCTGAAAATTTTGAAAATACTAACATTTAAAACTTCATGAAATTAAGTGACAAAGTGAAAAAAAAGGAGATGTATGTGATTAAACAAGAATTCAGAATACCACTAAGCAATAAGAAAGTCAAACAGAAAATGGACAAAGACTATCATCTCAGGATTGGAAATCCAAATAGACAATAAACTCGTGAAAATATACTCCTCTAACCAAGGTAAAACAAAAATAGTATCCATTAGCTTGAAAGATTTTTTTAATTTTGATACTACCAAGAAAAAGGTAAACTTATTTGAAGAAAAACAACTTGGGAAAATAATTTTGCATAGGGATTCTTTCCCATACACCAAATTCAATTCCAGGTAAATGCAAAAATCCCACCCATGTAGATGAAAAAATGTTAGAACAAGGCACACTGCAGTATCATTTGCAGTAGCTAACTGGCAACAACCCAGCTGTCTGTCAATGGGGAAATGAATGGATGAATGGATAGATGGATCATTGGATACATAGGCAGGCAGACAGACAGACGCATACATAGTCGGGAATATCTTACAAGAGACAGAGATGGCAAGTAGGATATATGCATCTACTGATGCACATGTTCAGAAGCCAGAAGTGAGAAATCAAACAGTAGCTCTGAGGGCCAAACGGCACCTCTGGTGAGACTGCAAGCAATTGACATCTCTTTTTCTGCACCTGTTTTTATCTCTGTTCTCCTAATTGTCCATATTTGCTTCCTTGTGATTTCTGCCTATTAGTTTCTCTTCCTGGGTCTCCCTATCATTCATATATCACTCAAAAGTTCCCAAGAAGACCTTTCCATTGTTTTCTTTACCACCACAAGTTTTACTTTTAAAATACTACTTATCACTATGTAAATCATCTTGAAATTGATGTACTTTTTATTGTCTCTTCGGCTACCATGTTAGCCCCAAGAGAGCAAAGCTGTGATTTGTCTTGTATCTTGCCACTTTTCCACTGCCTAGAATAATGCCTAGAAAATAAAAGTTACTGAAAAAATAATTACTAGAGTCCTTCCTAGAATCCCAGTCATTTCCCTACCTATTGAGGGACAGCCAGATCGTTGCTAGTTTTTAGCTATTATGAACAATAGTGCAGTGTACATTCTTGTACACACCCTCGTGTTGTATGTGTGGGTTTTCCATACCAGGAATTGAAATTGGTAGGGGGTAAAGAATGCCCACCTAGTTAGCTGCTGAAAGTCTGCCAGTTTCCCATAAGAACAGCCTGCAGACAGGAGTGGTATTCGCAGATCACCAGAGAGTTCTCTGATTAAGCTGAGAAAAACACACATCAAGCAAGGACTGCTTCCTAGGCAGCTGGCCAGCCCATAAATTATCTTTGGCTTTGGAACAAAGCCTTAACTACAGGATGTCAGTAAAACTGTCCAGCACCTTGCAACACATGTCTAGAGGATATGAGATCGTTCTGAAGATATCATTATACAGTATCCAACACATTTTAGTCCTCTTCCTGTACTTAAGCATGCCACTGTGACCTTAGCACTGGGGATGACCTGCCTCCCATCTCTGCTTCTTGAAGGCCCACTCATTCTTCAGAGCTTAACTCCCCAACATTCATCTTCATGGAGCCTATCTGGATTTTCCCAGTGCAAATTTACTTCTCCCTTTTATGCATTGTTAGAATGCCTAACAAATTCTGCTTCATACCACCCACATGGCAGACTTAAGTCATAAAGATTGTGCCACATGTAAAAGACTAATAAAACTGTTTATAACTTGTTATATAATGAGCATTTTATATAAGGAAATGAAAGGATCCCTTAATATAAACCCAGAGGCTCTGGTCATAAATGTTTTAATTACAATAGCGTTAACTTTCAATTACCAGAGTAACAACATAAAGAATTTGCAGAAGAAAATATTCTGTGAGCTTATGTGGGTATACCTAGTAGCTAGCTCATCCAGCAAAGCATAATTTAAAATGAAATCACTGTTGCACATCAGTTTGCTAATGTCACTGTAGAGTGAACTGAAATTCAGAAGTGCAAAACATCAAGAACATGAATGGTGTGACCCCACTGTGCCTCATTACTCCCCCAAAAAATAAAAGGACAAGCCTGCAGATCCAAATTTCAGGTAGCCCGAGGGAGCTTTTGTAAAAGGACAGCAAAGGAGTCAAACATCTAACAGAGTGTATGCTGCTTACCTGTATCAGTCAGTTCAAAGAACATAATGGATAGTTAACTCTATAAAATGTATCTACCAGTGCTTATTCTAGCTCCTTTTTTTTTTCAAATCCCTCAGATTATAACACTATTTCACACAATAGATTAACTCTTTGAGAGCAAGAATTCTACTGTCTTCCTCTTTATATCCTCCATGCTCTCAAGATAAGAGTCTTGTAAATTACAATTATGGATTTAATTGTGCAGAGAAACATATCAAGTTATAACCATTTAAACTATGCAAGGAGGGAAAAACACTTTGTAAGGTTCTTGTGTGAGTAGTAGAAAAGGCTGCCCGTTGTCATATATTAAATGATACCATAAAAGTCACATATTGTGACATGGCACAGGAAGGAACTGGTCAACATAAAAAAAATCCTATTCTCTATGGTCATGTGCATGTAACAAAATAATATTTTAAATAAGTGACATAAAGCAGATTAATTGAAAATAATGTGATAGAAGATTTTTCACAGAATTTGATAAAATTGTGTTGGCGGTCATCATTATTATTTAATTGGTATTAATAAAAACCTCACAAGTGCTGATCAGCATTTCAACTTAGTTCTATATAAATCGATGACAAAAAATAACAGATTCGGTGCTTTTTTTTCCAATCTGTTTTTGATTGGCATTCAGTAGGCATTTACTAATTACTTGAATGCTCAAATGGGTTACATGTTTAAAATGTTCTGCATAATACTTTAAAGCAATGTTTCAGACTCCTAAAGTAAGACTGAGATGAATGTGTGTTTTTTCACTATGATTGCCACTTTCCTTCAAACACAATTATTTTAACACCAATCCAATTCTTAAATGAAATGTTTAGTAGCCCTATTCTTGTGGCTATTTGGTCCTCCATACAAAGTCTTTGAAACACTAAAGAGTAGAAGAATTTCATAGCAATTGTGTGTGCTGTAGGCTAGTACCTACTATTTGTGTGCTAAAGCATATCAGAAACACACATAAAGCCAGGACCATGTGCTCCAGCTACACCTTCTACTCTTGGTCCAAAGGATGAAATGTTGCTTTCTTGCCCTCTAAAGTACAGTTACAGAGCCTAGAAGGGTATAAAGGAAACTAAAAGGATTTGAACTTTGTAGCTTAGATTTGAGCTTATATTGTCCTGCTCTAGAATTTGAACAATTATTTTGATCTCTTTAACCTCAGTTTCCATATCTGCAAAACATTGATAGGGAGATGCTGAGAAGATTTAAATAGGTGATTGCCAAATCTTCCTCATAGTGCCTGATCTAGTAAGGCCTTATTAGCCTTATTATCTGGTTATTAGCCTTTTATCTGGAGCAAACTAAATGATACCTAACAGCTATTATTAAATGAGATAGTGCTATTATTATTAGATGTTATTAGATACTAGAAGGCAAAAAAAAAAAAAAAAACCAGTCTCAATTTAATCCAGGTGTTGTCCAAAGCTTAAACTTTAGTTCAGTAAAGGGACTTCAAAATCCAGAATTGACTTTGAAGTACACCTAACCTAAGAGACTTCCCTCTTCTCTTGAGATAGATTGAGTAATCAGTCCGGTGAGAGTAGTCCAGGGCAGGATAAGGAGACAATCAAGGACCTACTTTCTCTGGTTCTTCACAGTCCTCTAGGTCTGCTCATGTTACTCTCCCTCTCTTTCCATTGTCTGTTTCAGAGCTGCCCTGAGTAACAGGACCTGAGAGAAGGCACAATAGCAGAGAATGAGAGATCTCCTGACTGGTGGCTCAGTGACAATGACTGCAAATCACCTAAACCCAGAGCAAATACAGGGAAACTAGCCGTTGTACTGGAAGAGTTATAGATAGGAGTGCTCTGGAAACTGCTTCCAGACTCAGGGAAATACTCAGCATTCAATGAAGATGAGCAGAATGTAGCCTTACTGTGAACCAATAAGATAAACTGGGTAGCCACTAGATAACAGATTATCAAGCAAGTTAGTGCTAACCATCCAGAAGAGTTTAAAGCACAGGTGAGGTGAGATTCTGATGACTTAAAAAAAGCAAAGTCTTTGTACTAAATTAATTTTAGGATGGTATTAGGTCATTAGTGATAACGAGGAAACACTGGATTTCATCTATTTGTGCTTTGGAAAGATGTGATTGAGTATTCTTGTCAACATGTTAGGGCCATATTGTTTAGAATCTGATATTAAAGGTAGAAAGTTGACTGGATAGTTTAACCAAGTGGTCAACAGTACCTCTACTGTCAAAACGTACCAAAGGGGCTGCTTACAGGTTTTTAGCATGAGGCATTTTGCAAAAAACAGTAGGAGTTTCTACTCACTCCCACACCTCTGAGTCAGTGCTGAAAAATGGTAAGGGTCAAACCAAGGTACACCTTCTTGACCCAAAATCATGTGTCTGAAGCAATGTGCAAGAGGTGGTTGATAGACCTTCAGATGGAAAAATGAAAAACTTGAGTGGGGGGCAAAAAAGGAAGAGGCCGAGTGGGGAAAAATCCAAATAATGTAAAGCATCCCAACTAGCCATGAAAGAAAAAAAAATTATTTTAGATAAGTATAAATCTATTCTTTTAATATTAATTATATCTTGAGTTGATCACAAGATAATAAATATTAAAACAGGACATGACAAATCATACAAAATCAAAATTAGTAACTTGAGGTTGAAAAGAAGGGTCCAACTTTAGGAAGCAAATGCATTTTCTTCTAAATAAAAACCAAGTCAAAAAGGGAAAATACTTTGGGGTCTCTCTGGTGGCCTAGGGGTTGGGTTTCAGCACTGTGACTGCTGTGGACTGGGTTTGATCCCCGGCCAGGGAGCTGACCCACACATGGCACAGCAGACCTCTCCTATCTCTCCTACTGCTCCCCTTAGCAGTGTATTTTGGGGAATCAGCCCGTTCTGTTTCGCACTCTGTCTCTGATGGATCCTCTCATCCCTTGTGCCTCTGGTCTGCACCCAGTTCTTCTATGCAAAATAATTTTTTAAAAAACCCCTAGTGGCACAAGGGGTTAAGTCTCAGCACTATGAAACTTATCTGCAGCCACTAATGCACAAGTTGAATCCCAGCCAGGGAGCCGACCCACATGGCACAGCAGACCTCCCCTGTTTCACCCACTATTCCCCTCAGCAGTGTATTTCAATCTGCCTGCTCTGCTCCCCACTCTGACTTTGGAGAATCCTCTCACCAACCTACCCACCACCCCCACACCCACCACCTCTGGCCTACACTCCAGCTCTTATATACATAAAGATGTAAAAATAAATCTTAAAGAAAAAAATACTTTGACAACATCTGGAAATAAGTGATATGGAAACAATGCCCATCGGATGAGTTGCTGCTGAATAGGAATATACACTTGGTGATATAGTGATGACTTCCAGTATTTTATCATTAAAACTATTTCCCATTTTAAAAATACCCCAGCGAGGAGAAGATTGGGTGGGGGGTGGTGCAGGAAAAGCCTCATAAAATCAATCAACTGTCAAGACTGCCTAAGCTAAAACAGTACAACAAACATAATTAGTATTCTTATGTGCCACCAATAATACTTGGAAAGGGGGAGAGGAAGGAGGGTTGTATTCAAATTGCTGTGAAAAAAATAAACAACCTAGGAATAAAGATGTATGAGAACATTTTCCTTAGTACACCTTCATTTTTAAAAACTATAAAATGGGAACATGCATGTATAAATAATATCTTACACTTTTATACTCAGCAATCATTATCAATAACCTTAGCTCCAGATGATTCAGTTAAAATAGTTAATGCAAAATAAAAAATAACAAAGTATTCAGATCACAGTCCCAATAACTTTATATTCACACTTGGATGCACACTTAGCAATTTTTAATCTTTACACATCTTGAAAATTGTTTTGACTATTAAGGCATTTTTCAAAATTTTTTGTTTTTCTTCCAGTGCATTTTCAGTTAAGCACACTGCTCTGAACTATTTGAAATAGTGAAATTAAAAATAATACAATTGGGCCTCCCCGGTGGCGCAGTGGGTTAAGCAACACACTATGAAGCAAACCGCAGCCACTGCAGCATGAGTTCGATCCCTGCTGCCGGCCAGGGAGGGG
>JAGFMF010011760.1:7572250-7586056 GCA_019455555.1 Galemys pyrenaicus | reverse complement strand
CCCCCCCCCCCCCCCCCCCCACACCTCTGGCCTGTACCCCAGTGCTTGTACGCATAAATAAATAAATCTTTAAAAAAATAAAAATAATACAATTACCAAAAGGTAAATAATCTGGGGATGGGCCTGTGAAGCATAAATTTGTGCATTCAATTAAGATTCACTTGCAAATGGTGGTGAGAAAGTGGCCAGACAATGCATGTGATGTGTTTTGAGGTTTCAAATGTGAACACGCACATGCACACACAGAGATACCAGGAGGGTGGATGTCACTGCTGTAGCATAAACCAGGCTTTTTCTTCTCCGGTTTTTTTCCTGATTATCAATTGTAAGCAAAGGAAGCATTTTGTCTCATTCAAGTGAATTATTTGCTTATTTGCTATTGAGTTGTAGAGTTTCTCCCATACTTTGAGTATCTACCCCTTTTTTGGATATATGATTTGCAAATACTTTCTTCCTTAACATAGGATGCATTTTCACTCTGTTGATTAACTGCTGAACAGAAATTTTTTGGTTTGATGCAGTCCCACTAGTTATTTTTGTTTTCATTGCCTATATTTTTGGTGCTATTCCTGAGAAATGATTGCTAAGACCAAGGTTTTGAAGCTTTCCTCCTAAACTTGCTTTTAGGAATTTTATCATCTCGGTTCTCATGTCTGTCTTTAATTAATCTTGAGTTGATTTTTGTGTATAGCGTAAAATAAGTGTCCACTTTCATTCTTTTCATGTGGTTACAGTTTTCCCAATCCTGTTGTTGACAAGGCCATCCTTTCCCCATTGCATAGACTTGGCACTCCTGTCAAAGATCATTTTAACATACATGTGTGGGTTTATTTCTGGTCTATATGTCTTTTCTATTCCATTGGTCTCAATATATAGGTTTTATGCCATCACCATCACTCTTTTGATTACTGTAGCTTTGGCATTTGTTTGGCAGGCAGGAAGTATGAGGATTTCCCTTTATTCTTTTTCAAATCTGTTTGAATTCACAGGTCTTTTATGTTTCCATATGAATTTTGGTGGCTATGGAATTGTGATAACTAAGTTTTTTTATGTGTACTCTGTGCAAGACTAAGTTCTAAATGTTTTATTTATATTAACTTAATTCATCTCATAAAATACATAAAGTACATTGGTTACTTCCATTTTACAAATGAGGACACTGACACAGAAAGCTAGGCAAAATAATTTGCAAAAAAATGAGGCAGAGCCAGCAATTTTCTTATCCTGATTCCAGTTGAATAGCTGGACTGGTTTAGCAAGTTTTGAATCAAAGCTTTAGGGCTTACTTTAAAGGTAAAGCTGGACAGCTTTTAATGCCCACTCACACTTAGTTTTCTCATTGCAAAGTGAGAATGGTATTTATAACTAGCTCATCAGATTACTAGCTAGATTAAAGGCAACATGTAAACCACCACAGTGACACATAGCAACTGCTAACTATATGTTTGCTACTGTTAATCGCATCAGTCAAACTGAACACTTATTCCTAATGGGGGACCTTGAAATACCTAGAAACAACTGAGATTTTGCATGAATAAAAGAAAAGACTTGGGGTCTCCCTGGTGGCACAGTGGGTTGAGCGCCACACTCTAAAGCATCCTTGTCACCGTAACGTGAGTTCGATCCCAGGCCAGGGAGGGTAACCGCATGGAGCAGCAGACCCCTCCTGACTCGCCCGCTGCTCCCCTCAGCAGTGTATTTCAATCAATCTGCCCGTTCTATTCCCCACTCTTGTCTCTGGTGAATCCTCTCACCTCCCACGACACTGGCCGGTACCCCAGCTCTTGTGTGCATAAGTAAATAAATCTTTTTAAAAAAGAAAAGACTTGTTACCTAAGGCTATGTTCATTCCTGTAAAACTACACAATAAATCCAAATAAACTACATTTTTCTTCTTATGCTATGGTTTCACCAAATAACATGGTTTTGGACACAGATAATAAATGTTTCTTGGAATGAACGTGTTGTAAAGTCATAATGAGGCCACCACTTGCTTCAGATTGCGAAAGTTGATTCTGAATCCACATGGGTTATATATCACTAGAAGTCTTGATTGATAATGGTAGATAATGAAAACTTAATGGGCTCCTTGATTTCTTGTAAACAGTAGAGTACACAGTCTATATTGCACTAGAGCTGTGCTAAAAAAGATCCTGCCCTACATATCTGAGAAGGTGTCTAACTAAGAATAAAAGAACAGGAAGCCTCCTTGGTGGTGCAAGCAGTTAAGTTGCAGCACTATGAAGCTATCTGCAGCCACTGCAGCACAAGTTCGATCCCCAGCCAGGGAAGTGACCCACATGGCACAGCAGACCTTCCCTGTCTCTCCTTCTGCTCCCCTCAGCAGTGCATTTCAGTCAATCTGTCTGCTCTGCTCTCCACTGTCTCTGGTGAATCCTCTCATTCCCTCACACCTCTGGCCTGTACCCCGGTTCTTTTATGTATAAAAAAATACATCTTTTAAAAAAAAAAACAACAGAACTTCCTTCCCAAATCAAGTATCTCGCACCACAAACCAGCTAACAATGGGAATAGGGTGAGCAGAAATAGGCTGAACTTAAAATATCTCAATCTGACTGGGAATACTGGGAACTCAAGGAGAGGTCCTTAAGAGATGAGCTGGGGATTTGAGAGAAGGGTTGCTGAAAATATGTTTTATATTTATACCCTACTGAATAGAGACTAGTTATTAAACTTGTTAGGTATATTTTTCAGGCAAAAGGACTTTGAGAATCTTTTAGAGCCCTTAAAGATCTGTAAGACCCCTTCAGATTTGTAAGGACCATAAGACATTTTAGAAGGAAATATAATATATACAAATCACTTAATACAAACATTAGTAACAAATAATATATTAAAACATCATTACCTTATTTATTTCACTTAGTGTTATCATGCTAGAAATATCATTCGTGAATTGTGATCGGTAATTTGTCATAAAAACAATGAAACACTGATATACACACAAAGGTAAACTGTGTGAGATGATGAATGCATTAACTAACATTGTTGTGATAATCATTTCACAACATATATGTAGAGCAAATCATCACTCTGTACACCTTAAACTTACAATATGTTATATGTCAATCATATCTCAGGATGAAAAGAAGATGTTCTGAAACTATCAGTAGAAGTAGTGGTTACATAACATTGTGAATGTACTAAACACCTCTGAATCATTCACTTTAAAATGATTATGTGATTTCATGTCTGTCAATTTCATGACACTAAAAAAAAGAAGGGAAAAAAAGACCAGTACAAATGTCATCTCTGGTGAAGTTATAAAGAATAAACTTGCATATATCATAATCTGGTCATGTTTCATTTTATCTAACTGTATGTGTGTTAAGGCTAGGAAAGTCCTCTTACTTGTTTTTGTGTCCCCTTGATAGCTCAATGCCTGACCTGAAATCTAACAAGACTTAAGAGATGACTGTGTTAGTGAGCAAATTAAATAAGCCACATGTATTTCTCATTATTTAAAAGTTAAACTTAAGTTTTGGGTAACTAGCACATTTTGAAAAATCACTGATGTTCCTGAGCATGAAATCCTTGAATGTGTTAGGTTATTAAGACCTTTTTTCATGTGGTTACAGGACACTTACCTAACAGAGCTGATAATTGACTTTATTGCTCATCCAATTGCTGACACTAAAATAGCTGTTAAAATTATGAAAAACATCTAAATCCCGTTGGCTTGTTAAAGACCAGTCTGTTTACTGTAGACTGCAATGAATTCATTTCTGTGAAGTCAATGAACAGTTCTGAGAGCTCCTCATTTCCAAGTAACATGATCGCGAGCTGGAAAGTGGAATATGACCCACGGCTTGCAATTCTACACCAGCGTTTCACTTCTTCAAGTAACTCATTAACTGTTTGTGTCACAAATGTAAAGTGCATGATGATTCTGAATTAAATAAGTAGACTGATAAACTAGTAAAAGTTTTTGGAAATGGGGGGCTCTTCATGATTTATGCTGTCAAAATGCTCTGCTGCTTTTAAGTTGTCCTACATTTACTGAAAGGTCCCGCAAATTTTTCCTTTGTCCATAACTGTTCCAACTTCCAATGCACTGCAGTTAGGGTTGTAAACCTCCATTTGAACTTTGTTTTGTGATTCATTTAACAATGGAAATTCCAACTTGGCACATACTCAGATATGTGCATGGAAATATTATTCAAGAAAATAAACCATGATGAATTTAAAAGTCGATTAAAAAAAACATTCAGTTAAGTTTCGTTCAGATTCATACTTATAACAGTATTAACAGTATTATGGGAAGCAGAAAACTTTTTGTTTTCCCCAGTTCTTTGGCTGGTCTAACAAGCAAACTGACGTAAAACATACTAACAGAAACAAAACATTTACTGTTCTACCTTCAGAATCTCACAAAGACATGACAGGCTTCCCCGTTCATGCCAGGTAGAGGCTTCTATACCCTTCAGAGCTAAAGCGAAAGGGGTAGGGGTGTGGAGTCTCAAAGGGGAGGAAGACAAATCATAGGAAAATGACAAGAACAGATGTTCAGTAAACAAATGTTTGCCTTACCATGCATGTAAGTCTTCTGATAATAAAAAGTTACCTCTAGACGATACCTCTGTTCATGGTATAGGTATAGGCTACTTCCCTAAATTATTTTAGTCATTTAAGAGAGATTAAAAAAAAAACTCCTGGGCCCTCCCTGGTAGCGCAGTGGGTTAAGCAACGCACTATGAAGCAAACCACAGCCACTGCAGCACGAGTTCAATCCCCAGCCAGGGAGCTGACCCACATGTCTCAGCAGACCTCTCCTGCCTCACCCGCTGCTCCCCTCAGCAGTGTGTTTCAGTCGATCTGCCTGTTCTGTTCCCAACTCTGTCTGGTGGATTCTCTCACCCTACCCCCACAAATCTTTAAAAAAAACTCCTGCCACTTTCCCCTTTCCTCAACTGCTGTTAAAGTGCTTGTTGCTTCCCAAGAAGCTAAGGTCGAGTTGGGGTGAGGCCCTCACTTCCACCAGCAACTCTGTCCCCACCCCCAGCCCTGGCTCAGCATGGCCTCCACTCTGAGCTCCCCTGCAGCTACTCAGTCCTCACCTGTATGAGCACAAGTTCACGGTCACGGAGGACAAGATCAACGCCCTCAATGAAACAGTCACTGTAAATGCTGATCCCTTCTAGCCAACTTGTTTGCAAGGCCCTGGCCGATGGTAACACCCCAAGTCTTCACTGCCATGGCAGGGCTGGGGCCTGCCCCCTCTGCTGCTGCTGCACTAGCTGAGAAGACATGCAAGCAAAGAAGGATCTGAAGAGTCTGATGATGACGTGGGCTTTGGTCTTTCTGAATACACCTCGTCTGAGCATATTCAACAAGAAGTCAGCTCTGAAGCAACCACGGAATAACAGCAGAAACCTATTCTGCAGTCTACGTGACCTCAACTCAAAATATCCACAAGCCAAAGTGGCACAATTTGGGGAGACACATTCTGCTCCCCCAATATACCTTTTAGATTTTCACTAAAGTAATATTGGTATCATATGACCATTATGTTAGTTTTTCAGGTCCAGCTACAGGTATCTTCAGATCTGTTGTCTTGTGTAACGTGTCTCATGTAAAATTAACATTTCCTCAAATAAGGGCCTCTCTGGTGGCGCAAGGGGTTACGTTGGAGCACTATGAAGCTATCAGCAGCCGCTGCAGCACGAGTTCAATCCCTGGCCAGGGAGCTGACCCACATGGTGCAGTAGCCCTCTCCCGTCTCACCCGCTGCTCCCCTCAGCAGTGTGTTTTCAGTAAATGCACTTGTGCTGCTCCCCCACTCTGTCTCTGGTAAATCCTCTCACCCCTTCCCTCTACATCTCTGGCCTGTACCCCAGCTCTTGTATGCATAAATAAATCTTTAAAATAAATAAATAAAAATTTGTCAAATAAAGATGAAGTAGTTCAATCCAGTACACTGTTTTTCTAGTTGGGGAAGGGTCAGGTGCAGGCAGGGCACGCAGCGGGGAGCCGCGCCGAGTGCACCTGCGCGAGCAATGAGCCACTACGAGCTCCTGACCCGGGACTTCTCCATCCCAAGTCGGTCCTGAGGAACGCTGGCGTTCTCACATCGACTGTTAGGCACCGCCCCCGCTATCGCGTCTGAGTCTCTGCAAACATGTTGTTGGTGGGGGAGAGCCGGGAGAAGAACCAGCCGGAAGTGGACATGAGTGACAGGGTCGCTCCAATGCGCTAAAGTCAACGGGTTGACTTGTCTTACATCACGCAACTGGTCCTCAACCACAACAAGCTGACAACTGTGACAGCAAACATCGCAGAGCTGAAGAATTTGGAAGTGCTGAGCTTTTTAAATAACAGCTGGAGGATCTGTCCACATAGATTAGCAGTCTTCAGAAACTCAAACACCTGAACCGTGGCGTGAGCAGATCAAACGCCTTGCCTAGTGGCTTTGGCGCCCTATATTTGCCATAAAGACCCTGATGTGATTGGAGCGTCTGGCACAAAAGCGGTAGCCACCAGGGAGAAGCCCAAGCAGCTCCTGAGAGGAGCCAGGGAGCAGGAGAGCAAGGAGGCGGCGGGGATCCCCACAGGGGGAGCCAGGAGGTGTCTGGGCAGCTGTTTGTATGTTTGCCTCATTTACGGGTTAACTATTTTAGGGGTTTATTTGTACTATTTTAGTGTTTCGGTGTTGATCCTAAGAAGGATGTAGGAGGACAGGCAAGTGTTTGTAGAGCATGAAGCTGCCCCTTGAGTGTTTTATACCTTCTCACAACAGCCCCAGTAGGCCTAGAGCTTTCTCCCCTTTGATGAGCCCTCACAGGTTTACTCACCTGCTGAGGTCACAGACGCTGCTGGAACACAGGACTGCACCAGGCCGGGACCACTACACCACGGTAAACAAAGGCTGGGCCATTTGCTGCTTTCCTTTTATGCCCTTCCTAGAACAAAGTAAAATGTAAATAAGTCTGTGCAAAGAAACAGCATTTTTTTAAACAAAGGTTCTAGATTAAATATGAATGAGGACACAGTCCACCTAAGACAACATTATAAAATGTTGCCAAAATTGCCACTTTTACAAAATTGAATTGGTCAATTGATTGTCAGTGTTTTTGAAGTTACCATTATGTTAGAAAAGAGATAGATACTTTTGACACAAAGAATCATAATTAACAGAATAGTTGCATGGGATTTGTCTTATTTATATAACGTACTCAGTGAGAGTTCTTTGAACAGTTTTTAAAGATGGAGAACCCGGGATGTATCAGGAGATTGTGACTTACCCAGAGTTATATTATTGATATTACTTGTTATTGACAGAATCAGGTTTTTAGTTCAGCTCGTTTTAACTTCAAAAATAAGTATTCCTTCCAGTAATGATGCACCCATGAATTTATCAACACTAAGCCAGTAAAAAGGTATCATTTATCATTAGGTGACAGATTGCAATAATTACAAACATATGCCTTAAGTTATTTCTTTGAAATTCTTGATTTTTTGACTTGCATTATTTTACATGCGTTTACATTTTTTTCTGGGTTAATATTACTTTTGTAATAGTTCAGGAAAATAATAAAACATATTTTTTAAATTCCATAGTCTTAGTTTTTAATAAAAAAATGACTCCCCTCAGAACTCCTACATGGTATTTTTAAAACAAATTCCATTTTATATATTCTATTTCAGTGACTCTTTAACTCCATAAAATGCTTTAAGTATGAATTTTTAAAATGCTAAGTGAATTATATTTCTGCCTGGTGAGTTATTGCTTTAAAGGGAGTGGGAAGTTGTATAACACGTAAAACGTCTCCATTCTGTCAGACACATTTAGGAAGCCCAATGTCAGGTTCAGTGTGACCAAACGTGCATCAGTCTGTGTTTTCCAGCTGGGAAAGCACATGACTGTTTGCAATGACATCCTTTGATTTAATAGGACACTGAATGTATTCTTATCCTGAGAGAAATGCTGGTAGGACTAAATCTAGGTTTAATGTGAGGTGTTTTTTTTTTTTTTTAAATTTCAGAGATATATCTGTAAAAACAGTTCCTATCCCCTTAATACCTACATAATGCCTTAACATTTATGTAACATCTTCCTTAAAATATCTCCCATATGTATATATATGCCTTAAGTTATTTCTTTGAAATTTTTGATTTTTGACTTGCATTATTTTACATATATATATAGATATATATATATACATACACACACACACAGTGTTATACTGAATCAGACCCAAATGATATTATTTGTGTGAGTGTATCTTTGTGGGGAGTGGAGCTGGGGAAGAGGTACAGTGGAATATATTGCCAACACCAGAAATGTACTGATAGACCCATGACAGTTAGGCTTTATTGTAACTCATAATGGAGCAGCTTTTGTTATTTATGTTTATTTAGACCTTTCCAAAATCAATCCTATTTTCAAATGAGTATCAATTCTGTAAATTTACTACTTACTGCCTGAAAGCATCTAAAGGTGCCATTTGTATTTCTGTAAAATTTTAGGCAGTGACCCACAATCTATTGCTAATACAATTAAAAATGCTTGCTTTCAACATACATTTGGCCCTTTTAAAAGGCCTCAGTATTCTTTCTGTTGCTTTTTATATTTGCTGTGTTAAAAAGGATATGGTTCTTCTCCTTGAACTCCTATCTATCTTATGTCAGATTCTGGCCCTCCCTGATAACCTAGGGGTCAAATCTCAGCACTATCACCACAAAAGTCCACAGCTAATGTACATGTGACACAGCAGACCTCTCCTGTCTTGCCCACTGCTCCCTTTGGCAGTGGATCTTCCCGCTCTGCCCCCCACTCTGTCTCTCGTGAATCCTCTAACCCCCACACCTCTGGCCTACACCCCAGTTCTTTGCAAAAATAAACAAATAGAATCTTCTTTTAAAAATCTTAAGTCAGGGCCTCCCTGGTGGTGCAGTGGGTTAAGCAATGCACTAAGAAGCAAGCCGCAGCCACTGCCGCTGGCTGGGAAGGTGACCCACATGGCACAGCAGACCTCCCTGTCTGGCCCGCTGCTCCACTCAGCACTGTGTTTCAGTCAATCTGTCTGTTCTGTTCCCCACTATGTCTGGTGACTCCTCTTACATCCTGTGACTCTGGCCTGTACCCCAGCTCTTGTGTGCATAAATAAATAAATAAATATGAATAATTCTTAAAAAAAAATAAAGAAAATTTCACTTCCATTTAAAAATAAATAGATAGCTAAATAAATAGATAAATAAATAAATAAAAATCTTAAGTCAGATTCTGACCTGCGGCCTTGTAGAAAATATATTCCTGTAATTTGTTGGGCTTGGAAATCAGTAATAAATGAGATAGACATAACTGCTGCTCTCATAAAAAGAACCTTTGAAAGAAAAAACTAAACACATTTTTGAAAACAGAAAATGCAACTACTACCCAAATTCGCTAGAATGCAACAAGCTTCAGTGTTGCACTTGAGCTTAGCATCCTTGAGAACGCGAGCAAGGCACCCTCTTCTGTCACCTGGGCTCCACCAAGAGTCCTGAAAAGTAATAATAATTTTTTTTTAATTTTTAAAAAGATGAAGTATTTCAGAAGTAGCACTAAAAGAAAACCCAGACACTTATGTCTGTCTTGTTCATCTTTTGTCTCCTGGCAAGAAGAATAGCCTGGACTAATTATTTTATGATTTAAGAGTAATTAAACTGAACTACAATTAAATAATTTTTCCTTTTGATACATAATTATTTTTTCCACACATAGATGAATATCTCTATCACGGAAGGTAATAGCTCCACCCAACAGAGTTCAAATCAGGCCTCTAAAGGGCTGTTATTAATGTATATTGTCATTAAAATAAAAAAGAAAGAAAAATACTCTTTTCATGAGGATGTGGGTGCACATAACTGGAAAACCGAGGTTGAGCTAAAGCGCTACTTTAGCTACTAATACCCAATGACCACTCAGGGGCCACCACTCTATGCTGCCCGGTGCACTACACACTTGACAAACATCATTCATTTTCACAAGCACTACAAAAGACAATCACAACGAAGTGTACATAGTTCTCTTCAAAGAAAAGAAAACTTTTTACTAAAACTTAGCAAGATGTCTTAGCAAATGAGTCTAAATCTGAAGTAGATTTCCAACACAAGGGGACAATTATTTTTAAACGGCGTGTTACAAATGAAGGGTAACGTCATATCTGAAAATCTGCTATATTATCTGGGGAAGAGTAAAGAATTGTTCAGGGAGGGGTGAACAGATACTGAAGCATTTCCAAATACTGCTCTTTGAGGGGAGGCGAAAGGCACTGAGGGTCCTTAGCATACAGAAGAGAATACTCAGACAGCTGTCGTTGGAGGTTTAAGGGCTTTTGTACAGTACAGATTAGATTTTATTTTTGCCTTGCTTCAAGGCACAGAAGAGGTCAATGAAATGGTACAGGGAGATTTTGAGAATTCCCTTCTTGTTACTAAAAGTACTCAAGATTAACATTATCAGGGTAGAGAGTCTTTGTTCTTCTTAGATATATTCCAAAATAAATAAAAAACATCTGTACCGAAAAGTGAGAGGAAAGGAAAAAAGGAAAGAGGGAGCGGGGGAGTCAGGGAGGGAAGCAGAAGGGCAAGACTGAATGAAGAAAAGAGGGAGGGAGAAGGGGAAGACTGAAGAGAGGAAGGAAGAAGGACGGATGTGAGGAATGATCTATCCAAGATACTTTAAGAGGTAAATGCAAAGTGATTTAGGTAATTTAAGATAATAACCACTATTTTCTGTCTTTTTTTTTATTTCCACCTCCCACTCCAGTAGTCACTATTTTCTTATGAGAACAGCAAACTGTGTCCAATCTATGATTTGTCAAGTGTATAAAAATGAGAAAAACAATCACAGAAAATGACACACACAAAAAATTAAAACACCCAATGTTGACGAAACTATTCTCACATATCTCGTATGAAGTATTTGCATATATTTCTGGTAGCAGAAAGATTTTAAGCAAAAAAATCAATCTGAAAATATAAAACATATATAAATTTCATCCTCTAATTCTAATTCTTTGCATCTCTCTATCCTAGCAAAATAATCTTAAAACTGTGAGTACAAATACATTAATCACAGTGGCTTTTAAACAGAAGAAAGCTGGAAATAATATATTGATAAATCAAATTATATCAATAGAGGTATGTTGGTCACAGTGCATTCATGGAGTAGCACTTTATGCAGTTATGAGTACTCATGTGGAAAAATGTTTGTTGATAAATGGAAACACTCTCAAAACACATAATTCAAAGATCTATAATATCTTCCCTTTTCTCAATTATTTTTCTTTCTCTTCACCCCTTTTTTTGTCACTTACTTTATACATTAAATTCTTCCCACTCCTTTCCAAGCTGGAATTCTGCATCTTGAAAGTCCACCAATCCAGTCTGGTCAAGTGACTTTTTCTCTGTAAGAAAAGGGTGGGAGGCTGGACAGAGAAAAACCAAGGTTAACATTCTCTTTTTTGGCAGAGGGAGGGGTCATTTCCACATTAAGAATTTTTTTTATCCTGTGCAATTTTGAATAGGCTAACAGATTTTAAGATACCAAAAACTGAAACTTGTATCTAAGTATAATTATCAAACTGGCTTTTTTACATGTATTAACTTAGAAATCTATCATCCATACCTTCATCAAAATATTGGGTATTTTATTTATTCATCTTTGTTTTCTTGTGAAATTATGAAAAATTATTTTAAATACTAATAACAATAATACTTAAATGGAAGTGCTAAAATGTAAAGGAGTAGAAAGTTTCTCCAGGCACAAGGTCCAGAATTTTGCTCTGAAAAACTTCTGTTGGAACAATTTCCTGGGATCCTGCCATTTCCTTGCTCAGTTAAACAAGGATGATATGCATATTCCCTAGTTACACTTGAGAGGCCAGAGTGTTGAAAAGTAACCAGTTATTAATAAGGAATATGTCAAAAGGGAGGGAAACAGAAGTAAGGGCTTAAAAATACTTAAAATTGCTTCCTTGTTTTTGATTTTTAAAAAAATTTCCACTTCTAAACATAATTGATATGACGAGAGCCCCGCTGCTCGCTTTGATTAAAGGAGAAAAGATTAATTGCTGCACTTTGCACCTTGCTAGGTACTTCCTGTCATATCCTGTTTTCGGTTAACGACTTACTTAATAATTCAATTAAAAATCAGTGGAGTTATAAGTAAGTGGGATGAAGTCTCATGAGGCTCTAGATTTGCTTTAAAATACTTTAATACAAAAGAAAAGGGGGAGGGTAGATTAAGACAATATGGCAACATAATGATAATTTTAAAAATCAGGGCGTTGTTATTCACTGTATTATTTCCACTTTTGGGAACGTTTGAAATTTTTCACAATAGATTAAAATCAGTAGTTATCCTGTGCAATTATGAACAGGTGAAGGGATTTTAAGATACCAAAAACTGAAACTTGGTATCTAAGTATAACTAGCAAGCTCTTTGCTTTTGAGAATAAAGTTTCATATTCTACTAATGAACATTTTTATATCTTCATTTACGCAGAACAGTCTGGAGAATTTCTGATAGCTGAAAATTTCCTAATTGTTCAAGCATGAAAAAACAGATGCATATGATAAATATCAGATCCAATATGTGGTGACATTTGCACTTAAGTGACCCCCTCTTACACTTGTCACAAGTGAAAAATACAACTACTCCTTGGAAATCTGTTCCGAAAATTCTTCACTTGTTCTTCCCCACCTTCTAACCTCTTGCTGTGGTGCCTCAGTCTGGGATTTAGCCTTAAACCCCTTTCTCCTTCACACTATTGCTCTCTTGCTGATTTACTTAATGGAAAATAAGCTTGGGAAGATTCCAAAACAAAAAGACTGTTGTATCAAAAAGAATCATCAAAGAACCAGGGCAAGTAACAGGAGTGGTGGTAATTAAAGAGAAGAGACAAAGGAATGAACACATCTTAAGACCTCTGTTTGGGACCAAAGTAGTAGTATGTTTATTTACATGTGCAACAGTGAGACTTTTTTTGGTGGTTATTGGCCACAGAAGCTTATTATTATTTATCTCTTGAAGAGTCACTGGAGTAGTCCTATTCTTCATGCAAGGGAAAATGGCCAACGTCTTTAATGAGGGTGTAAGGTTCTGTGATGAGGATGTACCAAATATCTTTCCATGCTCTGTCACTCACTGTAATTCCCAGAATATAAAGCTCTGCAGAGGTAGGCCAGTTTGCAGAAAGGAGCCCAGGGCCTTTTGGGAGAAGATAAATCCTATATATACTCTCTAGGGATATCTTATCCCCACCTCCCAGATGTGAAGTTAGAGAACAATGCCTAGATGGAGAAGCTCCATTCACCCATGAGTAGAGATAGGCAGCATGTCTCCTAAAATAATGTGGAGCTATTGGACTGTTACCCCAAATTCACAATACACAAATAATACAGAAGTAAACAGATGGATAGACAGATTAATACTCTTTTTCAACGTAAAGAAGTAACTGGTAATTAAATCTTTTCCTTCAGTCAAACAAAATTTTTACTTCATGTTGGATCTTCCCTTCCTTCAATTACTAATACTTCGAAGTTATCTAGGAAAATTGTCTATGTTTAAAATGGTGTTGCAAACATGGATGGAACTGGAAGGGATTATGCTCAGCGAAGTAAGTCAGAAGGCAAAAGAAAAATACCAGATAGTTCCTCCCCTAGAAGGACTATAAGGGAACCAAATAAGGATCAAGGAAAGGAATAAGAACAATAATAATAATAACAACAAGAAAGAAACAAAAACCAAAAATGAAAAGACAAGGACAAACTGGGGACACTTGGTGGGGAGGGAAGAGG
>JAGFMF010011760.1:7533758-7571485 GCA_019455555.1 Galemys pyrenaicus | reverse complement strand
CCCTCCCTGGCCGGCAGCAGGGATCGAACTCGTGCTGCAGTGGCTGCTGTTTGCTTCATAGTGCATTGCGTAACCCGCTGTGCCACCAGGGAGGCCCGACTTGACTATTCTAAACAATGATTAATCTTGCCACATTTCCTTATCTAAGTAGTCAACTTCCCACCCTAATCCCAATTTTTTTCTCTTGAATTCTCATCAAGTATCTCACTTCACAGAGTTCTGTCTGTCTCTGAATTCCCATTATATTTGCCATTCATTGTCATCCTCTTCTCCATTGTTACAGTTTATTTGAGCTAAAGAGGACCTCAGGAGGCAGATGACTCCTTAAGGGACTTAATGTATTTTGTACGGAAGACTGAACAGTGACTAAAACTGACTTGTTCAGAACATGTGAGCTCTCCCCACTACCTCTCTTTGATTCTCTTCAGCTCAGTAACCGCCATGGACAACTGAATGTGAATCATAGGGTTGTATTGGTGTACCTAGCAACCAGCAGGGTCCCAAGGATAAAACTCTAAAGACATACCCTTTGATATGGTAATGAATGAAACTAAAGAGGTAATCCTACCACACAGTACATTTCCATGTAAGCAGAGTCAAATGTCAACAATGGAATTACTGCATAGTAACTGTGGCTTTATGGCCTTTGGAGCATTAATGCCCTCTCTATAATCAAGCCTTTTGCTTTAGTGACATCAAGCAAACATCTCTACCATTCAAAGAATGAAATAATGAGGACATATAGAGGAGAACCAAGAGCAATATCAAAACCCACCATGAATACAGAAGCCAGATTTAACAAACATTAACACTCAGCCATTTTTCGTAAGAAATAAAACATTGTAGAGGTAAAGCCCCCTCTCCTTGTTTTTCTGTCTCTTTCTCCAGAACACTTATCCTAAAGTTGATAAGTCTATTCCCATCCTTGTTTTTAACTATTTTTACTATGCTCACACATATCCATTATGTAGTATTATTGTGTAACATGTTACACAAATGTCATATAATGCATAGTATATGGCAAACTTTTTTATTAAGTTTTATATTTGAGATTTATGTATGAGAATATATATAATGGATTCATTTTAATTGTTGCATAGGATTCCAAGAAGTGAATAATGTGCGGTTTCTATAACTTATTGAAAAGCATTTAGATTATTTACAATGTTTTGGAAATTGCACCAAAATAGCTGCAGGGAATATATTTCTACATGACTTGCCATGTGTGGAACCCCCTTTAGTGTAAATATTTGAACATGAAATAATGTTAATAGGATAAATTGAGACAGATTTCCACTGTATAGAACAGTGTGGTTTTCTACCTGTGAATGAGAAAGGTATTTGGTCTTTGTCCCCAGTTCAGAGTTGCTAAAACCCCTGAATTTTCTTAAGTGATGAGGAGATAAGAAAGACTGAAAACGGTAGACACCAATGGCCACAATCATGCCTCGTCTTTACCATCACACCCTGCCAGGGGCCCCCTATATTTCTTCCTAATAGTTGGTGTTTGGGGAGTTGTTCCTCCTTTTTCATCTACCATGAGGACTAGATGAAATTTTCTATACTCTACCTGCAGAAGCCTATCATTTCTAACTTCTTCTATGCCCTTCCTGGACATTTCAGTGTAGTAGGTTAAATTCAAGTTCTGCAAATGTTAACTTCACTCCCCTTCTGACTTGGAGTGGACTCTGTGTCCCTGCTCCACTGACTTGAGACTTGCATGTGATTTCTTTGGCCATTAAGTGTGATAGGATAAGCAGTGGTATGAGCACAGGCTTCATGTGCACTCATAAAGTTGTCTTGTCTTGTGCTTGTCAGTGATTGGATCTGGGTGGCTGCTATGGAAACACAGGAAGCACACCTGAACCCACCTGCAACCTGGACTTGGAACCCAGAGTCCAAGATAACAGTAACCCACAAACTTGTAAGAGAAAAAAAAACAATGTTTGGCATTTGAGCCACTTAGATTGGGGCTGGCTTATTCTGCAGCACTATTGGCACCATAGGGGACTAAAGCCATTGAGTAACCACTCCCTTCTCCCCAGTTACCATCCACATCCCTTTGTTCGGAACAAAGGATTTGAGCCACCAAAACCTTTCCTCCTGTGGGTGTACGTTGCTCCTCTAGAGGTGAATATGTAACACCTATGCTTTAGGCGTGTCATAGAATTAAACAGATAAGGCAGTGGAAAGGGAAGAGGGTGTATTAATAATAGCAGCTGGTGGGAAGGAGCCCAGTGGATGGTGGTGGAGGACCAGGTACTCTGGTGATGGGTGTGGTGTGGAAACATGCACCTGAAGTTGTGAAACTATACTCCCAAAACACATACAGTGTGGTAAAGCAACGTTACTGCAACAAAAAATACAATTTAAATGAAGACGAAAAAATAACTTCAGAACTAGGATGATTCTTTAAGAAAAAAATTAATGTAAAAGCTATAATCACTTAGGAAAGATTTTCTAACTTGGCATTATTCTCAACAAAGCCCAATTAAATGAAAGTCTTCACTATAATAGAAAACATCCTGATTTTTCTAAATTTAAAACAAAAACACAAATTTGGTAAAATGCAACACAGAACAAAAATAATGATATCCTGGCCTGTGGGCACTTCAGAGCCGACAAAGACAAAGAGATTGGGATTCCAGGAATACCTGTCTGAAGCTGTAGCGTAATTTCTTTTATTGAAATTGTTAGTTAATGGGTTGCTCTCCCATGAGGGCAGTGACCGTGTCTCTTATGTGTGTGTCCAAGCACATATTGGTTAGTTCATAAACAATGATAAAATCATGAAAACCTGACTAGAAAGCAGAGATTGTGTGGCCTAAAATGTTCAGAAAACCTGCAAACCACGCCTCTCTAATAGTCACTATGATCTCTTTCCTTTGGGTCAGTAATAGGTCTTAAGTAAATATTAGGTACAAAACAAAAGATCCACTTAATATAAAAGAAAAAAATCCCAACCTGTCTTTTCCCCACCTTCCCCGTTTTAACTGGATATAAAGCCTTTTATTCCAAAAGTAGAACTAAAAGGTCTAGGAGTTGTCATGCTGGATCTCGCCAGTGTTTTTTTATTAAACTTCTCTATGGCTTTTTCTCTTACCAAAAAAAGAAGAAAAAAAGAATTCATTACCAAATTAAGGTTATGAAAGAGTCATATCTGTGTTTAGCTCTTACATTTAGGTCTTTGATCCACTTAGGTTTCATTTTTTTCCCTTTTACCTCCTACTCCTTTGACCTTTTCTCCCTCCTTCCTCTGTTATAGTCATTAAACACTATCAAATCATTAGCATCAGGATGGTATTTGAAGTCCAGAGAGCAGAGGCCCTTGATCTCCTCAGACTGCAGAGAGAAGAGGCCTTAGTAGCACCTCAGAAATTCAATGTGGGAGGGATAAGAGGTGGGCGCTGAATTCCAGGGAAGGCTGTGAACCTAAAACTACTCTTTAAAAAACAAAAAGTCTTAAAAAAATGCCAACATCCTAAGTCATCGGGGAAATGCAAACTGAAACCACTGTAAGACATTGCTGGCTGTCCATTAGAGTAGTTAAGATTTAAAAGACCGAAAACAGTTAAGTGTCCAGAGTACAAAGCAGCTGGGACTCTCAGACCACTGTGGGGAAGCAAATGGTAGGGCCATTCTGAAAAAGAGTTGGGCAGTTAAACCTGTACTTCTAAGTATAACCCAGTAATTCTACTCCTCAGTATTTTTCTAAAGAAAATGAAAGCATTTACCTACATAGGGACTTGATCAGAAATATTTTTAGCAATTTTATTCATAATTGCTCAAAACTGGATCCAACCCAAATGTCCATCAGTAGGTGAGTGGATGAGTAAATATCTCTTATTACTCAGTATTATTGCTGTTGTACAGCTTGCCATAATTATTTTCCTATACCTTAGTTGGTAGACACAAGTTATTTCCAACTTAAGAGTGATTATTTTTATAAATTTTATGCAGCAGTCTGAATGGACATAAGTTTTTATTTCTGTTGGATAAATACCAGCGGTAACATTCCTGGGCTAATTATTAAGAATATATTTAACTTTATAAAGAAACTGCCAGACTCTTCTCTATAGTTATACAATTTGCATTCCCACCAGCAATGTGTGAGAGTTCCAGCAGCTCTGTATCCTCACCAGCACTTGATATTGTTGTTAAAAAAAATGTTTAAAACCCTTTCTAGGGCCTCCCTGGTGGCGCAGTGGGTTAAGCAACGCATTGTGAAGCAAACTGCAGTCACTGCAGCACGAATTTCATCCCTGCTGCTGGCCAGGGAGGGGACCCACATGGCACAGCAGACCTCTCCTGCCTCGCCCGCGGCTGCCCTCGGCAATGTGTTTCAGTCAGTCTGCCTGTTCTGCTCCCCACTCTGTCTGGTGAATCCTCTCATCTCCTGTGACTCTGGCCTGTACCCCAGCTTTTGTATGCATAAATGAATAAATCTTAAAAAAAAAAAAAACCCTTTCCAATTGGTATGACTAAGAAGCGAATCTTATGTTCCACCCCCCAAATTTATTTTTATTTCTCTTTTAAATATTTATTTATTTATGCATACAAGAACTGGGGTACAGGCCAGAGGTGTGGGGGGTGAGAGGATCCACCAGAAACAGAGTGGGGAACAGAACAGGCAGATCTGCTGAAATATACCACGGAGGGGAGCAGAGGGCGAGGCAGGAGAGGTCTGCTGTGCCATGTGGGTCACCTCCCCGGCCCGCAGCAGGGATCGAACTTGTGCTGCAGTGGCTGCATTGGCTTCCTAGTGCATTGCTTAACCTATAGTATCACCAGGGAGGCCCCCATTTCCCAAATTGATAGGTTGAAGTCCTGCTTACCATGTGACTGTATCTGGAGACAGAGCTTTTAAGGCGGTAGTCCAGGTTAAAAGGAGTCATGAGAGTGGGGCCTAGTCTACGGGGGCCTGTAAGAAGAGGAGGACACACGAGGACCCCTCAGCCACAGAGCAAGGTCAAGGGGGAACACGGCCATACAGAGGCCACCAGGAAGGCGGCAAGAGAGTCTCGTCAGACACTGACCTACAGTGCCTGACCTGGGACTTCCAGCCCCCCGAATTGTGAGAAAGTAGACTTTCCTTGTGAGCCACCCATTTGTGGTGCTCTGTTAGGGCAGCCTAAGCAGGCTGAAGGGGGTATACAGTGGTATCGCACTGTGGTTTTAATGTGCATTTCCCCAGAGGTTAATGATATTAAATCTCTTTTCATGTACTCATCCGACATCTTTAGCTCTTCTTGTGAAGTATGTGTTTGCACACAACTAGGGATATTAGCGCACCAGAACCAATCTCACGTACATTTTGTTACACAGATTAATTTGCTACAGTCCCTGTCTTCACCATGATACTGTATTTTACTGCTATTTGTTTGAGTAATCTTTGCAAAAATCAGGTTTTAATACCGAGATTTTAAAACAGAATTTACCATAGCTTTCGCTATATCTCCTATTTCACTTTAGACCTGCAGAAAACTTAATTTTGATTCCATAGATTAGATGATTTTTAAAAAAAGCTATTATTGCAGTGAAGCGATTTTCTAATTAAGGCATCTGGTATCACTGACATAAAAACAGGCATCATCTGATTGGAAAACTCTTGCTCAGCTAATGGAGCCAACACGTTTACAGCTATTGCTCTACTTTCATAAATGCACAAGAAAACTTTCAATAAAAAATGGATGGAATTAATTTAAATAGTCATCTGATCTAATGAGTCCCAAGGTGATATGTAAATGTGCTTTCTACACCTGCGCATGTGAAGTCTTTGGACTCAGCAC
This sequence comes from Galemys pyrenaicus, assembly GCA_019455555.1. NCBI lineage: Eukaryota > Metazoa > Chordata > Mammalia > Eulipotyphla > Talpidae > Galemys > Galemys pyrenaicus. Next base: position 7,565,696 of record JAGFMF010011760.1, on the reverse strand, counting down.
TCTAAGCAAGCAAAGTACTCATGTTTGAAATGGATGCCCACGCTTCTTCCTCTGATTGCTGTCTTCTGGATCCTCAGTAGTCCATGAGTCACTGTGGTCTCCTCAGTAGACATACACAGGGCAAAGAGGTGCAAGTTACAATCCAGACCTCAGTGGTCTTAAGAAATGGAAACACAGTAACAGCTCATTAAACATGCTTTGCAGGGGTTGTATTGTGTTCTGTTCTTCCCAGACACCCCAGCAAAGTCACAGATATTGAAGTTCCAGCTCCTGTGACCTCAGGATATGACCTTACTTGGTACTGGGGTTGTTACAGCTTTAATTTATTAAGATGAGGCCATAGTGAAGTCGGAAGGCCTCTAATCCACTGTGACTAGTATCCTTACGAAAAAGGGTACATTTGGACACAGGTGTGACACAGGCTGAGCATCACGTGAAGATGAGGGCAGAGGTGCAGGTGATGCTTCTACAAACCAAGACATGCCACAGTGCCTGGAACAGCTCCCTTGCAGCCTCCAGCAGGCCCCTACCCTGCCAACACCTACAGCCTGGACCTCCGGCCCCCAGACTGTGAGACAACACATTTCAGCTGTGAAGCCCCCAGTTTGCGGTACTTAGCTCAGCAGCCATGGAAAACGAACACCATGGAAGTTCTCTTTGCTTACTGCCACATAGAATAAAATGCTAATTTAAAAGGGAATAAAAATGTCATATTTGAAGTTTATAGATACATGTTTAAAACTAAAAATATCTCCAACATTTGTTTAAACAACAGGAATTTTTTAGAGGAGGAGTATTTTATTATTGCAAAAAAAAAAAAAATCAAAGAAACTCTTTAGTATTTTAGTATGATTGCTTTAAGAGTCCCACGGCAATCTACCCAACTAGCTTGTTCCTGGCATGCACCCCACTATCCTTGGCACCCTTGGCTCACCACTGATCCCCACCCCTGTGTTCAATACTGACTCCGAGCTTCACCCTATGATTTGCTCTGGCTAAGGACACATTAGCAACCACGACGTAAACAAAGGCTTGAAGTAGCATTTGCAGCACGGAGCCAGCTCTCCCTTAGAGGAGCCTTGAAGGAGTCTAGGTGCTCTGCCCCCTGCCGGATCACGTGGCCCAACCCACAGTGGGGGCCCACCACCAGGCCTGTGAGGGAGGCCTTATCCAGGCCAGTGCTCGCAGGTTCCCGATGGCTGCAGATGCTTGGAACACCCAGACAAGACCAGAGGAAGACTCTTGCACTGGCACCCAGCCCACCTTTCTCTGATCTGTGGAGTTAGGAGCAAAGGAAATGGAAGTTGTTGTAAGCTGCGAAGTTTTGGGGTTGATTCTCATGCAGCAATAGATAGCTAAATCACCAGTGTAAGAATTTAGGTTTTTACTCTGAGTGAAGGCAGAGGGCAGAGGGCATGGTGCTATGGACTGAATTATGTCCCTGCACACACCCAAATTCATATGTTGAATCCGTAACTCCATGTGACTGTACTAGAATTTATGGAGGTAAGATCAAATGACTTCACATGGGTGTGGCTGTGCTCTAAGAGTATTAGTGTTCCTTATTTTTTTAAGATTTATTTTTATTTATTTATGCATACAAGAACTGGGTATAGGCCAGAGGTGCGGGGACACGGGGGAGGTAAGAGAACTCATTAGGGACAGAGTGGGGAGGAAAACAGGTGGATTTACCAAAATCCACTGCTGACAGGAACAGAGAGCAAGACAGGAGAGGTTTGCTGCGCCATGTGGGTCACCCTGGTGGGTGATAGCTTATCGTGCTGAGACTTTTAACCCTTGTGCCACCAGGGAGGTCCCAGTATAACTGTCCTTACAAGAGACCACGGAACTATCTCTCACTCTCTGTAACATGCAAGGACACACTGCACAGATAGCCAGGAAGACAGTCTTCACCAAACCCAACCATGCTGGCACCTGATCCCAAATTTCTAGTCTCTCCTCTTCCCCCCATTCCCTTTCGCCCTGCCCAAAAGCGCATTTTGTCATGGTGGCCTGAGCTGACTAATTCAGCTAGGAAGATATTAGAAAATTTGAGTCAAGGAATGATATGACCTGACCGGGACATGAGATGGCACCAGCAAATGAAACAGAAGATGAGCAATCCACGAGAACAGAGGAAAACTGGAAATAAGATGTCCTGGGAGCTAAATGTAGAAAGTGTTTTAAGATGAAGAAGGTGCGAGGTTAACTGTGCCAGATGATAGTAGTGTCAAAATGCTAGCGGCAAGGACAGGGAAATAAATGGTGGGTTCCCAGGGAGAGCAGAACCAAGCACTGGGGGGAGGACATGGAGCAGAGGAAGGCAATGGCATCCAGAACACTGGGTGTAGAATTTGCTCTCTGTGAGGCAAAGTCCCCACTGCACTGAAACGAGGCAGTAAACAAAGGACGAGGGCAACTGCAGGTAAGTGTGTAGGTGCAGGAGCAGGAAACCGAGGGAGTTCAGCTTCTATTTTCACTTACAAGTAGGAGGGGAGGCATCTGTTGAGACAGGGGTGCAGTATTTGAAGGCTTGGAAGAATAAAAGACGTGAAAGGCTGAAGAAAAGAGGAGAGAGAACTGACTGGGGTAGTCAGAAGGATACTCAGGTTATGTTGAGTTTCCAGGTGGGGTTAGAGACGCTAAATATTTTTGAATCCCAAGCACCAACCTATATAATTGATGGGTTTTCTCTAGCCAATACTTAATACCCCCATGGTTGGTAGAGAGAAGGCAACAGACTTGCTGAATCAAGGGGAGGAAATTTTTTCTGGAAAGAACTAGATGTTTTAGGATTTGTGGGCTATGTACTCTATCGCAGCTAAGGAACTCTGCCTCTGCAGTGCAAAATTAGCTGTAGACAGTATCATAAATCAATGAGATAGCTGTATTCTAATAAAACCTTACTTATGGACTCTAAAATTTGAATTTAGTACAATTTATATGTACCACAAAGTATTTTTCTTTTGAGTTTTCTCAACCATTTAAATATTCAAACAATAAGTATTAACTTGTGGGCTATGGAGAAATAGGCAGTCAATGGATTTGGTCTGCGGGGCCTATAGTGTGAACACCTGCACTAGACTATATAACAAATTAGAAAAAGCTGCACTCTTGGGTAAAATTCTGAATAGAGCCTGAGTTGGTTTTCATTTTTTTCCCATTGCTATGTGCTCTTGTGCAATACACAACATGTACCTATGTGCATGTGATAATGCGTCTATAGGTAGAGTATATCTGATGATAAGACAATAGGGAAAAAATGAGAGCACTGAGGATATTGGCATAAAAATGACTGAAGCAATATTTCATTGCAGTGTAAGCTGAATAGGAGTGAAATTGAGGGGACAGACACCTCATTGAGTAGGTTAAGGGTCATTGTCTTGATAAGCTTTTGATGGGAAACTGATGTGATAAGAACGACTGAGGGACGAGTTGGAGCCAAGATTAAAGTCCTAGAAAGGTATATATGTATTTAAGATTTTAAAGCAAAAACATTCCGGGTAGTAACAGGATGTGCATGACTTATCCAAAGGTCAAAGTCTTTGATGAGAAAGAATAACCAAGTTGTCAATAAGTGATAGTAAAGGTTAGAGGTTATTACTGCTAATGACATGAACCATAAATGAATAGCAAGGGTAAATGTGTAATGATCTGAACGTGGTTCAGGGACAAAGGGAAGATTCACCAGTTGCTCTAACACATGCCTGACACATCCTGTTCATCTCCTGTCCCAACATTACCTCCCAACTTTCTGCTCCTATTCCACTAGGAATTAGGTCTTTTAAGATCCTCTTTCCTCTCAAGGAACTGGCCTGGCAGGAAAGCAATATTGGACAAACTCAGAGGCTAATAGGCAAGGGAACAAAAAAGCTGGGGTAACAGTTTTTGCCTAATTATTTTCACATATTTCAGTGGCCTCCTGTTACCTCCAGTTGAATGTATCAGAGGCTTCTCGAGTTCGTTATATTCTAAGCAGAATTTCATTTCTTCCTTGATCCACTCTATCATCTGCCCCTCCTAAATGTTTGCCTCCTCTTGAGAATACACTTGTAGTAAAAGACATCAAGTCTTCTCTGTCGCAACTCCTTTCATTATCTTCTTAATCCATTCAAATGTCTATATCTAGTGCCACTACTCAGCTTCAGGGTCTTGTCGTCTCTCACCTTAACAAAAAAATAATCCTGATAAAAGGGAGAGCAGTATTGCAGAGCATTGAATGACACCATTTTCCTTGCCTCTGCTTATATGCAGCTGCCATGGGTTACAGACCCAAGTTTGCAATGACATGGACTTCCTGATGGAGGGTTGCGGCTGGGACCTAGGGGTGGAGTTAGACATACTTGATATATAACTAAACAAATGTGGGCTCAGAGGAGTTTGTTTCCTGTGGCCTAGCTTGTACCCTGGAAGTGCTGGGAAATGGACTTGGAGGAGACTTGCGGAGGGGAGACACATTGGGAAGCTGGAAACTGTTTTCTTGATTTTGCAATTTCTTTTGCTCTTTGTCCCAGACCTTCCTCACCGCTTTCTTGTTGTTCCCTGCCACAAGGTGCCGTACATTTATGGCAAGCTTTTTGGCCCCAGTAACCCTGCTCTGAGGCCCACCCCATTTGGCTGGGCACTTGCCCACAAGAGGACAGGTATCTGGGTGTGTTTTACTGGGAAATATTAGGAATATCCTTTGTTCATCTTCCCTCTTTATGCAACTAATTCTACTGAAGATCTACCACACTAAGAGTCTGCTTCCTTTGTGTCTGTGCAGCAGGTGGCTGGCCCCTGTGGTGTTTACCTCTTAATAATTTGGGGTCTCTGGGTGACCTTTGGTCACACACTAGCAATCCTTTCAAGAATCTCCCTAGTAACACTGCCATTTTGAAAATTTTCATAACTTTTTCAGAAGTTGTTCATCGATGTTTTCACATTAATTTTGATTTTTAAAAAATATTGCATTAATAATTTAGCTTGTCTGCTGAGTCTTTTGATTTGTATCCTGATATTGTGGAAGCAAAGCAGGGGCTTCATTCATTTCACCCTTGACCTGGTCTTGCTCCCTTCTTGTAGTCTTATCTCCTGCTTTCCATTCAGAAAGGACAGTGAACTAAAATATATAAATAAGTAATCAGGCCACATTTCAGTTTAAGATTAATCAGTGGATCCCCCTCAGGTTAGTTCAACAAGACCTTAAAAAGATCAGTTTTGGGGAGGTCCCTGCTTCCCATTTCAGCTTCTTTCCTGGATTTTCTCCTTGGCCGCTTATTGTCACCCTGGCTATCATGTACTAGCACAGAATGAACACATAGTTCTTAAGAGTTTTACATGTATTAAATCATCCTGTATGATGAGGTTAATAATAATAAAATATTATTTTATTTATGTATTGTTTTATAGCAGACACCAATATATAAAGTCTTTTACGTATCCTGTTTTCACTACCTGAAACTTTTTTAAGGTTTATTTTTATTCACTTATGCATACAAGAAATAGGGTGTATGTCAGAGGTGCTGGGAGTGGGAGGATTCACCAGAGACAGAGCAGGGAGCAGAACAGATGGATCTACTGAAATGCACTGCTGAGGGAGCAGCGGATGAAGCAGGAGAGGTCTGCTGTGCCATGTGGGTCCCTCCCCTGGCTGGGGATCAAATATGTGTTGCAGTGGCTGGGACTTTAACCCCTACACATCCAGGGAGGCCCAAGTTTAAGAATTTTGAGATGGAGGATGTTATCCTGGATTATCTGGACAGACCTCTAGACTGGAAATTCCTTTGAGGGGTTCATGTTGTTCCTTTTTATGCCTCAAAGCCCAACTTAAAGGTACTCAGCTGTAGCTCAGTAGATACTGACTAAACAAATGAAGTCACTTTTCAGTCAAAGAGGGATGAGATTGTGTGTTTCTACTCAAATCACATGTAGCGACTATTAAATTGAAATGCAACCAAATTTATTTTCCTTGCAAGAAAAAATAAAAATAAAAAAGGGAGCGAGTGGGGTTTTTCCTAAAGGTTCCATAAATACAGATGGAAGGAGCAGTTACCTTGACAACCATGAGGAAGCTATTTTCCTCAAGGAAAGAAATGAAGTAAGAAAGCAAGGAAGAGTGAAATGATTAAGAAACCTTGAAGTTGAACAGGGGCTTGACAGTTTGCACACAGAAGAGCATCTACTTAGAAACAACATCTGTGCCAGCCACCTCCTGTGCTTTACTCCTGAGAACAGTGTAGTGCATGTGGCAGACTAGATGGGCTACTCTTGCATGTGACTCCCTCCTGAGTCAGGGCCACATGACCCTATTATAGTCCTAGTTCCCTTTGGCTGTAAATCTTTGTTCTGCCCCAGCTTCCCAACGCAATTTTAATGTGCTGATTCTCGAAGGACGAGGCCATGGCAGAGTCCCCAGTCCCTCTCTCCTACCCTGGACATCACCCACTTTTTGCGAGTCTGGCTGGCGTGGCTGTGTTTCCTAATCACGGTATGGAGAGTCAGCAACCAGATTGTCAGCGGGATTGCTTCTAGCCCGAGGCTCTGGAGAGAATTCAAGTCCAAGCTCAGTGGCATGGCTGGCAGAGTTACCTCCGTATCTGTGTGTTGTATGTGTGTGTGTGTGTGTGTTTCAGGCCTGAGGTCCCATTTACCCTGAGGTCCGTGGGACCAGAGCTGCTCTCAGCAGGTGCTTCCCCAAGACTACTATCATCACCGGACAACATGGTGGAATTTGTCTCCGCAACTAGCTGGAGGAAACTCTATTATTTGTTTATTTAAGTTGTCCCTGTTATCTTTATTGTTTATAAAGCATGGGTTTTAGGGTTACAGGTTCATACCTTTTCAAACGAATTTCACTGCATTACATCCACCACTGAAGTATGGACACACAAACCCTCTCCCCCCCTCCCCCGTGCTACCCTCCACCTCCCCAAACTCTCTACTTTTAAAAAGTTCATATGCTTAGGTGAAGCTGACCCAGATAACCTCGCCATCTTAAGTCACTTCTGTCATAAAATAACATGATCACAAGAAAAAAAAAATCCTCATATTCACAGTCCCACAACCACAGTGATTTCAGAGCACGCACAACATGTGGGTGGGAAGTTTGGGATTCATGTTAGGATGCTGCCCGCCACACCACTGCTGTGACATTTTACCAAAATGGGGGAAAGGATCTATTTTATTTTATTACTATTATTGAGATTCACACCTCCTCGATGTGTATCAATCACCACACCACTCCCACCATTAAAGCACCCTTATCACTTTACCATATACCATTAGACCACCTCCCCACTTTATTGAGGTTTTTCTCAGTACTTCCCCCATATTTCTATAGAGATCCACTCTTTTAATGGAACTACAGGAACACTCACAATTACATAATTCACTTTATTCAGAATGATTAATATGACTAATTAAATTTTTTCAACATGACTCTTAATTTTAATTGGTTACACAAGGATGGGGGCAGTTAGTTAGCCTGTAAAGGCTTACCCCTGCTGACAGAGGAGTTCATGTGAGTCAGCTAATCCATAAAACAACAACAACAAGATTTTTGGAGAGTTAGCACTATCAGATGATGGTCATATTATTGTACTAGCACTTGTAAGACGCTACTAATGAAGGATACTGGGTAAAGGATACATTTGAATCCTCTGTATTCTTACAGCTGTTATGTGTGAATTTACAAATTCCATTTCAAAATTAAAAGTTTAATTAAAAAATCCATTTTTTGGTGGTACATAAGATCTGAGTATCACATGTAAGGTATCTAGGATGTAGGTTTTAGTTTTGCTCTCTCTAGAACAATAGGAAGCATGAATGGAGGTGGAATCAGAAGCTTGAGAAGTGAGAAGGAAGTCTGGAATTTCCTAAGTGAGGGACCTAATAAGAGCTGAGTGAAAAATAAGCAAAAGCTCTATCACACTCCTCAACCATTGACTTGGCAGTTTCTAGCTTTTACAGAATGGGTAAATTGGCTCTTCCTATTTCGGAGTTTGAGCACTATTTAGATTAGAAATCCAAAGACTTTCCTAATTTTACTTATTTATTTATTTTAAAATATTTATTTATTTACACCTAGAAGAACTGGGGTGTAGGCCAAGGGTGCAGGGCATGTGAAGGGTAGTAAGAGGATTCACCAGAGACAGAGCGGGGAGCACAACAGGCAGATGGACTGAAATACACTGCTGAGGGGAGCAGCGGGTCAGACAGGAGAGGTCTGCTGTGCCACGTATAGGATGGAACTGAGGCCGCAATAGAAATAGCATGATAGTGCTGAGACTTAACCCCTAAGGCTTCTTTTCTAATTTTAAGTAAAAACACCGTGACTTTTGTAACCACTTAACTATAGGGTGACTTTTTTAAAAAAGAGGGGCAACACTTATTTTTTTTCAGATAGTGTCTCTGTGATTCCAGACGCTCTGCCCGGGTGATGAGGGAGGTCCTCGGTGTGTTCTGGTCTATGTGTAGCCAGCACTGAGCAAGGTGAGAAGAGAGCTGAGATGAATCTTTGACTCAGTTATAATCTCTACTGTAAAAGATATCTTAACTCACATTTTCATAAGGAAACATTTAAATATTCTATGGGTGAATTTAATTTCTAACTTATTTATTCTATTTGACCCCAAGGGAAAAAAATCCCCAGGCAAGTTCCAGATACCATATATCATCCATCATTTCCTTGCCTTTTAGATATTAAGTAAGCCCACATGCATTTTAGTCTAAGCTGGTAATAAACTGAGTTCACTGATTAGTGTCTTCACTTTGCAAATCCCTGCTTTTTCTTTTACAAAAACAAAATGGGTAGTTTTCAGCTACCCATCTCAAACTGGCATTTCCATTTCAGAAAAATAGAGTGGAGAAAGTTGTGGATTAACAAGGACTCCTGTGCATTAGACTTCACTCTGGACCATGTGACGATGGCTTCTCCACCCGGAAAAGGAGGAATCCGATACCCTGCCATTATGGGGTTAAGGTTTCACAAATGTAGGATAATTTAAGTCTCAGTTTATAACTTCTCTGAAACTAAGACAAACTCTAGGGAGGAAAGTATGAAGGATGTTTTCGTGTCTTTGATGGCATGAGAATTTTTGCCTACATGCAAAATTTCCATTAGGAATTAAAGGAAAGTCCACCTTTCCTTTAGGTGAAAAATAAGACATATCCATTTCATGTCATTTTAGGCTGCTAGAGAGAGGGAGGTCACTTTCAAAGGAAAGAAGGGACTAGGTCATGATAATGAGTTCTGGTCACAGAAGTACCTTTCAAAACTTGCAAACTGTAAGGCAAAATTTGAGCACCAGAGCCTCCCTGGTGGCCTGCGTTTTAGTCTCAGCGCTATGACCATGATGCCCCCCCACCCACGGCAAAGAGGCCCGAGTTCCCATCCCCAGACTGGGAGCTGACCACGTGGTGCAACAGACCTCTCCTGTCTCGCCCACTGTTCCTCTTAGCAGTGCATTTCAGTACATCCACCTTTTCTGTGCTCCACGCTGTGTCTGGTGAATCCTTTCACCTCCCCCACCTGCACCTCTGGCCTGCACCCCAGTTCTTCTACACAAAAATAAATAAAAATCTTACAATAAAGGAATAAATTTTTTGAAAAAAAATTTCAACAGCAAGTAACTGCTGCCACTGGGTTGGAATGCTGCCCACGACCCTCATTTTAGAGCCAGTCTACCTCAGCAGAGGCCACAGGCGCACAGGCCTGTCTAGGAGAGCTACACTGCAGCTACAGCCTGTGCCAAGCTCCAGACCAATAATCCCACATTCGAGCCTGGACAACCTACAGGCAGCTCCGGAAGGGGGCTCTCAAAATCATCCGAGGAACCACGCCCACCCACCCACACAACTATGAGCATAATTAATTTTTGCTAAGTTGCCAGGATTTGGGGTGTTCAACAGAGATAAGAACAGTTGAGGAAAACTTCATGTAACTCACTACACCTAAAACGACATGCATTTCCCCCCTCCTGACTTTTAGCTTTCACTTTTTCTAGTAATAGTGCCTCCTTTCCTCTTTCATTCTGTTTTGAAACAGGCCATTTCCCCCCAGAGTTTTCTTTATTTCCCTGCTGATATATAATGTCTAAGTCTCATCAATTCTTTCTCAATGATTTCCTTCAACTCTCCCTTCTATTAAGTCTTGCCATATTTATGTTAATATAATAACTAAACATAAAATTCTTTGCTTTTGATCTTTAGCATCCTGAACCCTCACGTGAATGTCCTTGTAGTAAAATATTGGTTTAATTATGCTTCTTTCCCCCCCCCCCATATTCTTAAATGGCTTCCTTTGCCTACACAATATTTTTGCTTTTTATCTTAGCCATTAAACCACCTGCTTCCCAATTCTGGTTGCTGTGGCCATTTCCAGGCATTTTTTTAAAAGTCACCACTTTTCTCCAAACTATCCAACTCCAGCCAAATTAGTCTGGTCATTCTTTCCAGATTACACTATAAGCATTGCTTCTTTAATACTTTTACTCTTCTTTTGTTTTAGATTTGTTTTTATTTATTTATGCAGAGAAGAATTGGGGTGTAGACCAGAAGTGAAGGGGGTGAGAGGATTCATCAGAGACAGAGTGGGGAGTAGAAAAGGCGGATGTACTGAAATACACTGCTGAGGGGAGCAGCGGGCACGACAGAAGAGGGCTGCTATTCCATGTGGGCCACCTCCCTGGCTGGGGATCAAACTCGTGCTGCAGTGGCTGTGGATAGCTTGATAGTGCTGAGACTTTAACCCCTGTACCACCAGGAAGGCCTACTGTTGCTCTTGATATGTTCTCTCAAATGAATTTCCACTATCTGGCTCTTGCTCATCTTAAAATGTCAACTCACATCCAACCTTTTATGTGAGGCTTCATTTCTCATTCCCAGATTTTTTGAATTCCTTTAATATGTTATTATTCAAATCATTCACTTAACAACCACTATCTAGTCATTTATTATTTTTACTTCACATATATTTGACCTACACACTTAAATTGCCCCTTCTGGAGATGAAAGGTCCTATCTTTTGTACCTTTGGGTAAGTATAAAGTTTTATCAGTACTAACTGATGTTGAAGGTGGCAGATAGAGTTGGGTAGGATGAGAGAGGAGGGACACTCTAAATTAGAGGAACAAGAACCAAAAGGGATAAAAATGCTGGTTTATTCCAGAAATGAGAAAAAACATCAGCTAAAGGGCCAATTTAATTCTCTCACAACAAGAAGAACAAGATTGGGCACACAGCTATCTTTCTTTCTCTTTCTTACTTTTCTCCAAGATACAGAGTTGCTCATTTATGCCTCAGTACTTTTATATTTGTTGTGGAAAATATGAACACCAAAATAGAATTTGCAAGAAATGCGTACAGGAAGGAAAGAGGGGGAGTGTTCACTTAGCAGCCATAAGCAAACTACCACCATACCCCAGCTTCTCAACATACGACATTAGAGAATCTATTTCATACCTAAGCTCCCCTCCTGTTCCCTGAGTTGCCTTGTGGTTAGCAGGGGAGGAAGTACCACTTAACACCAACAGGTTGGGGGAAGGGAGAGCCCTGTAGTCAAGAGTTGGAAGAACTCTTTGAAAGGAGTTGCATATCTACGTAATAAGGGTCGCAAAGTTGCTCCAGCAACGTACTGAGGAACTGCCCTGGACACGAGACCTTAGTTTTCTCTAACAACAGACACGTTGTCCTGTTTTCATTCAACACATTTATTCTTTCAACAAATATTCTGAGTGCCCAGACAGGCACTGTTTTAGCGGAAACATGCCTTACGACAAACAAAAATTGTATACACAAAAGCTGAGGAACAGTAGGGGGAAAAAATATCATGAGAATACTGATCCCAGGAAAGCTGTTCTATGTTACCATACACAAAATAACTTTCAGGCAAAAAATATTACTAGCAGGTCACGTCATAGGATTGGCATGTTCAGTTCATGAGGAAGATACCGCAATTTTATATCTCTATGCCCTGAAGCATAGCCTCGATATATACAAAGCAGAAAAGCCAAATTATAAAAATAAATCCACAATATAGCAGATTATTATGGAGAAGCTAATTCCTTCACTGTCTCTTTCCTCCCTGTACCTTTACATGTTTAATCCCTTAATCCCTCTTTCAGATATAATATCCTGTTATTTTCAAGTTATTCTATTTAAAATAACACCTATTAGTCTTTATAGTGTACAGGCATATATATATATATATGAGTTATAGTATTCATTTATTCGTTTATTAATTTGTCTTCTGCTAAAATGTATTATTCCCCGAGGGTAGAGGTATGATCTGTCTCAACCACCATGAAATATCTGCTTTCTTGAACAGTTACTCTCACATAAATATGTTTGCAGAATATTATTGTATACTTTTGTGTACTAGAAAATTTTAATGTGTTATCTAAATTCTTCCAACAACCCTTTACTTCACAGGAAGGGCTAATTTAATCTCATACTGTTGGCAAATGCAAGTTGAGACTGGCATTGAGAGATACGTCCTTGGCATTCCAGTTGACTTGGGGACCCACCATAACATCTACTCACACAGGGTTATGAAACTTTATTCTTGCAGTAAAATGCCCTGAAGTCCTACTGTGTGCAATGTGACAGAGATATAATGGTCAACAGAAATGAGCAGGGCCTGACTTTATGGGACTTGCATGCTCGTAGGGAAGATGGGAAACAATTTGCCTGCATAATTAATCAATTAATTACAATTACATTAGGATCAGAAATGATAACTTAAAGCACAATGACACTACCTAACAGGAGAAGCTTACTTGCTTTGGGGTTTCTATGAGATTTGGGGATTTATTTGGAAAAAAACATTTGGGTTGGAATTGATTCCTACTCATCTTTCAGATTTTAACCCAAATGGAATGAGCACCCTAGACATAGTGGGAGTAAAATGTCTCATGGTGGAAGGAACGTCCAAGGAAATTTTATTGTTGTGTGCATATAAAATGTCTATACATGCCTAAGTAGCTAAATAAACATTATCAAATATCAGTCAAAATTAAAAATTTCCTGATTATTTCAGAAATGTTCTCACAGTTGGTTTAATATGGGGGTCCAATTGTATCTTAAATCTTTTAAGTTATATTTGTCACCTTTTTTGTTCTTCCACATATTTGTGGAAGAAACTGGGTAATCTATTCTATCTTAGTTTGCATTTTCTTGATTGTATTCCCATGATATTATCTACATGTTCCTATGTCTCTTATATTTTCCTGGAAAACTGGTAATTAGGGGTCTCCCTGGTGGTGCAGTGGGTTGAATGCCACACTGTGAAGCATCCGCTGCATAGCAGCATGATTGTTCGATCCCTGGCTAGGGAGGGGACCCACATGGCACAACAGACCTCTCCTGTCTTGCCTACTGCTCCCCTCAGCAGTGTATTTCAGTCGATCTGCCTGTTCTGCTCTGCAGTCTGTCTCTGGTGAATCCTCTCACCCGCCACACTTCTGGCCTGTATCCCAGCTCTTGTATGCATAAATAAATAAATAAATAAACAAACAAGAAAATTGGTAATTAGGTTCAGGGATCAGATTCAGGTTTACTACTTTTTTTAAAGCAAAGATTTATTATTTATTTATGCATACAAGAACTAGGGTACAGGCCAGAGGTGCAGGGGGTGAGAGGATTCACCAGAGACAGAGTGGGGAGCAGAACAGGCAGACTGACTGAAATACTGCTGAGGGGAGCAGCACGTGAGACAGGAGAGGTCTGCTGTGCCACGTGAGTCCCTCCATGGCCAGGGATCAAACTCATGCTGCAGTGGCTGAGGATGCTTCTTAGTGCTGTGCTTAACCCCTTGTGCCACCAGGGAATCCCTACTACTTTTTTGGCAGGAACACTTCACAGTTGGTAGGCATAGCCTATTTTATTGTATCAGGAAACAGAGGAGTCCCATGGTCTCTTATTTTGTGAGGTCAGCAGACATGGATCATCATTGGCTGCACCTAAAATTTCATTTTGGATTGCAGATGAGTGTTATTTTACTTCTGTTAGTGTTTCTTTGGGATACATTCCTGGACGTGAAGTTACAAACACAAATCCATATGCAAGTGCAAAAATTTCCTCCATATAGGTTACATAAATTGCATTTCCATCCATAATATAAGATGGTATCTATTTCCCACAGTATTGCCAACAGGATGTTGTCAAACTTTTGGATTTCCCCTTAGCTGGCAAGCAAGAAATGACAACTCATTATGGGATTAATTTGCATCTTTCTCATGAGCATCTTTTCATATAGGGCCATTTGACTTTTCTTTTTCTACAAACCATTTGTTTCAATTTCTTGTCCATTTTTTCAAAAGAACTCTTTTAGAAGCTCTTTATAAATCAGATGTGGTGATCCTTTGTGATGTAAGTTCTAAGTGTCATGATTGAAGGAATACATACAATTTTTTCTTTTTCCAAGTAGCTACTCAGTAACCTAACATTAGTTATTAAGAAATGGAACATGATGATTTTTTTTTTGCCTTTAAAGGGAACAATGTAGTTGGTAGAAGTCATGAGATACAGTTATTCAAGTGAGCAGGGGTCCAATCATGAAGAGTCTTATTTTCTAGATTAGAAATTTTGGTTTTTATTTTGACAGCAGTAGACATTGCGAGCTGAATCTTGCTCATGACAAATTTTGTAAACAGACCTATGAAGAGTCAGGAGAGGTTGAGCAAAATTCCTTTAGCTGAGGGTGAGAGTTACAGGGAGTAACTTTCTTTGTTATTGGGAGGCAAGGACTGGGCTAGCTATCTGGACCCAAATGACAGGGTGGGTTAGTAGTGGTTAAGGTTCCAGAATATTGGTGAATTTATACTTGGAGTACTTACTCAAGCCCCACGATCTTCAGTATAAAAGAAGATATGCAATGACTTTTCTTGTTCTAGTATGGTTTCACTAAGGCTTGCTAAAATTTCAACTGCATCTCTTCTAACTGCAGTAGCTGCCTGCATAGCAGGTGCAATGTGTGAAACTACTCCCTCCTGTGGGAAGCATGTTTAGAAATCCTGTCAGCAGTCTGCAGCAGTCTGAGGGGGCATGACATCACACTGGGCTGTTCACCTTTGTTCTCCCCATCAACTATAGTAATTGCTGCACCACAGAACCCACTTTGAGATACAGGTCCTATGTCTCTTGTATTTTCTGTAAAACTGGTAATTAAGTCCAGGGATCAGATTCAGGTTTGCACTCCTCCTCTGAACAATGCTAGTCCATAGCGAGTTCAGCTTGGGAGCTGAATCCTGCTCATGAAAATTTTAGTAAATCTATCTAGATATCTAGTTTTGCTTTCCAAGGTACTCTGGAAATATTATTGGAATGTTCTGGTTAATAATAGGAAGAATTGGAAGTTAACAAAGGACCTGGGAAATTATAACTCAATGTAATTAATCCGATTAATGTTATAATTGGTGTCTCTGTGAAGATAATGGCATAGAGGGTCATAAAAACTATTAGTGCCACTTAATTGGCAAAGGAAAAATGGTATGCATAGGAGGAATTACAGTGTTAAAATTTTTAAGGGTCAGGAATCTGTCTTGGATCTGATGAACTGAAGTGAACTGGAACCCACTGTAGTTTGTAGAGACAAATGAAACAATTCATTTGAAGGACAATTTCAGCTGAAATGGAACAATCTAGTACAGGTTATAGGTCAACACACAGTGGAGAAACCATTGTTTGACTTTAAACAAATCCAACAGTGCCAAAACAAATGGAATTTAATATCCTGGCTAATGTTTCTCACTTGAAGTTCTGTATATTTTTACTTTCTAATAAAGAGAAGGGTCTCACTAGGATAAAGGAGTGACTCCTGAGCTTTCCAAAAAAATTTCCCAAAAAGAGAGTGACATCAATCTATTTGCTATTTAAAAAGAAGGGTTGGTGGGCATCTTCCAATCTGGAGATTACCTTACTCACTGTGGCCGTCAGACTCGATGTGTGTTATGAACCTTTACAAGATACACTGGAACCAGCGCGGAGATGAGTCTGCCTGCCTACCTACTTCTAAAGCAGCAAGTCAGCTGCTTTAGATAAGCTGACATGTTGCTTTATCAGTAAATTCAAGCAGAAGTAACTGAACGGAGCTCAAGCTGTCAACTGGATCTACTTTCAAACTTAAAAACCTTTGAGTTTTTGTCTTGAGCTCTTGACTAGGTAGCTGGTGTGACTACTGTGTCAGAAGGGGAACAAAGAAGAGGAGGACCAGGCTTTTTATTTCGTCACCATAACTCCTACAGGTGGATATAATTCCAGCTTTGGTATGGTTGACTTTATGGTCACCTTGACGTTCCAAATGGCAATAGGAACTAGATGGTTGCATATATGAATTCAGATTCTAGAAAAAAACTGTATGCTACGAATAAAAATGTGAGAATCTTTAGCCAAACGGATAAAAACTACAAGTATGGGTATGAATGTGATCACCTAGGGAGAGAGAAGAGTTAGAGAAGGGGGTCAAGAACAAAACACTGAGGGCCTCCCCGGTTGCCTAGGGGTTAAGACTCACCGCTATCACCACCACAGCCTGAGCTTGATCCCTGGACAGGAAGCTAACCCACTTATGGCGCAGCAGACGTTCCTGTCTCCACCACTGCTCCCCAGCAGTGTATTTCAGTAAACCCACTTGTTTTGCTCCCCACTCTGTCTCTGGTGAATTCTCTCACTCCCCACACTCCCGGCCTATACCCCAGTTCTTCTACACATAAATAAATCTTAAAAAAAAAAGAACAAAACACTGAGGAAAATCCCTGTTTGTTGAGGACAGTGAGGAAGCTGAGAAGACAGAAGCATGTAAGAAAACAGGTAAGTGAAACATGTTGTTTGACTAACAGAGGAATGGTGTTTCAAGGAGAGATCAAAAGTGTCAAATGCTAGAGTCAGGTAAAATGAAAATTATTCACAGGTTTCAGCCATCAAAGACCAGCTTTGAGAATGTTAACCCTGCAGGTATGGCAAGAGATAAAGGAATTATTTCAGGGAGTCAGGAAGAAGACAGAGCAAAGTGATAATAGCATATAAGCCAACTGTGACTCAAATTTAACTTCCCAAGCATTTGTTGGCTGCCTGAAGAGCACAAGGCAAGGAACAGAGAATTGAAAAATATTTAGGAAACAAGGTAATGAATAATAATACATATGGACAGTGCAATAATCAATGTATTAGATTTAGTGGTTGCATACAAGTGGGAGTGGAGTGTTTGTTTGGAAGGAAATCAGGGAAAACAGTAGAAATGACATTTGAACTGAATTATGAATTCTTTTTTTTAAATAAAGTCTGCACTTTTTATTTTTTTTTAAGATTTATTTATTTATACATATAAGAACTTGGGTAGAGGCCAGAAGTGTGTGTGGGGGTGGGCGGAGAGGAGGGTGAGAGGATTCACCAGAGACAGAGGGAGAACCGAACAGGCAGATCAACTGAAATACTGCTGAGGGGAGCGGCAGATGAAGCAGGAGAGGTCTGCTGTGCCATGTGGGTCACCTCCCCGCACTGGCTGCAGTCTGCTTCAAGGTGTGTTGCTTAACCCATTGCGCCACGAGGAAGGACCCTGAATCATGACTTCTTAAGTATTTGCTAGGATGATTATGAGAAAGGCATCTCAGAAAGAGAGAAAAGAAAAGCCTACTGTTTTTGGAAAGTGGTAAGTTTCCTTGTAAGAGCTTGGGTGCTAGGAATCACATGTCCTACCCCCAACATCACAAGTCCTGTGACTTAGGGTCACAGGAATCATTATGCCTTCACAAAGCTTTTCATTCTTCATTTTTAAAATTAAGAGTGCTAATTCCAATCTCCAAGGACTTTAAGGAGGCTTAAAAGCTGTGAAGCACTGACTTCGGCAGCTAGTACACAGCAAATACTCAATAGTGGCCAACTCTTGTTATTACTGTAGGATGTAAAACACAAAAGGGTGTTACAGAGGTCTGAAGCTCAAGAACGTAATCAGCAACCAGATCAGGGCAGATCTGTCAGAAAAGTCAGCCTTGTTCCCAGGATTAATTAAAACAAACCAGTACAATCATTAGAAAACAAAATGAAGTCAAGCGTAATGTTATTAAAAAAAAAAGTCTTCAGGAAGTATCTTAATTATAATCTCCTGCTGATGAAGCCTAAGGCAACAGGTATGTACAAGTATCTCACAGGCCACTAATTAGGGGGCTGACATTGTTAAACTTTAATTGTACAATTTGCAAATAGTTTTATATTACAATGTCTCATAATACAATAAGACTGTTGCTAAACTTCGGTTTTCCAGTAATTTTTCTTTATATAGGTTGGTATGTTTTTAATAAGCTGGTAGTATGATAAAACTGATTTCAGTAGGAAAGCTCTTTTACCTTTACCACAGAAACAAAACACAACAGAATTAACAGATCACTTAGTGCAGCTGACATTGCAAGGGCATTTTAAAGATGAAATTAGAAGTCACAACAAAGAAACAGATCTATCTAAGAAAATTTGCATGGGAACTGTGCCCTCCATGCTTTTGTCAGTTGCCTGGATAATGGTTTCTCTAGTCCAGAAGAGCCAACAATTTTTCTTTTAGACTTTTATCTTGAGGAAGGAAGCCTTTTCCTAGTATCTTTGGAAGAGTTCAACTTCTCATTTAAGTGAACAACAATTCCTTCGTGGAAGTAATTTTTTTGCCTTGAAAAAATTATTCACTATTACCTGGAGCATTTAATTTAATTTGCGTATTTTCAAGTTAAAAAAAATCCCGATATCTTCATTTAGGAATTTTCCATTTCTGATGAATCCAGGGGTATAATCTTTCAACCGGATTTTTAAAAAAATTTATTTGTGCATACTAGAGCAGAGGTGCAGGTCAGAGGTGGGGGCATGGGGGAGGTGGGAGGGAGGTTTGAGAATATTCATCAGAGACAAAGTGGGGAGCAGAACAGGCGGATCTACTGAAATACACTGCTGAGGGGAGCAGCGGGGAGACAGGAGAGGCCTGCTGCACCTAGTTCAACGGGAATTGTTAATGCAGTCTGGCATTTGATAAGGTCAGTACTGTTAACAGTTTTTGAGATTTGGTAGGGTGTGATTTGTGTTACCTTCAGTGTGTGTACCTCAGTTTCCCTAATCTTTCTTTGATGGACTGAATCTATAGATTATATCTCAGCTATATATTACATGTGTTACATAAATTTATTATTTCCTTGGGTGAATTCTTCAAAAGTGTTTCATGATTAAGTTCATTTGGTGCATTTCTTGTACTTACTGCTTGCTTAAAGACGGCACTCCTAAACCTGTGCCGGCACTGTAGGTCTTATCTTTACACCTGCAGAGGCTTAATAAGCACAAAGAGCCGAACTGAGTGAGGGTTTGGGGCACACTCATTCACGCAGTGGCTTTGGATTTCTGGGCTCCCCGCCGGAAAAAAACAAAAAAAACACCTATATAACACCTGTAACCCAAAGAGCTCGCGTGTACATGACTGAATTTTAAAAAAGGTACAACTGACTATTTCGACTGAGGATTCCCAGAAATGTCTTACTCCTTCATAGCAAGCATAGAACGGCACCCCTACCGGGCAGAAACCAATTAACGGGGTTTTACGAAGCACTAGTGGGCCCTTAGAAAAGCAGATTAAACTCACTCCTCTCAACAGCCTCGGCTGCTACTTCTTCCGTCACAGCCCTTCGGAAAGGCAGCGCTGGCGGCTGGGAAGGCGTCGGCCGGTGGAGAAAACCCAGGGCCAAGGGAGCGCCTAGCCTCGGGAGGATCGAGCAAGCCAGCTCGCGGACGAGAGTCGAACCCTCAGAACCCGCTCGGTGGATAGTGCAGTCCTCGACCCACTGCCCTGTCCTGCGGCTTCTCAAACGACCGCCCCGCCCTCCCTCTCCCCCCTTTTCCCAGCGAATTTAATCTCTCCCCGACCAGTGGGCCGAGCGCCGAATGATCGATACTTCCTCCACGCCCTGAGAGCCGCCATCTTGGGGGGCGGAGACAGCCCTGTGGGGGCCGCCGAAACTCTACGAGATGTTGACTGGCTTGGGCTCTTCTGGCCAGCGCTGTGGGACCGAGGCCGAAGAACCCACCCGGGCCTCTCCTCCGACTGCCTCTCCGGAATGAGGCCTCAGCGCCCGCGCGGGACGGCACCCCTTCTCCCCAGAGCGTGAGTGGCTAAGTCGGCGCGGCCACGGCTCCCGCGCGCGCTCGGCTGTCAGTTAGCCTGCGCGTGTCCGCCGGCGCGCGCCCGTCTCGCGCGCGCCCCTCCCCCTCCCCGCCCGGCGCCGGGCGCTGGGCGCAGACGCGCTTGTTTGTTTCTGCAGGAGCCTGAGGAGAGACCGGAGCCGAGACCATGCCAGGGAAGCTGAAGGTGAAAATCGTGGCCGGGCGCCATTTGCCGGTGATGGACCGAGCTAGTGACCTGACCGATGCCTTCGTGGAGGTTGGTGCCAGGTGCTGCCCCCTGCACCCACGCGGGGCGCGCAGCCGGGTGAAGGAGCCTCCCCACCTGGCCCCCGCCCCTCCGCGCCCTGCCTGCGCGGCCGCCCTGGGGTGCGCGGCGCTCCCTGGAGGGCGCCAGCCCCGCGACCGCCCGTGGGATGGGCGCCCCGCTCGCGGCGGCCCGGTGCCGCCCGCCGCGGTGACCCGCTGTCAGGGCTCGGAGCGGGCCACCTGCCAGCGAGGACATCCCAGGCGTGGCACGCGCGCTCGCTGCCTCCCGTGGGGCCGCGCAGCTCTCCATCCATCCAGAGTGATGGACAGGGTGTTGAAGACGGTGGACCCCGGCTGCCCGTTACGGGCGCCGGGACACCTACCGGGCCAGCACCGCCTCCCCGTAGCATCACGTTTTCTGAATCATCCGTGTAAGTTCCCAAACACAGCGGGAGCACTTTCTGTGCCTGTATGGGCTGGTAAGCCGCTCGGGCTGTTGCAGGGTAATTGAGCGCCTTGAGGTCGGAAGCCAATTAAATGCCGTGGATTTAAATGGCGAAATTGCTCCTTGGATCTAATGATTAGTTTATAACTCATGCAAATTAGCACAGGCCTAGGGCCCGGAAAGTCGTAACCCGGAGTCTGAAAGAAGCCAAGTGAAAACTGCAATAAAAATTGACGTGAGGATGAGCCAGAGCATTAGAACTATAACGCGGGCGTTTCATGCTTAGGGGTGATAGGTACTTGAGACTATACAGCCTGATTTCATCTCATTGTAAAATACTCTTCTTGATACTCCCTCAAGGTTGTATAACCTAGTAAGTGCAGTTTTTGCCCACAACATTGGTTTGTTCATTCTCAATCCCAACTTCATTTTCATTTGAGAGACAGTTGCTAAGTCTTTTCTTTGGCTGGATATTAGGAAATGGGAATATAGAGATTACCACAGCATATAGTCTTTGATTTCAAGTAGTCAGAGACTGATCACAGTTTAGGTTAATAGTACACAGCTAATGTGTGTTGAGCCCCATTATTATAGTTCTGCGCTACGTACTTTTCAGTTCTTAAGCCTCAGGAAAAATCCTGGTATTGAATTTTTTTTCCCCCCACATTACAGATGATGTAATTGAGGGCTCAGGACTGTAAATAATTTGTTTACAGTCATTTAACCTAAATCTCCATTAACTGGTGCTCTCTTCTCTGTACCGCTTTGCTATTACTAATGAGTGTTGTTTTAGAAATTAATTTTGACTCTGAAAGTTTAAGAAGTTTTCCCAAGAAAGTGGCAGTTGAGGTAGGTCTTGAAGGATACCTGGGATTTTCCTAGTCAGCGGGAACATCAAAGGCAAAGAATGGGGACATCGAATGATCCGGAGTTTGGATTGTGCCAGAAGAAGATAGGTGTGTGGCGGAGGTTGTAGAGGGTAGAGGCTGGAAGGTAGGTTGAAGCCAGACCCTATTTTCTATATTAAAGTTTCCTTTTATAATTCAGTTAAACTATATTAAAGTTTAACCTAAACTGTGAGCAGGGGCTAGCCAGGGGAGCTTTTCAAGCAGAAATGTTTTTATTTCATTGTTTCTTTATAGCCTGGCTTCAGTGGTGAAGGACTGGACAGTGAGAGAATAGACAGGCAGAGCAATTAGGAAGGTGGTTAATATGTGTACCTGGAACAATGGCACTTGGGATGGATTAGAGGGGGAAGGTTTGAGGAATGTTTCTTAGATAAAATTGTTAGGTTCTGGTGACCAGTGGTTTTTGCTGGTGACAGACAAGTCACACTCAAGGGTAACTCATTGTAACTTTTGACAAGCAATTAATGACTGTTTGCCATGCCACTGGTCTAGCCGATGACTATGATGGACACCTTCATAGTCAAGATCTGGAAGAAATTTGCTTTTTTAGGAAGTGAAGGAAGATGGCTTGGCTGGATGTGGTGAGTGAAGACCAGGGTGGTTTAAGACGAAACTGAGAGGTGGTCACGGAGCTCTTCTTAACTTCATAGCCAAAGGCGATAAAGGCCTATCTATGCAAAACCATACAGTTTTCCTCTATATGAGGTGAAGTCATGGTGACATGGGGCGTGCCTGAGGGCCACAGTCAGGAGTTTGGTGGTATTTTAAATTCAGAGGGAAACAGGTGTTAAGATGAACACTTTTGTTCTGTCTGGAGAATGGACTGAAGGGGAAAGAGATGAAGCAGGCAGCTAGGTAGGAGATTCTATTAAAGTTTGACAGTGAGGTAGTAAAGGCCAAGGTGATAGTTCTGGTAATGAAGAGAAGTTGTGATTCCAGATGTACTTTGAAGATAGACTCTGAAAGATTTCTTGGTAGATTGGAGTAGGGGACCAGAAAATGGGAGACTAAAAGATAACTCTTAGCTCTCTGGATTCATTGAAGTAATTTCTTGAAATTTTCATGGTGTTCATAGAGGTTCATTGATTGATAAGATAGAAAATCATATTTGGGCACATTAGGTTGGAAATGTCCTTAGGACCTTTAAGTGGAGTTGGCATGGAGGAAGTTGGATTTGTGAATATGGTGTTCAGAAGAGAGACAGAGTTACAAATAAACTCACATAACTCCTTGTTTCTTGGCTAGGAGACCCAATATCCCCTTCATATAGCAGTTATTGCTTTCCTGGCATATAGTCATAAATAATATAACCTGTGTAGCCTCACAATTACAAAAGAAACTCAATTCTCTAAGTGTAGTATGACAGAGAAATAAAGTTGCTCTTAAATATTTATTTCAGTATGGAAGTACTTGTTCATGATCCTGGTAAAAGATATGAAGTAATAAGATTGCATCCATGCCTATTTATTGAGCCTTTGTTTACATCAGACCCTAGTATAGTATGCTGGGGACATAGAAATGAATAAAACAAAAATTGCTTTAGTCATGGACTTATGTTTTGTGGAAGGAGGAAGGTCATAAAGAAGGTAAGGATGAAGTATGCTAGATGGTAAGTACCGCATGTGGAGAAAAAGAGAAAAGGATGCAAGATTGGTAGTGCCTCCTTTGTGTGTAAAATCACATAAACATGACTTCACCTCATACAGAGGGAGACTGTGGTTTTGGCACTGCAGATGGGCTGCCTTTGCTTTTGGCTGTGTGATTTTTTTTTCCAAAATAGTCAACTATTGAAAAAAACAGTTGTTACTTAATTTATATGCTGCTTGTATTTCTTATACTCCTTGAAATCCCATCACTTTTATCTGTAACTAAGTATCTGTAATTAACTTAATCTGAATTAAGTTCTAGGTAGGTTTTTTCACCCATGTAATTATCTAGTGGGACATTGGAAAGTCATGGCATAAAATACGTGTTTCTTGTTGGGGTTGTCTCTCGTGTTGTAGGACACCTTGCATCTTTGGCCTTTCTAAACTAAATGCTACTACTGTACTGTACTCTGCCCTCCTCCCCATGCCCAAAAGCACCCCTAGAAATTTCTGAAAGTTCCTATATGAGTTGGTCCTGTCTCATTTGCAAACCTCTGACTTAGGGGGAGAAAAATGATGGATCTTTGAAAATCTCAACACTAGGAGGTCTATTCTAGGAGGAGTACTAGAAGAAGGGAGCTGAGATTGTTAGCTAGTGAAATGAGTCGAAAAATCAGGAAAGTGATGTCTCAGAAAGCAGAAGTTTCTAGAAAGAGGAAGCCCTCATCTGTAAAATGGCATTGAGCGGTTGAATAAAAGGGTAAATAACTGGATTGGATAACTTGGATGTTGTTATTGATCCTGGCAAGTGCTGTGACAAGGAGGAAAGCCCATTCTGTAGTGAATTGAAGTGGCTAAAGTGCATGGAGGTGAAGTAGGAATGGCATGAATAGAGACACCTTTAAAGAAATACAGCGATAAAGGGGAGAGGAGAAATAGTGTGGTATTGGGGAGAATGTAGCTCTTACTACTTAAAAAAAGTAACTTAGAACATACCAGAACCTATTTGTGTGCTAATAGGAATAATCCAGCAGAAAGGGAAAGATTAATGCAGGAAAAGGGGGATAAAAAAGGATTAGAGTCTAATAAAAGGGCCCAGTTGTGTGATGTAGGCTGTTAGTACTGTATAAGCTCTAGGAGAGAGAGATAATGAAGGCTGGCCTGGTTGTGAGAAATCTTTGTGCTGGGCTTGACGGTTAGTACAATTTCCATAGGCAGAAAGGAAAAAAGAGCACTTTTCAGCTGAAATAGGACAAACTTGGTAAAAAGAAAAACAGGAATAGAGCTCTGCATTCCTCCTGTAACCGCCGCTTGGTCTCCCACGTCGGCTTGTTCTGCTTGGAGCCTGTGTACCTGCTTCTGCCATCAGTTGGCTGATATGCTTTACCAAGAGGCCATTGTATTTATTTTCAAATATGTTGCTGCCAGATCTATTTTTGAAATAGTTTGAAAATGATGTTAGTAATATTTAAAGAATTATGGTTATAGTTACAAAGATTGACTCTTTGTTAGATAAACATTGCATGAATCTAGGATTCTGTGTTCATATTTTTTGCAAGCAATTTTACGTCTACCACCCAATGAACCCAAAATGGAAATCATAGACTGATACATAATGGTTGTGGTTTATGCAAAAAAAAAAAAAAAAAGCCAAAAAACCATGCAGAGGTCTAAATAGTGGACCCTTATTCTTAGAGTCTTAGTCTTTTACACTCTAAGACTTTAGGCTTAGAGTCACAAATAGAGGAATGAGCATGCATGTTTTATCTTAAACTGTTTGCCATTTTTTTTTATATTTATTTTTATTTATGCATACAAGAAACAGGGTGTAGGCCAGAGGTGTGTGGTGGGGGTGAGAGGACTCATCAGAGACAGAGTAGGGAGCAGAACAGGCAGATTGGAACTCATGTTGCAGTGGCTGGCAATAGACTGATAGTGCTGAGACTTTAACCCATTTGTATAATTTTTAAAAAAAATTTTTTTAAAAGATTTATTTATTTATACATATAAGCACTGGGGTACAGGCCAGAGGTGGGTGGGGGTGGGTGTGTGTGTGTGTGTGTGTGTGAGAGGATTCACCACAGAGAGCCAGGAGCAGAACAGGCAGATCAACGGAGGTACATTGCTGAGGGGAGCAGCGGGCCAGGCAGGAGAGGTCTGCCGCGCCATGTGGGTCCCCTCCCTGTCTACGGCAGGGATTGAACTCGTGCTGCAGTGCCTGCGGTTTGCTTCATAGTGTGTTGCTTAATCCACTGAGCTACCAGGGAGGCCCCATTTGTATCATTTTTAATGATTCTCTGATTTAACTAAATTACTGAGTTAACTGATCAAATACTGGTACTGACCACATTGGATCAAGGAATTTCTAATATATATATATATATATATATATATGATCTGAGGAATTTAGGAAACTGGTGAATACCAAGATGTATTTAAAGATGATTCCTCTTTTTTTTTTTTTTAATTGAGGTAATGTTGGTGATTCACACCTACTTAGATATGTTTACTATACCACACCCACCACCAAAGCACCTGTAATACTCTATGATAAAGATGATAATTCTGGTAGGAATATCCAGGAGGAATGTGGTAGAGTTCTGTATAAGAGACATATTCATGGAAATATATCCCACTATTAATTTGCATGTTACAAACTGTTTGATAACTTACTTTCTATGAAAGGGAAGGAAAAGAATATTTAATGAATATTTTCTATATGCATTATCTCATGTAAGGAAGAGGAAGCAGCTTTTAAATAACAGGTTAAATAACTTTCTCAAGGTTATTTAACTAATAAGTGGGGAAGAGAATGCTTTTACTTTATAGGGAATCTCACTAAAATCACTGATGTTCTTTAACAAAGTTGTAAGGAATTCATTTAATTGCTGAGCAGTAAAATCTCCTTGAATTTAAATAAGACCAAATGGACTATGATTCTTTAGTAGAAGGGAATCATCACAGTATTGGCAAAATATACACTGTACCCTTTTCCTAAGATCTTGTTTTTGGTTTATGTCTTTTTGATTGCACTTTAGCCCATCTTTGTCTAGAACGGACAGCTGACCAAAAAAGAATGAAAAGCATAGGGAAGCACTGTAGTATAGTAGGACACAGCTGAAGAGAATCCTGACTTAAAAAACTATGCTATTTTTGACTGTTGAATGGTTTTATAAACTTTTGAATGGTTTTATAAAACCCTTAAGTCCATTTGACTTTTGATTGGTTTTATAAATGCTAACAACATTTTACTTCATATTATTCAGTTTTTAGGCAAATTAAACAAGTATTTCCTTGACTATTGAAATGTAATGAAAATTAAATTATTAAATGAATAGTAACCTTTTTTCTTTCCAGGTTTGTTTTCCCTCATTAAGTTGCATTTTTTAAATGGTTATTTAAAATTAAAAAAAAAAGACTCGGGTGTAATATATGAACAGCTCCTATTACATAGGATTTGTATGACTCAGAAATAACACGTGAAAACCCCTTTTCTCACTCTACTGAACTCTATTCCCTACACCCATCAGTTCCTGTTCACAGATAATTGATGCATTCTTTGGCTTATGGTCATCTATTCCACAGTTCCCTCCTTAAAAAAAAAAAAAAATTAAATTTCATATTTTAAAAACAAATATGTATGTGTCATACACCAGATTTTATAATATTCTGCTACTTGGCTTTATTTTCAGTTATTGTATCATTGACATTTTCCATGACAATCCCTTACCATCCACTCTGTTTTTCAGTAGGGATACCTGTGATTTTTACTGAGTAACTTTCCTATTGAATTAGCTGTTTAGACTTTTGTGTAGTTTTGGGGGAGGTGCCTTATGTGCAAGTACTTCACAATAAATGTCTGAAAGTGGATCCAGAATTCTATAAATTGAGTCATAATAGTTATTGCCATTTGAATTTAATTTTGGTTTTTGGATTTAAAATAATGCATTTAAAAATAAGTAATATCTGTATATGGTTCAAAAATCAAAAGGTTTCATGAAATGAATCATCCTCTTTTCTTTCTAGTAGCCACTGTTAACATTTCTTGTATATATTTCTAGAAATGATCTGTGCCTATAAAGGCATATATTATATGACTGATAACATTTTGCCATTTGTTCCCCCCCTCAAAGAATGCCATACTCACTATTGTGCAGTGGAAAGATACATCTTCTTTGACATTGTTCTGTACCACTGCTTCATTTATTTAACATTGCAACATGTGGCATTACTATGCTTAACCAGTTCCAAACTGGTGGGTATCTAGGTTGTTTCCAATTTTGGGCTACTGTAATATTGCTTACATATGCCGTTGCATACTCTGTACCTATGAACTTCCAAGGCCTAGGCATCTCAGTTTTCCTGTAAGACTGCACTCCATGGAGATCATTCTCTCCATACTCCTGCCAACAGTGGGAAGATGCTTCACCAACACTGTCTTCAGACTTTTTCATCTTTGCCAACCTGATAATAAAAATGTTTATTTTGCATTTCTCTTAGTCTGAATGAAATCAGTCATCTTTTACTAATTTAAAAAGATATCTCTATTTCCTTTTCTTCACAGTTGTCTCTTTGTGCCCTTTGCCCATGGGAAATTACTCTTTTCATATTGCTTTGTAAGAACTCATTAGCTAAAGAAGGAAATAGCTCTTAGTGACATATTTGGTAAATACTTTTTTGTTTATTGTTTATGTTTGACTTTATCATCCTTTGCTATGAAAGAAGTTATTATTTTAATGTAATTTTTTAAACCCTTTCTGCCCTCTAACCACACTTCTGAGGAATAGTGGCACCATGCTTAATAATTCAGATTGAATGATAAAATAACTAGCAAAACATAAGGAATATTAAAAGTAGTTTTAGTTTGGGATATTTTTGCTTTTAAAAAGTTCCTGCGCTGTTTGAATAATAATATCAGCAAGTCTTATAATAAAAAAAGCAGGGCTGTAGATCAAAAAGGGAAGGGGATTTTTTTTTTTTTTTTTTAGCTAAGGAAATATATTTAATAGTGGTAACTGATAGAATTGGGAAGAGCTTGAAGAGCTCAAAATGAGGAAAGATGAGGCAACCTGGGAAGTAACTGCTTACTTTTCTCAAGTCCAGCCTGAGGTTTCATAATTTCCATTCTTTGTTGAAAGTAAGTCCCAGAGATTTAGCTTGTTTGTGCCTCCTTTGTTTCTTCTTATTTTTGGATCCTTGTGATTTATTACCTGCCAGGATTGGCTATGAAATAAGATCATCTCCCATTCAAGCCTTTTTATGGTCCCTGAAGACAGAAGCTTAAAGTCTTTAATTGTAACAGCTTATTACTGATTTCTCTGTGTGTGCAGATAAGGGATTAAAAAATAACCAATAGGGAGAAGTTAAAAATATAAGGATCTTACTACTAAATATTTACAGTAATGGGCTGTAGTTCTGGACTCTTGCTAAGGTGGTAGTAGAGTCGATTGGCCTTTTTACCTTCTGATTTTGTTTTTGCTGGCTTCTTCCCTCAAGACTCTTGTTTGGGACCATGTTTAGTGAAGGCCATCCTGAATCCTTCCTCCATACTGATATAATGGTCTGTGTTTCTAACTTCCTTAGAGAGCTGATCAAGCATAGCAGGGCAATCGCTTATTCTAGGTTTGGTCTTAAACTGATCTGGATCCATCCTTTTTCTGTGTAGTCTCAGGGCATAGTTTCCATCCTCTATAGTTAATCCTCCCATTGCTTGGTTGAAATTAAAATTTACTCTCTTTTTTTAATTTTTGTATTTAAATCATTTCTTATTTGTTTCTAGGTAAAATTTGGTAATACCACCTTTAAAACAGATGTGTATCTCAAGTCCCTCAATCCTCAGTGGAACTCAGAATGGTTTAAATTTGAGGTAAGTTTTTAAATATTACTATTTTTGAGTTTTGTGTTTTTGCTTTTGTTTTTTTCCTGAGATAACCCTTTTCCTGAAGGAATAAATGAATACACCTTTTACTTCAGGTGTAGTAGCTTCTTTATGCCATGAAAGTACTTACTTTTCTGCTTAAGTAGGAATATCGAGCTTTAAGAAAAGTGGGTTACAATTAAGAAAGCAGAGAATATGAATTTGAGAACACATAAAAAAAATAGAATCCTTCAAAGGATTACATATAGTGATTTCCTCTGGATTTTGGCATATACCAAAAGTCATATTTGTGATGTATAGTGTTGTAAGAATAAAGATTAAAAACTTTAGCTGTGGTGAAAGTATATCACAAACATTGCTGTATTTTAATCATTTTTAAATATATAGTTCAGAAGCATTAATTATGTTTACAAGGTTGGGTAACCATCACCACTACTTTCAAAACATTTCATCACTCTGAACATAAACTATATTCATTTAATTACCTATTCTCTGAATAGCCCCTGGTACCCTCTCAGCTATTATTTGTCTCTGAGTTTACCTGTGCTAGATCCTTTCTGTCATTGGAATCATTACAATATTTGTCTTTCTGTGTCTGGCTTCTTCCACTGAGCATCACGTTTTCAAGGTTCAGCCATGTTGTAGCATTTATCAGGATTTCATGTCTTTTATGCCTGAATAATCCACAACTACCTATATGACACATTTTGTCATCCATTTATCTGCTGATGAACTCTTGGGTTGGGTCCGCCTTTTGGCTGTTGTGAATAATGCTGTAGTGAACATTTATTGTACACATATCTGTTTGAATCCCTGTTTTCAGTTTGTTTATTTTCCCAAAAGTGGAATCACTGGGACACATGTTCAGTTCTGTGTTAGTGTTTTGAGGCTTCATCACACTGCTTCCCATCACTGCTGTCCCTTTTTATGCACTCCCATCAACATGGGTAAGGGTTTCAGAGACTTAATTTTAAGGTATACTTTCAGGTGGATGATGAAGACCTACAGGATGAACCTCTCCAGATCACAGTTCTTGACCATGATACTTACAGTGCAAACGATGCCATTGGCAAAGTATACATCGACATTGATCCTTTACTCTACAGTGAAGCGGCAACAGTCATCTCAGGGTGGTTCCCAATTTATGACACCATACACGGTAAGGAGTGTGTTCTAAGACAATAAATCACAGTGTCTTTTAACTTTCCCAGATTTTTGTGCTAAAAAATTGAGATTTTGAAATTTATATCTTTGAAACATATCTTC
Source organism: Galemys pyrenaicus (assembly GCA_019455555.1). Classification (NCBI taxonomy): domain Eukaryota; kingdom Metazoa; phylum Chordata; class Mammalia; order Eulipotyphla; family Talpidae; genus Galemys; species Galemys pyrenaicus. Next base: position 7,535,243 of record JAGFMF010011760.1, on the reverse strand, counting down.
TTTCCTATTCCGATTGTTACTTTTCTGAACAGAGTTTGAAATAATGCTGGCTAAATTTATAAAATATGTTAAATTACATGCATTATTTAAAAAGTCATGTGATAGAGGTACTTTAGTCATAGAACATATTTTGAAGAAAAATGCTGATGTTTTTCTGCTTAAAAATTATTCAAGGACTTTTTGTTGCCTAAAGGAGAGTTCTAAGAGTGTGGTATGGGGACACCTAAGGCTTCCTTGAGATACTTTATAGGTTTTGTTAAGTGAGATGAGAACTGTTCTCAGCATAATACTTGTACACCATTCCCCATTTTTATTCTCAGTATCTTACCAGCGTACACCACTGTACAGTGGAGTTTTGTTGAGGTTTTATGATGTATAATGTTAACTCACTTTACACTGAGTGTAAAGTGGAGATGGGAATCTTAACTCGATTCCTTTAAGTTCAATGTGTGAGCTGGATATCTTCCATTATATTTAACTGGATGGTGACTGCTTTAAATGAAGTAAGAAGTAAATTTCTTTTTTAATTCTCAATTTTAATTTCTAATATGATAACTATTAATAGGTATATGGCCCACATAAGTAAAAACTTACAATGACTGAAAAAGATAAAATTTATTTTGTGCTATATCATATTCTTAGTTAAGAGCATTTACTTTGGGATCCGAACATCTGACTTTTAATCCTGGCACTGTCATTTAATAGTGACACTCTGAAAATTATCAAATTTTAATTTCTTTCTCTGTAAAATGAGGATGATAGCTCTACAATAATCTTACTGAATTGGTATGAACACTATGAGGTGCTACAGATAAAACATTTAGAACATTTTCAGTGCTATGTCATCGTAATCCTCATCATCACTTCAAATAGGACTCCCATCTAGGCAGTTTTGATTGAAATGAATGGAGACTTGTGGTAAAAATTAAAAGTGTTCTTTCTCTAATGCATACAGGTTTTTCAGAAGATGGAATAAAGAGACTACTTAGTATGAAAATAATTAGGAAACAAAGTTAGCAACGATTGCTATTATAATAATGCATTATTTAATAATCATAATTGGCATTCACTTGCTAGATTATTTAACTGTGTTTTATTTTCTTGATGTAGAAGTTTGACTTTCCTTTTGAAATTATAGGTATCCGTGGGGAAATCAATGTAGTAGTCAAAGTAGACCTCTTCAATGATCTAAATCGATTTAGGCAGTCATCATGTGGAGTCAAATTCTTTTGCAGTAAGTAAATACATTGTATTACACATTTAACAGGAAATTTAATAATTGTTAAAAATGGGAAACCAAATTAATATTACAGAAGGCTGATAGAAAATCTACTATACTTTGGCTCTGTTGTCAGAGAAAATTATTGAATATCAGAAATAGTTACTATAGGGCCTCCCCTGGTGGCGCAGTGGGTTAAGCAACGCACTACGAAGCAAATCACAGCCACTGCAGCACGAGTTCGATCCCTGCTGCCAGCCAGGGGG
>JAGFMF010011760.1:7501493-7533524 GCA_019455555.1 Galemys pyrenaicus | reverse complement strand
TCTCTGTGGTGAATCCTCTCACCCCCCCACACCTCTGGCCTGTGCCCCAGTGCTTGTATGCATAAATAAATAAATCTTTAAAAAAAAAAAAAGAAATAGTTACTATAGTTATGGGGACTGTTTACATGATCTAAAAGTATTAATATATGATTAATTTTTGTTTCAAAAAATTTTAGCGGCGGACAGGCTTACTTGTAATCTCGTTGATGCTGCCTTGACTGCTGGGTGAGGGGTAGTATGTGACCTTAGGAGGAAGTTGCCCCTCTTGCCCCTGTTTTAGCCTTCACTACAACCTCTGGAGGCAACCACATTGATCATTGCTGGTAACAGTCACTAAATGCCAGTAGAAAGAGTAACAGGTGAACAGTTTGGAATTCTTTCCAGAATTTTGAAGAAGAATCCATATAGTAATGAAATGACTTAATTTCATTTATTTAAATGTTTTGCTTAATGTTATTGAATTTGAAAGTGGCAAATTGATTGCTACAGCACTGCATAAGAATACAACTCTGAAATACCTGAGAATGACTAGAAACATTTTTTGCTGCAGTACTGCAAATCAAGTCATCCTTGGAGAAATTAGACCTGGATGACTGTGGTGTAGGAATGCAAAATGTGATGGCACTTGCTTAAGTCTAAACTCAAAATCAAACAATTAAGGGAATAAACCTACTTAATTATATGATGAGTAAGGAGAGTCTACAGTTGAGCTAGGCCACATGGTACAAGGAAATCAGTGTTTATGAAAGTACTCATATATAAGCATGAAATAAAACACTGGAATAGAAGCGTCGCTCATAGTGTCAGAACAGTAGCCTATGCTACTTTAAAAAATTTTTTTTTTTTTGCATGGAAGAACTGGGGTGTAGGCCAGAGATGCAGGGGGTGAGAGGATTTACCAGAGACAGAGTAGGTAGCAGAACATCAGATTTACTGAAACACATGCTAACGGGAGCAGTGGGCGAGACAGGAGAGGTCTGTTGCACCATGTGGGTTAGTTCTCTGGCAGGGGATTGAACTCAGGCCATAGTGGTGATAGCTAGGCCACCAGGGAGGAGGCCTCCAGCCTATACTACTTTGATGTCAGTTTGTTGTCCATATTCAGCATCAGCACAGAGGGAGAAGGGAAGACTTGTACTGTCACAGTCAGTGAATACAGTTGTCAGACTCTGATATTTACTTCTTGGGAAACAAGTTTGATAAAGCGACATGTGTGGCACATTCCTATTTAATTTGAATAGACCACCTAAAACCAGGTTACCCTGTAGATAGCATTTGTGGTGGGTGAACAGTTGTATCTGGCAGAGTGCGCTCCACTGGCCATAGAAAGCATTACTAAACACCACCTCCGGGGGAAGCTTGCATGGAATGCAAGTTTTGCTTTAGTGCACTGAAACTATGTGCTGTAAAAAATAAACTCTAAAATAATATTCCTGTATTTTTCTTATTATTTCTGTAGATTGATATTTTGTTGCCTATTAAATCTTTCTTTCACAGATTTGGGCAAGTTAAAGTTTGTAGAACTGTCAGAAAAAAACCCAAAACACTGGTTTCTTACTCTAGTATAGGACACTATAAGGTTGGTGCAATCACTGTAGTCAAGCACTGTGGTCCTGTCCAAAATTACATATACTTTTATAGGTACTCAGCATTTTGAGTGCCAGGAAATATGCATTAGAGCTGGGCAGAGCTGGGCAGAGCTGGGCTTTTCACAGCCAGTCTGGATTAAAAGCTTTGAAAACTCCTACATAGTTCAGTTAGCTTTAAGACACAAATGTCTATTTTAGGAGGTTAGTTTGGTGTAGACCTTCTCAAGTTCCCCACTTTTTGAATCCTACTAGATCTTTAGATCCAGTGACAGTTGTTGTTCTGCATATTCAGTGTGTGTGTTAAATAGTGCAGTGACTAAACAGTTGTCCAGCTGAACAGGGGTCATTAGAGACTGCAGGGCTTTAGTAGTGACTCTGCAAACTGTGCTAGCGCTAATGGTTTGGTTTTGGGGGCTGTAGTATATGGTGTACAGAAGACTTTCTTAAAGGTCTTTGAGTAATTAAAGTTTTTTGTATTTAGTCTGCTTTCTACCTATTTATATAATAATCAGCTAGATGATTTTAATTTTTTTAAGACTTTGTATTGAATGCTATTTAAAGTAAAACAGCAGTTGTCCAGGTGGTGCAGTGGTTAAAATCTCGGCACTGACAAGCTATGCAGCTAGCCACTACGGCATGAGTTCAATCCCCAGCCAGGGAGCTGACCCACATGGCGCAGCAGATCTCTCTTGTCTCACCCGCTGCTCCCCTCAGCAGTGTATGTCAATAGATCTGCCTGTTCTGCTTCCCACTCTGCCTCTCACCCCCCACACCTCTGGCCTACACTATAGTTCTGGTATGCATAAATAAATAAAAACAAATCTTTTTTAAAAAAGGCAGTTTGTAGCTACGATGCTTACAAAACAAAAGTGAGCGGTATCATAAGAGAAAATATATATGTGTAAGAATAAATAAGTAATAACAGAGCTTAGAAGACTGATTAGGATTATTATTATAATCATAGTGGATTACCACAGTAAAAGTTGTTTTGTATTATATACCAAAAGGTAAAAACTTAAAAAACTTGTAGATTTTTTTAAAAATTCAGTTTGACCTTGTGATGAGTAGAAACATAATAGACATTTTTTCTTAACAGCAACATCTATTCCAAAGTGCTATAGAGCTGTAATAATTCATGGATTTGTAGAAGAACTTGTGGTCAATGAAGACCCAGAATATCAATGGATTGATCGAATTCGTACACCCAGAGCATCAAATGAGGCCAGACAGAGACTCATTTCTTTAATGTCAGGTATTTTTAAAGAAAAATTTTCATTGCTGATTGATTTACTGTTCTTAAAATTTCCTCTCCTTTTCACATACTATGTGATAATTTACAGGGAAGGCTGTGAATTTTAAGTGACTAACTCTAGCCCTGTCTCCTGCTGAGCACAATGCATTTGCATCTTAAAATAAAAGGAAATCTGAATCACATGTTTATAGTACCTTCACAGCTAGGTAGTAAAAGAAAATTGTGCTCTTGAAATGGCGTGGTGGAAAGATCCCTTAGCAAAGAGGTAGAAAATTGTGTTCTAGTTTTTCCTCACTTTGGCATGTATTTGTAGTCAGAGTTTAGGTAATCTCGCTAATGTTTTTATTCAGTTGTTGCATTCACAGCTACAACTTGTTAATAGCTCTGTCCCTCCCTGCTACTCTTACCCCATTACTTTTCTTTCTTTTTGAAGAACTTGTTAACATCTAAATAGTAAGTATAAATATATCTCTGTATAATAAAATACATTTTACATGGGACTGATAGGAAAGAACTACAAAGAGGTAATATAGCGCAACAAAAAGAAAACAAATAACCTAATCAAAAAAGAGCAGATGAACTAAATAGGCACTTCCATAAAGAAGACATCCACATGGCAACAGTCAAATGAAAAATTGCTCATCATCACTTATTGTCATGGAAATGGCAAATAAAATCACAATGTTAGACACGGTAGACACATGAGCGTGGCCTATATCTAAAAGACCAGAAACAACAGTGTTGGCAAGGATGTGGAGAAAAGCAACCCGCTTACACTATTGGTGGAAATATAGGCCCTGTCAGGTATGGAGGCTGCTCACAATATGAAGATGGATCTACCATATGAGCCAGCCATTCTAGTCCTTCGAATCTACCCAAAGGACATAAAAACATTAATTGTTTTTTGTTTTTTTCTTGTTTATCTTTTATTTATTTATTTATTTTAGATTTATTTAATTGTGTTTGACATCATTTGTAGTCCTCAGAGCATTCCCACCACCATTTCACCCGTGCACCATCACCTCAGTCCCTTGTGCTCTTTATCCCCTCCCTTCATACCCCCCACAATGATCCCTTTGGTTTATCTTTGACCTTTTGATCTTTTTGAGTTTTTTTGTTTTTGGTTGTAATTGCCCATTTCCTTGAGCTTTCTCTTGTTTTTTGGTTTTCTTCTTTCTTATTTTTTGTTATAGTTGTTGTTCTTTCACATTCCTCCTAAAAGTGAAGCCGTCCGATATTTTTCTCTTGCCTTCTGACTTGTTTCACTGAGTATAATTCCTTCTAGCTCCATCCATATTTCTATAAATGGCCCTAGTTTATGTGCCACATCTTCTTGATCCAGTCATCTACTTTTGGGCATTTGGGTTTTTTTCAGGTCTTAACAATTATAAATAATGCTGTAATAAACATGGGGATACAGGTGCTCTTTTGGATCGGTGTTTTTGTGTCCTTTGGGTAGATCCCTAGGAGTGGGATTGCCAGGTCATATGGTAGTTCTATCTTCAGTAGACTGAGGAACCTCCATACAGCCTTCCATAGTGGTTGGATTAACTTGTATTCCCACTAGCAGTGTACATTGCTATTTCAATAAAAATCTCAATGAAATTCTTTAGTGAAATAGACCAAGTATTGATAAAATTCGTATGGAGACACAAAAACTCTGATTAGCCAAAGCTCTATTGACAAGAAAGAAGGAGAATGGAGGTATCATGCTCCGGGACTTTAAACTCTACTACAAAGCAATAGTACTTTAAACAGCATGGTACTGGAACAAAGACAGACACACAGACCAATAGAACCGTATAGAAAGCACAGAAGTAAAACCACACAACTATGGACAACTGATCTTTGACAAAGGAGCAAAGAATCTGCAATGGGACAAAGATAGCTTATTCTATAAATGGTGCTGACAAAACTGGTCCACCGTATTAAAAAAAAATGAAACTGGACCACTATATCACACCATGTACAAAAATCAACTCAAAATGGATAAAAGACTTAAATGAAGACCTGAAACTATAAAATATATAAAAGAAAACATAGGTAAAATGCTACAAGACATACATCTCAATAATGCCTTTGAAGATGCATCCCCTCAAAGCAATAAAAATGAGAGAGAAGATAAATATATGGGACTACATCAAGATAAAACGCTGCTGTATAGCAAAGGAAACATTAAATAAAACAAAGAGACACTCCACTGACTGGGAAAAAAAATCTTTGCGCTCCACACAACAGAAAAGGGTCTGATCACAAAGATATACAAAGAACGCATAAGACTCAAGAAAAACAGTAAAAAAATCAAAAAATGGGTAGAAGAACTTAAAAAACACTTCTCCAAAGAGGACACAGGCACATGAGAAAATGCTCAACATCCCTCATAATAAGGGAAATGAAAATTAAGACCACAACAAAGTATCACCTTACACAGGTAAGAATGGCACGTACCAAAAAAAACAACAAATGTTGGCGAAGATGTGGAGAAAAGGAAAGACGTTAATTTGAAAGAAAACATGCACTCCTGTGTTTATTGCAGCACTATTTACAATAGCTAAGATGTGGAAACAACTAGTGTCTAAAAATAGATGTGTGAGTCAGAAAGATATGGTACACACACACACATATAGACACACGCACACGCGAACGCATGCAATGGAATACTCTAAATTATAAAATAGACATACATACTCTTGTCATGTGTGACAGCATGGATAGAACTAGAGGAGATTGTGCTAAGCAAAATTAGAAGGAGGACAAGTACTAGATGTTATCGCTTTTATGTGGAATATAGAGAAACAAAACAGATAAACCAAGAACAACCCCAAAAAAATCTGACTGTGGAACTGATGCTACCAAAGGGCGTGTAGAAAGAGAAAAGAAAGTGGGGAGGGAACACATGAAAAATGGTGGTGGACTATTGGTGGTGGGTGTGGTGTAGTAGCAACACCTGACTGAGAGACCCTGTACACCTAAATCACAAGCAGCATAGTAAACCAATGTTACTGCGATACAAAACACGTATTTGCTTTTTTGCTATCTTTCTCCCATTATTATGTAAACGCCATTAATTTTTGGGGCTTTATCTTTCTTTTTCACTTGTGTATCTCTGGCACTTAGAAGAAAGTAAGAATGTTAGACATGGTACAACCACAAATGTAAATGAATGACAAATATGTGACAGATATGTGGCAAGTAAGCCGCATCTGTAAAATGTATCTAATATTTTACCTCTGAAAATAGGAGGCTAGACCAGATAATCTTTTTGGTTCCCTTCAAGTTGTAGAAATTGTGATTTTGTGGGGGGGTAAGTTATTTTCTGTCGTAATATAGCTATATCCTTATGTAATGTGGAGATACGAAGAAGGAGGGAGAGGGATCAAGACAAAGGAGGAAGAGCACAAGGAACTGTGGTGATGGTGCCTGGATGAATTGGTGGTGGCCATTTTACAGGGATTACACCTGAGGGGAGAAAGCAAATACTGCACAAAATGAACAATTATGTATAATATATAAAAATAAATAAATTTAAAAATAGAAAAAAAGAAACAGAATGAACTTTCTCCCTTTTTTTTTGTAGGTGAATTGCAGAGGAAGATTGGGTTGAAAGTACTTGAAATGAGAGGAAATGCTGTTGTTGGGTATTTACAGTGCTTTGATCTGGAAGGCGAATCTGGGTTAGTAGTACGAGCCATAGGAACAGCGTGTACTCTGGATAAATTAAGTAGCCCAGCAGCATTCCTTCCTGCATGTAATTCCCCATCCAAAGAAATGAAGGAGTAAGTATGAATCATTAAATTGTTCTTATCTTCTACCTATACATCTTTATTTGATATGAAATATTTTAGTAGTTATTCAACATATACTTTCTTCTGTAGTAATTTTTCTTACCAGAGATGACTGTCAAACTTTGAAGCTTTTAAAACTCTTCAGTTACTCCTGATATTTTGTGTGTGTGTGTGTGTGTAGACATACTGTGTTAATATGAAATTCAAATTAAGTAATGTGAAATTAAATATACCTCAATATTTAGACACTATTTATAGCTTAAAGTGGACATTTATGCATTGTGTGGAATTTTACTTAAAAGCTGGAGAACCTTAAATTCCTATACTGGTAATCCAATTAGATTTATTAGCAATGTAGAATAGACAACAGAAAACAGTGACTTGTGTTGGAGAAGGGGGTTCCCAAAGTCAGATGTCCGTTGAGGTCACACAGTAATTGGGTATAACAAGATATACTGGTGTCGTGTAAAACAGATGTTGGGAAACTTTTCTGTGAATGGCCATGTAATAAATATTTTAGGCACTTGCCAAAGAGTTTCTATTTTTATTTACCAAAATATGCAGTCTGTCAACCCTAAGGTAAAGGAATTTAGACTTACACATCTTTAAAAATCCTTTTGGGTAGATTCGGTTATGTGGCGTCACTGTAGCTAAGATAGATTCTCAGCGTAGTTGTGGTGCTTGTTATAGGATACTCCACATGAAAATTTTATGTGGGTGGAGGGTACAACTGTGTACCGTGAGTTATTTTTCATTCCGAAAGCCATTAGCATTTTAATTGCGAACCCCTGATCTAGAGATTCTTTTAAAGGTCAACAGTTTTTTTTTCTACAAATGATCTGAAGATGCCAGTAAATAATGTTCTTTTTGCTAGCGACAACTACTCAAATCTGCCATTGTAGTGTGAAAGTTGCCATTGACAGTATGCAAGTGAATAAGTGTGACTTACTGTGTTCCAGTAAAACTCGTTTACAAAACAATGACAGGATGGATTTATTTAGCTTGTAGTGTATAGTTTGTGACCCCTTTCCTACATGACTGGGGGTCAGAATTCTGTTTTCAGAATATCTGAAGTATTCCTCATTCAGCAGTAGTCAAGAGAGATTTAACTAGAAAGCAATTGCTTTTTTTAAAATGAGTTTTTCTTTATCTTAACTTTATTCTTTTTGTCTAATTACTTCCTTCCTAGAGGCCATTAGTATTTGGATTAAATCTTAGCCTGAAAAGAGAACAAACTGTTACATACATTGCCTTATTTTATTTGGCAGTACATTTGCATTCAGTAAATAGAAGAGAGAATTGTTTTATATTTCATTTAAGATATCTTAAAAGTATATGAACTGCTTGCTGTTAAAGGTTAGGTTAGAATGCAGATAGAACTTTTTGAGGGATTCAGATTTTTTTGTATCTTTCTGTAAGCAAACACTAGATCTGGGTCCCTCCTCCTGCCTCCTCCAGCTCTCTCTACACTGTCTAAAGGGGCCTGGCTTTTGCAGCTGTGATGTCTGAACCTTTTCTCTTTTCACTAACCTATTTTTTAGAAAGAGAAAGCTCTATTACCTGCTGGTGTCTTGGAATGATATATGGATAGTAGGGGAATACACTACCTGCTTTCAGGAGTTTCACTAATGTAAAGCATACAGATTTTCTCATTTTTTAATTTTGTTGAGCCATTTACCATAAAGTATCAAATAGTCACATCATGAAGAATTTAAGTTGCTTCATTAAGATTTTCTGAAAGGCATCTTACTACCTAAGTCATATTATTTAAAAAAATAAACAAAAAAACTCCTCAGTACTTACGCTGTTTCACTTCAGCCAGCTTCTTTATACATTTGATAATGAATCAGTTTGGTTGTTATTTTAACTTGTCTTATAATTTAGTAGATTGTAACTATTTTGGCATTTTATGATCGCTATTGATTATAGACAGAAATTTGATAAAAGATAGCTTGTATTATGTTTTTGTCTGAATGGATTTAATATTAGAAATACCACTAGGGTTTCACTGTAAGACAACCTTTTATGCAGGGAGACTCATAAGAATTAGAATTCTAAGAATACATTATGGTTCTACTGTAGTGGATTTAAATTTTAATTTGATGTTGTAAATTGAACACTTTACAGTGTTGATTTTGTTTTGTTTTACCTTTATTAATGTATTCTCCCCATCTATTTGAGTTTTTCTTTTAGATGTTTAGTGTAACATAAAGTATAAATCTCTAGTGTTTTTGAGCTAAACTGTCTTTGGTGGTAGAAAGTGCATTAAAATCTGACACACTGCTTTCTGTTAAAGTCATTTTCTAGGAGACTAGCTGTAACTTCTCTATATGGCACTGTTCTTAGACTTTTTAAGTCTTAGTCACTTCAACAGAGAAAGAAGAAGCAAAAACTTAGTTGTAGAAGGACACTAGTGAGTTGTTTGATTTTTCACTAGTACAGAAACATGTAATACTGTAAAGTCTGATGTTCTTAGAAAATAGTATATAGACCCTATGAAAGAACATTATTGCCAATTATTGATAGCTCATATTTAAACCTTGTCATATTTTGATTTTTGGAAATGTCACCAGGTGATAGAAAAAGGCCAGGACAAGTTGGTTTCTTGGCCTGCTTGTAATTTGATACAGCTGTGTTTCAGAGTATATTTATATGGTTTCCCTCCTTATGCATAAGCAAAGGCATTGCAAGGTGAAATAATTGCTGATAAGGAGCCTCCTGATAGTTATTTACATGATATGCTTTTCCCCCATCCAGTGTAACTATTTCCTTTTAGTTGAATTCCTTCATGAACATTTTAAATATTATATATGAATAATTATCTGTGTATCTGATTTAAATATATCCATCCACACACATAGATGCCATCTCTTGCAGGATGTAACTTGCTATCATAGAAAATTTCAATTCAGAATGTACTTTAATAAATTCTGTTTAAGTAATTTATGTAAGAGTTAGACAGATTCACATTGCTTTATTAATGTGTTTTAAAAGCACTGCCCCTTGTTTTGTTGCCAAGCTATACACTTGATGCACTGAAATACTGGCATGTGCCTATTTTCTTGTATATATTTAGTTGACTCATTTCTCTTTATACTGTTATTTTTCATATTCTGTAATTATGCCTACTTTGAAACTCTAGACAGAATCAGTTTGGCTAGTCAAACTTTCTCTATAGAAAAATATAACTAAATCAGCAGTTATTCATAGCTCAGTTTCAAAGGTAATATATAGATAAGTGTAAAAACTTGCACTTTTCACTTCTGTGGGTATTTTCTCTCTAAAATACTGTACAGTAAGTTCTATGGTAGTTAAAATAACACATTTTAAAGTAACTTAAAATCCAAGTCTAAGTCTTAGACTTTTTATAATCCAGACAACTTTGCTTGCTTTCTTATTTTCAGTATAATTTATTAATCTGATCCTTTAAAACTATAACTGTATCCTAACAAAGATATAGGTATCATTTTTTATTTCAACTTAATTTTGCATGCTAGGGATTCAAAAATAATTCTTCTCCCCTAACTAAAGTTCCTTGAAACTATTTTAACATAACTTTGCTACCTATTGTATGTATTGTTTTCTTTTCTTCCACTTTGACCACAAATTCCCTCAGGTCACCGCTGGTCCATCCTCCAAGCCATGGATGCCGCTCGACTCACAACAGCCCAATTCACACTGCTACTGGCTCACGACTTACTCAGAACTTCTCTGTGTCTGTTCCCACTCTCATCTACACTGGTACGAGACTGCTCAGACTCCAGAGCTGGGGAAAGCAGGCCACGGCAGAGTGGCTGCAGAGGGCAAGCAGGCAGGTAGCATAGGCAGGCCGCACAAGCTTTGCTTCCTCCTTTTCATTTGAAGTCCAGCTGCAGTGAAGAAATCCTGTATTTAGACACCACCGAGGCACTAACTATATGAAAGCCCTACTTCCAATGTCTCTTCCATAGATCCTCCAGGAACCCTGTCATGTTTGTGGGAGTTTTTGGAAAATACTGTCCAGTTTGAATTTTTGTCATTATTTTTGCATTTGGTTGGAAATAAAATTGATGATTGGATTTTGAATGAAATGGCTGCCAAACCTTCCAACTCGCTTTATTTTTATCATGTATAAAACTTGTAGGGTCTGTTTTATTCTGTGGAAGAGAGTTATTGGAAAACAGGTAAGCAACTGTACTTGATAAAATGCCATGTTTCTATGGACCTATACTCATTTTCCTCTTTGCTGTGTTTTTAGCTGTGGCACTTGATGCAATAGGATAAGGAAACATTTCTCTTTCAAAGATATCTGTGTGTGCAAATATAAAAACAAGTGTGAATATTTACACACACCATTACACCATTCGCGGTCATTTTTGCTTTCATAATTTAAGAAAGCATTGTTTATTTGGAAATATTTTCAGTCACGTATTCTTTTTATTTATTTCTCCTTTTAATATTTTTTATCCCTTTTGTCTGTCATTTCATGCTTTTTTGCTTTTTACTTGGCTTATTGACTGTTTCAATGCAGATAATTATTTATCTGGAGAATGATGAATGGTTGAACAGCAGTTGGTGGTCTTTGGCCTCATACCAGCTACAGACTTAAGACATGACTACTGGCCCTGCCCCAGTACCTTCCCAGTGTTCGGATCATGCTGCCATCTGTCGAGTCCTTTGGCACATGATCACTTAATATTTCTCCACCTTCTTCTGGCAGGATTCCCTTCAATGAAGATCCCAACCCCAATACTCACTCATCAGGACCCTCAACCCCTCTGAAAAACCAAACTTATTCCTTTTCACCTTCCAAGTCCTACAGTCGACAGTCCTCTTCTTCTGACACAGATTTGAGTTTGACACCCAAAACTGGTAAGGCGCTTCCACCCACTTTTCCTTTTTTCTTTTGTTTTCAAATTTGTTTCTGTTTCTTATTAGCTTTCCATCCGAGCCTTTCTTCCTGATTTTTGTCATTTAAGTTAAAATAGTATGCGAATATTGATCATTTTCAGTTATTACAATTAAAATATGCAAATTTGTACAGTTCAGTTCAGAAATTGTTCAACAAGGAGACCTACATTTTATTGATTTAATCACAGTGTAGATAGGAAATCTAGGATTTATTTTTGCATGTAAACATTTTTCATTTCATGCTCAAATTAAGAGGAATACCATTTTAAAAAGCTAGAGTAGACAGTAACACTACTATTGTGTAATGCAGTTCCTCAGGCATTAGTCATTTTTCAATTCATTGTTTCTATTTCTGAATTTCTAAGATTTTTATTATGAAAAAAATCTTAATTGAAATGGTTAGGTTATATTAGATTATAGATAGCCATTTAGTTATTATTTTCTTGTTACTTAAAATGATGGGTTTTGTTAGCTTTTCTCTCTAAGTTAGAAAATAGAATTTTATTTTATTTATTCTTGCATATTTCTCAGTGTATTAAATTTATTAGTTTTTCCCTGTGCTATTTGTATTTTTATAATCTATTTTGAGATATTATATGTATTTTATGATAAAAAATTGTTAAAATTAAAGTTAGTTTCATAATCCTTAATATAGAATTAAATCATTATTATTCTTAAAAATTAAAAATGTTTAAAAGTAAATAGTTTGCAATTTTTATAAATAGGATTTTTGTCTAGCAGTTTCCTGGCTAGGTTGATAAAAAAACATTTTGCAGATATCTAGTTTGCATTATTTTAAATTTGTGAGTTTTTTATTTAAAGTTTTATTTATGTATATAAGAGCTAGGTTTTAGGTTAGAGGTGCAGGGGGTAAGAGGATTCACCAGAGACAGAATGGGGAGCAGAACAGATCTACTGAAATACACTGCTGAGGGGAGCAGCGGGCGAGGCAGGAGAGGTCTGCTGCACCATGTGGGTTAGCTCCCTGGCTGGGGATCTAACTTAGTGGATAGCTTGATAGTGCTGAGACATAACCCTTTGCCCCATCAGGGAGGCCCTTAAGTTTATGAGTTTTTAGTAACCTTATTTTTGTGTAAGGCACATTTGTCAAATGACTCCAGGTTTTATGAGATCAGTGAAACTATGAAAAGAAATGTAATTTCCAAACCAATGAGTGCTGCTTCTAAAGAAAGGACTTTTTGTTAAGCTTGTATGTAACAGACTTCATATCTATTTTATAAATATAGTCACAAAATTTAAAGGTAATTTATGAATTAATGACTATCTAAATCTTTGAAATAAACAGGTTTTTTTATATTCTTATAATTATGGATAACATCTACGAAAAATGCCATAATAATGGATGCTTTGGATTGTGTCATCTTAACCATATTTGTGCCCACAATAAGTCAGTCATTTCAATTAATTATAGTGAAGTTTTTTTCTTTTTCCTTTTCTTAAAAAAAATAAAACATTTTATTCTGGCCTTAAAATCTGACAATCAAAATAAGAAAGAAGATAGATAATATTTGGAGAATAAGTTTTCTTTAAGATATTTTTGAGGCTTTGTACAAGAGCTATTTACTTTTGTATTCCAGGCAACTTTTCAATATTATTATCTTTATTTTTCTTTCCCATACCTCAGATATAATTTGAAATTAATTCCTTGGTCTTTTGGTTTATTTTTCTTTTGATTTGCCAGAATGCCAAGTCTGAAGCACATTATCAAGAAATATGTTAACTGAACCCATCTTCTCTTTCCTCTGCTTTCTAGTAGGCAATCAATGTATTATCAAAGAAAAATTCTATGTATTTTAATTTCTGGCTTTAAATTTTTAGTTTTTTAAAATTCATTTGTAACAGAGATATCATTTTTATGGATAGCTATCAGTATTTATAAGCTACCTCTAAATAAATTATTTTCTTTGGCTTATAATTCACTACTTTAATAGCTTAATAATAATAGCAATATTTTTTATTTTCAGTTGTTTAACTTTATCGTAAATACTTTATCCTAAATACCTTTGAATACTCCTGAGGAGCACTCCTACTTTCATGGAGACTTAAAACTGGCAAAAGTATGATGTAAAATTTCTTTTTTTTTTTTTAAGACTGTTTTTTTTTTAATGATTTTTTTATTTATGCATACAAACACTGGGGTACAGAGGTGCGGTGGGTGAGAGGATCCATCAGAGACAGAGTAGGGAACAGAACAGGCAGCCCAAAATACGCTGCTCAGAGGAGTAGCGGAAGAGGCAGAAGAAGTCTGCCAGGCCATGTGGGTCACCTCCAAGGCTGGCGACAGGGATCGAACTCATGCTGCAGTGGCTGAGGTTTGCTTTATAGAGTGTTGCTAAACCCATTGCACGACCAGGAAGGCCCTTGATGTAAAATTTCTAAAACTGTACCTCAGTATGTACATGCTTTCATGATTCCCTGCCTTCTGATTTATTTATATACAAAGTCTCTTCAGAAATAATGGTAATAAATAAGTTGGTCATGATTTATTTGTTGTATATAAACTGAGAGCAAAAATAGAACAATGTTTCTAGAATGATAAAACTTTTTTTTCTTTTGTGATCACCTGCTTTTCAAATATGCTTTCTTTTTAAAAAAAGTTAATATTGATTTCTTTCTATAGGTTCTAAGTTTTCACCTTTTTTTTTTTTTAAAGATTTATTTATTTATGCATACAAGCACTGGGGTACAGGCCAGAGGTGTGGGGGGTGAGAGGATTCACCACAGAGAGCTGGGAGCAGAACAGGCAGATCAACAGAAGTACATTGCTGAGGGGAGCAGCGGGCACAGCAGGAGAGGTCTGCCACACCATGTGGGTCCCCGCCCTGGCTGGCAGCAGGGATCGAACTCTTGCTGCAGTGGCTGCGGTCTGCTTCATAGTGCATTGCTTAACCCACTGCGCCACCAGGGAGGCCCAGTTTTTACCTTTTATAGGGTTTTATTTTCACAAATGTTTTCCCCAGTACTTCACTATTAGGTGGGGAATTTTATAATGCTAGTTAATATATTGATTTGACCCTGACACCAGTTAATTTTCCTTTTTTTAATCAGGCTCTTCCTCCTATATAGTTTTTGTGATCTAGAAGGTATTTGACAGCCAGGCACTGAAATCTTTGTAAAATTAAAAGTACTGGGATCAGATTTGAATATTAAAAACTACAGAGAAAAAACAGCATTAACATACATCTTGAAGCTGGACATAAAGAAGTTAATGTTTTATTTGTGAGAAATTAATAATACCAACTGCTGTCTACCTAATGTGGTATTAAGTGATTTTTTTAAATGGATAGTCAATTAAAATAGTCACAAATGTTATGTTTTAGATAGCAATATTTGAAGTACTATACACTATCACTTTACATTTCTATTTATAAAAATGTTTGTATTTGAAGCAACACTTTCAGGTTTTAAAATATTGTAAATTGTATTATTTTATAACCTTACAAACTCTTAAAACAGACAGGTAATTTGAATATTTTTAAGAAGTCAACTAAAAGTGATCAAACAGTTACATCATTCTATGTTAACATTTTTAAAAAGTTTAATGAAAACAAACTGCAAAGGGTTTGCTTTGTTTTAGACTATACTTTTTATTTATATTGTGTTGAATAGATGGTTTTACTGGTGACTTCATATGCTTAGTGTAATTTGTGTATACATTTTAAAATTCATTTTTACTGTTATGTTTTGCTTCACCATTGCTTTCCTTATCCTGCATTTTCTGATCATCTTCTGAACCTGCATCTTTTCTCTGCTACTTTCCTCCACAGCACCTTACCCACAGGGGCCTAGGATTTACCTGTGTCCCAGCTCCCCCTCTCTCTCTTGTGGTTCCCTTCATCTTAAAAAGTCCTGTCTCCTCCTCTCGGAATCTAGCCTTACCCCTCATCATTCTAGCCTTGTCAGCCCAGTTCTGAGGAAAAGTGTTTCTTTCAGTGAAGAGCTGTTCCTGGCTGCTTCTGGTAGGATCACATTATGTCAGCTTTTTAATCCCTTTATTTTAAATCATCTGTGAAAAAAGTAATTATTTCATACTATTAACAATTATTGGGTATTTTGCACAGGATGTACTTCTTGTTTTTCTTATTGACAAAGTTAAATGTTTATAATTATAATGAGGACATAATTAAGGATTACTTTTGAGTAATTTAGGAGTATTGTTAAAGTTATTTCAGATATTAAATATTTTTATGTCTGAGGACATAGACCTGTATACTTCAATAATTATTAGGTTTTCATTACTAGAGTTTCTGTTTTAGATGCTTTGCTTTCTTTCCCTTCACACCAGCTACATTCACATTAGATCTGTACGATCAGATTGCTAAACCATTTGGTTACATTAGTCATTTATTCTGTTTGAATCAGTTTAAGTTTCATTTTGGTGATAGTCTTTCATTATCCTTTTTTTTTTCCGTCCTTTGCATTAATGACCAGTTATTTGGCTATATTTTCTGACATTTCATTTATCTCTGCAAAATTATGTTTTGTGACTTTCTATATGATTCATATAAAGATCTCAGTTTCATTTCTATACTTAGTATTGTATAGTCTCTATAAACCATGTGTAGGTCATTATAAGCTAAATCTTTTATTTTTGAAAACAGAATGGGACTATACACATGCTAACTTTGTTTCCTTATCCAAGAACAGCTAAAAATGTAAACGTATATTAGTTCCTTTTTATAAGTCATTCTAGTAAGTCTGTATTTACCTTTAGTTTTACACGGTGGGATTGAACTGTTAGCTCTAGTCTGCAGAGCACTTGCTTCTCACCTGCCCCCTGCTTGCTGTAATTCTTTGCCTATAGTTGGTCTAGTAGTTTCATCAAAAGATTAAAATAAGGTAGGGACAGAAATTTAAAATTAAGTCTTTAAAAATACATCTCAGAGCTTGGTAAATACTTGTTCATCCATAACTATGTACATTTGTGATGTGTTTATTACATGTCTGTGATTTTTAGTTTTTTTTTTTAATTTATGTTAATTTTTACAAGTGAGTGTTGAACAGTATGACTATTAATGCTGTTTTGTCATATTGTTAGGCTTAGGAATGTGAAGTTGTCAGAAAATAGTTTTCACTGTATTTCAAAATGGCCTAAAATTCATGGTTTTTTAGAGGATTTTGGAGTGCTTTCTATAAGCACAATTAATGCTCTTCCTCTGTATTTGCTTTTAAATAAACATTTATTATCTCTTATTTCTTTCAATATTAAATTGTCAGCATAGTAAGTAAATGGTATTTCATTGATTTTTTTTTTTACTAGAAGTTTGAACTTTTAAAAAAAATTGAATATGACCAAAAATTTCTTGCCTTAACATACTTTAAATATATATATAAGTGTTAAACTAGCTGTGATCAGTAGGACTTTGTCATCTTGCTTCTAAAGAAATCTTTCTTTGTGAGTAAAATTTCTGCTTACTTGCCATTTTAAGTAACTTAGTTGTTGAATTTTTTTCACAATTTTGACACATGTGTGAATGCAATTAAACCTTCTGTATCTACAGTTGTTTCTTGGTTGTTCTTTATGTACTGATGTTCTGTAGGAATGGGAAGTGGTAGTGCTGGAAAAGAAGGTGGGCCATTCAAAGCTCTTTTAAGACAGCAGACTCAGTCAGCATTGGAACAAAGGGTAAGATTCAATGTTCTTTATTCTTACACTGTTAGTGATTTTATTATCGTGCTTTGTGTACAGTTTGTTTCCATAAATTGTTTTTGGTCATATGTCAGTAACATTGTAGTTTTGAAGTTCAGAATGTAAAGTAGCAAAAGAATTTGCCTACAAATTAGTTAGTTTTATTTGGGGGATTATGCTATTAACTATTTTTGTTTTGTCCTCCAAGGCTTTATTAAAAACTCTTTATTTTTGTAAATATACATTGAATGATAAAGTCATTTTTAATTTCAGTTAAAGTTTTAAGTTATAAAAAGGAAATAGAAATTTTTACAAAAACATTTTAGTTGTATTATATTAAAAGTAATGAATATATTTATTGGCTGAGATTCTTTTATTATTGTCTTATCTTTGGAGTAAGAATGCGCAGATTCCCTGTTTCTACAGATTGACATAAACGGTATTCATTCAGTATGTTAAAACATCTATTTTAATTATTATAACTTTGATATTTAGTTCAATATGTTAAGTGGGAAAATACATAGTCAAAGTTTTTGGATGATTTTTCTCTTTTTATTTTTTTGTGTAAACTTCATTGCTAAGGGAGGATCGCCTCATAGGTTCTGTAGAAGGCGGGTATGTTACTGGACATGTGTGAGAGCCTATTTCTTGTATTGGTAGCTTTTCTAGTTTTCATCTTCATCATTTTAAGTTTTATTTAAGCTTTTAACAAATTTACCAGCTTTTTTTCTTTTCATAATGCAAAGTTTTTTTTTGTTTTAATAGCACTGTGAGGCTCACGTTTGTTTTTTTCTACCTAACTAAAGCAGTGCATGCTGTTATATTTGTCATGTCACTTATTTTAAGGCACAGTTCCATAGCTTTCATTATGTCTAATTTTTAAATTAAAAGCATTTACAGAATTTTCTTTCACGTGCTCCATTTTATACTAGCATTTAAAAAAGTGAAACAGCAATACTTACAAACAGATGAAGACAAAGCTATATCCTAAAGGCTGGCTTTTATGAATAGTTGTAAGCAAAGGCAATGAACTTTTTAGACTGTCTTTTTTTATGCTAAAAGTATCTTTATTCACTGCCTTTTTGACAGTGCTAGAAAAAGCAGCAGAATTAGGCAGTTTGAGATTTTAGTTGTCCCCAGTTCTTTACCTTATACCCAGTCAAACGATAATTACCTTTCAGCTACTCTCAGACCACCTGGGCATACCAGCTACTTCCATCAAAAAACCCACCTAGACATTCAAATCATCTATTGAACCCAAATACAGAGAAAGGCTGAAAATAAGAAAAGGGCAGAGTGATAGTGTTATGTGTCCACTTATTTATTCCTTCATTTATTTTTTGGCCAGAATGCTCTTATTTCCTCTCTCCTCCAAGCTTTGTATTCTCTACTGAGTCTCTCACTTTAGGAATATATGCAGTAATTTAGTTACCATTTCTAGAATTAACATGAGCCATAAAACTTGGGTAGCCTTGAGATGTGATCTAATGAGATAATTGCCAGTATGTTGTACCTGTGACTTTGCTATCTGATTAAGAACTTTTAAAAACCCCTAGCATTAAAGGGAAAAATGACCAATTGCTTTGAATTTAGTTTGCATAAACTTTGTTTTCAAATATTCTTTTAAACATTCTTAAAGTTTTGGATACATGACACCAGGCATACATTATTAGGGAATCTTCATGGAATGCATAATAAAGGTGTGGAGAGCTGTAATTTTTTTTTTTTTTTTACAACTTTGTAAAAAGCCAAATATATCTCTATTACCAACACTGCACAGGCAGTTATTTGAGTTCATGAGACTATTTCTCTACCCTGTGTACATAATCAATTGCAAAAAACCTTATCTTTGACTTCATTTACCTTTAGCTGCCATTCTTATAGCTTTGTTTGGGGAAAAATTTGCACAGAAATCTGAAGAGTTACCCTCTTTTGTTTCAGATATGCCTTAACTCTGTCAAGTTGAATCACTTTTTATATTCATTTTAAAAATACTCATTTCTATCTGTTGCCACCGTTAACAAGTCACGTGGCTTTTTTTACTTCTTTTGAGGAAAGGAGAAACTTTACTTGCCTAACATCTTTTATCTGCTTGTGAAGACCATGTTTTTGGAAATACTGATATAAAACAAACCCTTGGTAAATTATCAAGTTTTTTAGCATGGAATTTTATATCTAGAAATTTTACTTTGGTCTCTTGAGATAATAAAAAAAGGATATTTGTTTTAAGAAAAAACTATATCTTCTAAGGAAAACTATATTTAAATATACCATTGTGTTCTCATTTTTCAACTAGCCTGTCTCTGAGCAGGTAATATTTATGAAATAAATTTATGCTCCATGCACTTGTGTCAGAGTATCAACATATAAAATCTCATCTAAATATCATGGAAAGATACTTTAAATACAAGCACTTTTCAGAGAAAATGTCTTCCACAGTCCCTGAAATTCCCATCTAGGTATTGAAAGTAGAATATAATTGGCCTGATATTAAGAAAACTGTCCTTTTCAATAGATAAGAACCTGTAAAATTTGTTAGGTGTAATAATAGACCAGAAATTACAACAGCTTAACTCGGTGTTTAAATCAGAGATGACAAGAAGCTAAATGCTCAGAAAGAACCTAGATATAAAAGGCCCTCTTTACCGCAATTTTTCACCTAAATCATGACCATAACAATACCTCCCTCTTAGGGCGTGGGGAAGATTATAAAGCACTACACAGGCTGGGCCATTGTAAGTTCCTCATCATTGCTGGTGATGGTGTGGAGATGACAGGTTTTTCAGCAGTCAGTGCGAGAGCAGGAGTTCCTTTAAGAGAGTTGTCTGAAGATGTAGTTTTAGTGACTGCAGCATGATTTTTATTTACTCTGATTTAAATTTTGGATGCAAAAGTGAGTGGATGTGCTGCTTGGATGACCCGGCACATGCAGGACAGTTAGCAGAGTGGGTCTCTGCCTCTTTGGGCAACCAGCTGTTTCTCGGGATGATACTTTACCTCTTGTCCTCTAACCCACCTTTTGAAATTAGGGGAGAAGAGTAAAAGAATCCCCAAAACAGAAATCATTTAGGTTCAGTTTTTAATACTCATCTTAAATCTTACATGCAGATGTTTTTCAATACTTGCCTACTACATTTCTCAGTTTTAGCAGGAAATACAATTTTCTATTTAGCTTACTAAAAATTTAATACTCACCGTCTCTCATACAGAGAGTTAAAATAAGTACAAAGGTTAAATGTAAAGTACTTTTAAATTTGTTGGGACTATGAAATGCCTCAGATATGTTAAGGCTTCAGTGGAAAATGAACAATAATTAAGAACCTAACTTATTAGGTAAGATACTATACGCATTTCTAATAACATAAGCCTCCCCGTGCATTTCTCATTTAAAACTTACACTAAAAAAATTGAGGTGGAATAAGGAAGCATTTTGACTGAACATTTTATAATACATATAAATGGCATATGCCTCCCGTCTTCTCCATTCCCTTTGCCTGTCGGCTAGGCCAACCTCTCCCTGTTCATACACTGGCTTTTGTACTCGTTTTCCACATGACCCAAGGTTTTCTTGCCCTTGCTCATTAAAAATTACTTCTAAATTTGAACTGATTTTTTTCTAAACATGTGTATATATATATACACACACACATATATGTTATATTGTATTTCATGAGTTACTGAGGTGTGTGGGACTGTTTGCCTTTTTGCTAAATGACTCCAAATTGCTATGCTTTGTACATTATGCTTTGGTGAGTTCCTATTCTCCATGCTTCAAGCAGCCAGTTAGTAAACTTGCTGCTTTTAATGTGCTGCTTCTAGTAGTATTCTGTATGTCTTTTTCTCCTAGCTTTTATTTGCTGCATTTAATCTGCTGTGGTTCAGGGGGAAAAAAAAGATACTGATAGATTTTTGAATATGTTCTTAAAACTATAGATTTCCAGTTACTACATATGATAGTATGATTGTGGTCTCTGGAGACTCTTTTATGAATAAAGTACATAAACTGTTGTACTCAGAAGCAGAACAGTTCTTTTGATTGCTGAGAGATCCTTTGTTTGCTTATCCTCCAGTTCTCAGTTGTGTTCTTAATAGCTGAGGCTACTGGTAAGTGACTTCCGGTTAAGTGAGCTACATCAATCATGCTGTCAGGACAGTCATTTATTGCATTTCCCTTACTTGAGTCCAATTTGTGGACTGGGAGAGGCAGCCTCTGAAACTCCTGCTTCTTCCTGGGTGCTATTTCAGTGACGTTCCTTTCTCAACTGATCCATTTCTTTCGCCTTCTTGTCTCTCAAGTGATTAGCTTTATGTCCATGAGAAAGAAGAACTTGTGGAATTATATTATCTTCCTAGTTGTCCTCTACATAGCTCTCCCCTTAATATACATGTATGTGCTTTCATTTTCTCTTGCTACTCTGGAGTTGATAGTCACTAATCCCACACATCATTCTCTACCTTCTTCAACTTGAGGTTTGCCCCCGCCTTCTCTTATTGTATATATCTTAAACCATACTGCTCACTTCTCACTTCACTTCCTTCAGTTGCACATTTGCTTAGATCTCTTTCTCAGCTCTTTGGAGTCTTTACCAGTAGCCTGGAATTGATGTGTATGTGAAGGGGAATCTTCCCCCACTGAAAACTGTACAGATTAGGAGAGATAGAGGGGCATCCCTTCAATTCATTGGGAAGTTGGAAAAGTGTATTCAAATATATTGAATTGGACCTCTGAGAACATTTTTCCTCTTTGAGAATCAGTAAAGATAGTATTTGAATTCTGTATAACATGATCTATATGGGAAAGTGAATTTGGAAAGCATCCAAACAAACTTTTTATAGCAAAGCATGTGTAATGTATAGTTGGGAGGCTTTTGTTAAGGGAAAGCAGTTGTTTCCTTATGGAAGGCTTTTAATAAGTAAATTTTTTGTATCTTGTACATAGTCATATTTTCCCCCATTCTTTCCACTAGGAATTTCCATTTTTTACCTTGACGGCATTTCCTCCAGGATTTCTTGTGCACGTCGGGGGTGTTGTTAGTGCACGCTCTGTGAAGCTTTTGGATCGTATTCATAATCCTGGTATGTTCTTAAAAAAAAATGTTTTCAGTGTTTCATCTACTTAAATTGTGGTTATTAAAATTTATTTTTACAATTTTCTTTAGCCAAATCTATATGAAAAAAGATAAAACTGGCATTTACTGCTTTGTAGTAATTTTAATTAAAAATAAATGGAAATATACTTTAGCTACTTTTTAATACAAATCTTGGCTCATTTTTTTTAGCCAGGGTATAACTCTGAGGGACTCTTTAAGGAACTTTTAGTCAGCTATTTTCTTTGACCCACACAGGCAACAGATTTTACAATTTGACCATTGTGGCCATTGACTTAACACATTTAAATGAAAATATGTTAATTCTTTTTGATTGCTTGAGTCATTTATTAGTCCAAAAGTATTCTTTTGAAATGCAGTTGTGAGCATTGTATAGAGTAAGAATTGAAATAGAAAACTCATGTCTCTGCCTCCTTGGTCACTGTTGTGTAGTGATTTGTTTTATATAAATGAACAAGTACGAAGAATAGTAACTCACTTCTTTAATACATGGGACCAAAAGATTTTAGGCATCAAGGGCTAGTAATCTCAAGGCCTTGCACTAGGATGGTTTGGGTGACTTTCTAAATCTAAGGTAATAATGACTAGTGGTGGGAACTTTCCTTGTGGAATGTGTTCCTACACACACACACACACACACACCCAGATTAGAGCCTAATCATTTGCTTGAGTCATTTATTATTTTGACAACATACTTTTAAGTTGAAATGATACAGTATTCTTATTGGCATATATTACATGTATTTTTGAAAATTTTAAATGTTACTTTCAGTAACCTCTTTCTGAGGCTTATACTAGCAGGCATAAAATAAAATCCTTGAAATTATTGTATATAAAACATTGTAGACAGTGATTTTGAAGATGCAGGGCATTATCTTTTTTTAAAATGAAAAAGAATTTTAACTTTGCCCTGGGATTTGATGTCACTTGAATTAATAATTACAGAAAAACAGAATGGAATTTTTCTAGCCCTTCAACGAAATTTCATGAAAACAATACTAGTTGGATTATTTTAGCTCTAATGTTGAGCAAAATACAGCTTCCAAGCATTAGTCTTCTCTTTTTCGTCTCTGGTTTATTTTTTTCCCCGTTTCTAACTTTGATCCTAAGATCAGTTTGAGATCCTTTCTTCATTATAGTTGTTTGTGTATTCTACAGCAATTAACTGCATATTTAGGTTGGTGCCCATTTCATGTGTTGAGACCTCGAAGGTTATGGTTATGCCGAGTTCCACTTCTCTGTATTCAGGAACTTGAGGTGTTTGGGACGTGCACAGTTGCACTGAGTAAGATGCCAGATGTTGACTGTGACCCATGGCTAGTTACTGTGCTGCTCTGGCCCCCTGGCTCAGAGGTTTTGATAGACACGTATGAGAGCTCCAAGAATGGTTTCAGGAATATAGTCGATTTTGGCAATGTCTTCTGTTTGTGGAAAACATTTTACTTTATTTCTTTGCTTCCATTACTCTGAGAGGCTGTTGAGTCTGGGAGAGCAAATGAAGGTTATTTAAATGGG
Source organism: Galemys pyrenaicus (assembly GCA_019455555.1). Lineage (NCBI taxonomy): Eukaryota > Metazoa > Chordata > Mammalia > Eulipotyphla > Talpidae > Galemys > Galemys pyrenaicus. The sequence continues at coordinate 7,509,735 of JAGFMF010011760.1, read as the reverse complement.
TTTAAATAGTAAGCTGTTTTAAAATTGCCTTCATTTTTACCAAAAAGTGCTATTTGGGGAATTTATTTTTCTTGCCAGTTATTTATAACTGTGTAAGAAATGTGAGAAACCAGGCCTGAGGAGCCTTACTACAGATGATGCTTTGTGTATTTTAATTACCAGCTCACCCATTTTCTCCCTTTCTTCCCCTTCTTATAGGCATAATTCTCACCTCACACATAGAAATCCTCAGTTACTAATGGACTATTTATGAAAAGTCAGAAAAGGTTATCAGCCTATACATACAAATGTTTTTAACAGCATATGAGTTATATTTTGCTTTATTATCAGTTAAATATAAATCAATTTATTCTAATTACATTATTTTGACATAAATATCACATTCTTTGGATTGTTTTGCATATTATGCATTTAAAAGCAACATTTTCTCAAGAGCATTTTATTAATCTACAGGTCCCTTAAGTATTTATAAAAAAATTTGTTGAAAAAAGCTGATTGTTAACACATAACTCTAGCGTCTTCTGTGGTGAAGATGTATTCATTTTTTGGCAATGAGTTACTGTGCTGATAGAAACAATGGAGTGGGATGAACGTGCTAATGTTCAAAAGTACTGTGTTTATTTGCATTCCGAAATGAATCTTGCAGCTATATTTTTAACCAGTGAATATGGGAAATTTTCATTTTACACATAATGCATGGGAGGAAAAATTTTCTATTTAAAACCACTGCCACATGCTAACTATGGATTATTATTTTGGATTTATTTATTTTAGAATTTCCTCCTTTGTTAAATATAAGCAAACAGGATCATTACAATAAGGGGAAAGTGGGGTGGTTTTAAAAGTCCAGGTAATTAACTTAATTGAACCTTAGTTAATGTTAGATTATGATAGCATGCTTCTTCTTCCCTTTCTATTTCTACATTTTATTAACTCTGCTGTCTATGTCTTTCCAGTTCCTGTCGAGTGGTGTTGTCAATTGTGTTCTTGTTTGTAGTGTTTTTTTTTTTTGTTTTATTTCTACTATTCTGCATCTAAAACTGATCTACTAATTTGCTGTTTTGAACTCAGCCTTTGTCGGAATTATGGGTAACACAAGATCTTACAAACTGCTAGACTGGAATAGTTTCAATTCAGGTATTTTAATGGTCCTTCAGTACTACATATGCTGACAGAAATTATGGCAGCTCAGTGAAGTTTTTAGAAATGTTCCAGATTAAGTAGGTTTATTCTCAATTCAATCATACAGATACATTCTGCAATACACATGTTAGAACTCTTGTAATTTCCATGGAGATGCAAATATAAAGATGAGCTATCAAAAATGAATTAATCAAAACCATAGCAATACCATATATTACAAATGGCTTTTGTTAGGTGACTACTTTTCAGAATGATGATTTTAAATTATTTATTATGTTTTTGTTTTGGACAGTTTTGTATCAGGTAGATGATACAGACATTAGCTTTGTAATTAATGTAATATTAATTGTTAAATATAAGTGTTAAATGACTAGTTTGATACTCTTAAAGTATATTTAAACTTCACTTTTGACTTGAATGTATTTAAGGTTCTATAAATACTATAAAAGTCTAACTATTAACATTTTAATTTATAATCCCAGAGGTGTTCCAATTTTGGTAAGTAAGAACATTTTGTAGGATTAACAGCTTCATTACCTTTTTTCCTTTCCCTTTCATGCAAAAATATAATTTTTCTTTTTAAGTAATTTTACATACGAATATAGTTTGTACCTTAAACTACATTAATTTTACAGCTGATGATGTGGTTTAGAGTCAAAGCTATCTTTTTGATAAAACATAATTCTCTTAATAATATAACTACCTAAATTCTTTAACAAATAAATAATAGAACCATTTTGACTAAGTGTCAGAAGCAAGTACTTTACCTAAAGAATATTTTTAGTTTTTTTAATCAGAAAGTATATCTAATTACAGAAAAACAGAAACATCAAGAGACTCAGCATTTTAGATAACATCCCCAAATCTTTTCAATATTATAAACTTTTTTTTGTTCTTAGGAGTTCAAGGTATAAGTTCTGATGTAAGTAATGCATGTTTGACTATGAAATAACTCATGTTCATCTTGTAGATTTACCTAAATTCAGTCTAGTAAACAATCTGAACAGGTCCAACCTTTTAGATTTAGACTGACATTAACTGGTAAATCTCTAGGGAAATTACCTACACTCTCTCCTATCCAGTTTTTTTGCTGATGTATTATCTCATTGATTCAAATTAAGTAATAATTTTTAATGTAATATTGATAGTTCATAACTGACTTTCAGTAATAAGTTAAAAATTCCCTGCTGGGCTTACTTAATAAAAATAAGAATATATACTTAAAACATAGGAAGATTAATTTAGTGGGGGGAGAAAAAGACTAGTCATCTAAGAAAAGGACATTAAGACAGATCAGTTATTAATAATTTAAGGAGCTAAAACCTCGTGATGGCCAAGATGTTTAGTTTGAGATGTATGTTAGATGATAGAACAGTCTTAGAAAGTGGAAAAGACAAAAATTAAATCTTATACATAATAAAGACTCTGTCCCATATAAGCAGAACTACAGAATTTGACAAGGAGAAACATAGTTGAAGAAGCAGTATATTTTGCCATAATTTAAAAGAACAAGGGCATGAAAAAAAAAAAAGATGGAAATAAAAACAGAATATTAAAAGAACCTAAGAGATGTTCTTAAAGTAGTATGCTCTGGGTTGAGGTATTAGACTCTTTCTGGTAACAGTTGGTACATTTTCAGAAATCAGGTTGATTTTTATATCATTAAGGAAAAACAATTTGGTGATTTATTTTTAAAGATTTTATTTATCTATGCATACAAAAGCTGCGGTACAGGCCAGATTGCAGAGGGTGAGAGGACTCACCAGAGACAGAGTGGGGAGCAGAACAGGCAAATAAACTGAAGTGCACTGCTGAGGGGAGCAGCGGGCTGGTGAGGCAGGAGAGGTCTGTTGCACCATGTGGGTCCACTCCCTGGCTGGGGATTGAACTCGTGCTGCCATGGCTATGGAAGCCCCACGGTGCAGCACTCAACCCTATGTGCCACCTGGGAGGCCTCAATTTGGTGATTTTTAAAAAAAAATTATATATTTGGTAAATATATTCAAATCACATGTATTCTTCTCTGTAATTAGGGAATGTATAGCCATTACTGTCCTATATTTTAAGAATCAAGAATTTGCCACAGTTCGTAAGAAGAAGAATTGATATAATTGTTGGTAATGATAGAAATTGTTCTTCCTTACTGTTTTTCGTAGATTCGCTAATACCATGTATTATATGATGTAGCATCAATTCAACAACAGTCTTCGAAAAAGAGGAACACTACCACATTTAATATACTTGTTTATTAATAAACATTCTTAATTGTGGAAAGGCATAGGAAAATGCTTTGTATCACACAAGAATATTTTAAAAGATACAATACATAATATAAGTATTTATTAGAATTTATCTTCTGCCATGCAGTTTACTAGGTAACAGGTATGCAGACAACCTAGTGCCCCTTTCACGAAGCTCATTCTGGAAGGATAGAAAAATTTATAATTGGTTTACTGTGTGGTATGGTGCGATTCAAGACATAGAATTCAGAGGATGATGTGACTAACGATGTAGTAGGGAAGATGTAGAGGTAATTCTTGTACTCAGTTTTGAAGGATTTATAGATGACTTTTATTTTAGACATTATATTTAGAACTACGCTAATACCAATATATCCTCTGAATGTAGTTCTGAAACAGCCAGCATTTGCAAAACAGTATTCCATCCTGCAAATACCCTTTTGATGAGAATAGTTACTTTATAAACTTAGTCATTTGCTACTGAGTACAGAATATCTTGGTTATCTTACTCTTTTACCCCTGTCTGCCTTTGCTGCTTTGCTTTAGTTTGTTTTAACTACTACCTTGATAAAAATGTATCTTAAAGAGTAGGAAGAAGGGAACTTTGGGAGGAGGAGCTCTGAGGATTTATTTAAAAATTATTATCTTGCGTCTGTTTCTGGCATGGTAACAGATTTTGAGAAAAGACAAAATGAATCTTGCTGCTGGGAAGAAAAGAATTTAGCATTTGCAAATGTCGTGCATGTCAGGTTAGCAAAAGAGAGTACAAAGGAATAAGATGGGAGTAAGCCATGGCATATGACTGTAGATCATTGACTGTAGGATGGAGAGTGGATATAAAGACAGCACAACTAGAGACAGGCGTACTAGTTTATAGCACCGATCCTGGCCAGATTGGTGACGTAGGATGTGACGAGAATAGGGGAGCTAACGTTGAGAGAACCCTTGCTCTGGGCGGGGCACTCCTCTGTGTGCTTCATGGCCATGGGGCACATAATCCTTAGAAGAGAACTCTGAGGTCAGTTCTGTTTTCATCCTATCACAGAGCAAAATGAAGCATTGTCGTTTTTCCAAGGTATGATAGGGTTGGAAAGTGGCTGAGCCACGATTTTTATTTTTCTTACTTTGACTTCAGGGCTTAATGGTCTTCACTGTAAATTTACAGAATAGTTAGAACATAGAATTAGCCAATTAGTAGATGTGGTGGGGAAACAGGCTCTTGACAGTTTTTAGCTGAGAACAGGACAAGCTAGGTCGTGACTTCCAAATACCTACTTGCACGTCCAAAATCCTAAGATGCTCTTGAGTGCTCTTCGGAAACTAAAATGTCTTTGAAAGTTGAATTGTAAAAATATTTTCACAGTAAATTTTAATAATCCTGGACATTCCTTCTCAAGTGGTATGATTTTTTTTCCCCTGAGTGTACCACTAAAAGTATTTGACACTGCATAATACAGTTTTAAAATCAGTCGGTGTAGTTGAGGAAAGTGTTATTATCCTTTCTTTGTATACAATTCAGGTCAGCATAGTTTTCTTTATTTTTTTAGAAAGTGACAAGAGGAAATAAGTAGTTACATAATATGGGTTGAAAAGTACTAGTTTGAAATCATTTCTGGACATGAGTAGTTATGCAAAAAACTAAAACTAATATTAGTTAAGCAATTTTTGGTTTTCAATATTTTATTATAATAAATATATATAAGTTTTCAGAAGTAGAGTTCAAGAATGCAGAAACACAGCATCTATGATTTCCAAGTCTTTTCATATATAATAAGGAATATGTAATTTTCTCTCTGTGTAATTCAACTGAATATTTATTACTCGTCACTCTTTACTATCTGTAGAAAAAGACCAGACAAGTAATCTATTCCTTAATTGTGAAATTTCACTCTTTATAAATTGATATATGTATAATATAACCAAATATTTTTATATTATAATGTACATTGCATGTAATGTAACATGTAAAGATATAATTTTCTTTTTAAACAGTATAACTGGCACCCAGCTATGTTATATAAATAAAAAGTGGAATTTCTCAATTAAGGAGTGACTGACTTTTTTTTTTTACAGATAAAGACTCCAGTTTTTTCCAACATAGATTATGTCCTGTCTAGTACCCTAACATTCCAGGTCGCTCCATCATGGTGTTTGCTCTGAACTTGCAAAGCACTTCCTCTCTGTGACACCCTTCTTTCTATTCTGACAATGAATCCCCGCCCAGGTTGATGCTGTCTACTCCCCTAAACCCACACACAATTCTCCGATTTCTGCTTCATTTGGGAAAATTCATCTTTAAAATATTGTCTTCAGTTGAAATACTACTTTGAGGTGTTTGAGAACATGGCTTTTTGTGCTGTCCATTAACAAAATAGATTCTTACTGTTTTAAAAATTTGATCCTACCTATAATTTAAAATTTAATTTGATCCTACCTATAATTTATTTCCTCTTGTTCATTTAAAAATTAGATTGAATACTGCCCATTCCTTTCCCCCACATCTCATCCGATTAAAAGATTATTTCCTCAGAGTTGTGTAAAAATAGGTAGTAACCCTTTAGATAATCAGTATTTCTTAGAAGTGTCTGCCTAAAACCTCAGAAGGATTGATTTTCACAAAGGATTGGGTTGTTCACTTCTTCATTTTCTTAGATATAAACTACTACTGTCACTCTAGGAAAGATAATATGTTAAAAAGATGCTGAGATATCAAGCTATAACCTTGCTTTAGAAAAGCAATAGTAAAATGGATCATGATGCCAACCCAAGTATGCAGGCTTTACCCCTAAGAGAACTGTCAGAGAGGTATTTGTCTAGAGATCAGCTTATGCTTATTATTAGGATTTACTCAAAGATTTATGATATTATCTATGAAGAGTTTTGACCCATGAAAGAAAAACATAAATAGTATGAGCTATATTGTGTGTAGTGATTTAATTTTGACTATCTCCTAAAAAAGATCTTTTAAAAATAATTATATATAATTAATTCTACAGATGATTGGGAGGTGAATGGTATTTAAGGTGGAGATTTTTTTTTTTTTTTACATCTCTGAAGTGTTTATTAATTGTGATCCTCACTTCTCAGCTGTATATAAATGACTAAATTGTATCCAGTTTCATAGATGGCCAGGATTAGTGCCAAATATTTTTGAACTAGACTCTTTATTTTGCCTTTGAGATAAGTTTAGTAAGTCCTCGTTCTTCCCTTTTGTAGAGTGAATAACCAAAAATCACTAGGTTATTTCCTATAAGGATGTAGTTAGCAGTAGTTTTTAAGCCTTAAAATTCCATTATAGGGATTAAATACTGTGCTATTTTTGAATTTTCAGTTGTATTAAATTAGGCTGAATCATAATTACTATTTGAATATTCTCTGACTCATCTCTTACATAAGTACAATGCTGACTTTAAAGATAATTTTTCTTAAACATTAAATAATTGATTAATCTTTATTTTAAACAACCCCTCAATTTAATAGCCAAAAGATTCATCTTTTGGCTTCTGGCTTACAGTTGTAGACAATTGTTAATCCAATTACTAGCTTGTGACTAAGTGCTCCCTACTGTATGCTTGCCTTGCTTCACCTAGAATCTAGGGCCATTTCTTTCTGTAACCATTTCAGTGAGCTGCCATAGTTTTCAGTCTGTACTGTCACCTGATCCAAGCATGCGCCACAATACCCACTGTTTTTGGCTCCTGTCTGCTGAATCTGCTTTGCAAAACCCTTTGTTCCTTGAGCTTTTGCTTCAGCCAAAAACCAAATTTAAGAAATTCTTTGAAGTGTGGACATATGCCATTTGCTTCCTTAGCTCCCATGTTACGTAGCTCTTTAGCTTTGATTCAACTTGTAAATACTTTATTAAGTCCAACAATGGCATCCCATGTGCAACTGTGTGGCTCATTGTCAAAATAAAGGCTGCTTGTGAACTTGTCAGAAGAATATGAATGCTCCACTTGCGCTGCATTCAGCTTTTTGTTTTTATGTTTTTCTTTTAAATCAGCCACTTATTCTTTCATAGTGTTTGGTTTAATTATCTGATTTTATGTGTTATGCCAAGGTAAGTTTGACATAAAGAAACTTTGTATTTTATGTGGTTACATGTATTTCATAATAATTATACATACTTGGCCATCTAGACATGCTGGCCATGTGTAAATATATTTTGAACTAAAAATAAATAGCTTCCTCTATTTTTCATTAATTTATAAAACAGCATAATGGATTACTTTCTGTGAATTTTATTTTTTAAAAAAAAAATATCAAAAAATACTTGTGGCATAGAAGTAGGAAGGCCTAATGTGAGAAAATCTATTTTTATGAAAATGTAAATACAGCCGTTTGTGTTTGCAAATAGTTCTTTAAACCCAGGTTGATTTAAAAAGCAAGTAACAGGCTCTAGTGTTTTTAAGAAATGTTAGATTTTAAATTTTATTTTTTTCTCAGGAAAATATTTTTTAATTACTATTTGTAATGCTTATTTTCGAAGACTCCTAAATAGTTTGATAGGTTAGAGCAACTTCTTTAATAATAGTTTTTTCTTATGATCTATAAGGTTGCTTTAAGGAATGGATTTGAAAGTGTATTTGTGCCATTAATGTATAAACTTGAGTGAGGAATATGGAGAAATTCTTCAACACTTAGTGTTTGCAAAACAGTGCCACCTATTGTCTCGCACATTTCTTAATTCTTTTTTTTTTTTTTTTTTAAAGATTTTACTTATTTATGCATACAAGCACTGGGGTACAGGCCAGAGGTGTGGGGGTGGTGAGAGGATTCACCACAGAGAGCTGGGAGCAGAACAGGCAGATCAATGGAAGTACACTGCTGAGGGGAGCAGCGGGCACAGCAGGAGAGGT
>JAGFMF010011760.1:7451876-7501443 GCA_019455555.1 Galemys pyrenaicus | reverse complement strand
TGCTGAGGGGAGCAGCGGGCACAGCAGGAGAGGTCTGCCACACCATGTGGGTCCCCTCCCTGGCCGGCGGCAGGGATCGAACTCGTGCTGCAGTGGCTGGGGTTTGCTTCATAGTGTGTTGCTTAACCCACTGCGCCACCGGGGAGGCCCCTCATTTCTTAATTCTTAAGATTGACTGCTAACACCTTGTTGTGGTCTTTTCTATTTCTCTTCCTTCATTTTTATCTCATACTTTGATCTTTTCCTCAGTTTCCTGGAATCAGCATTTCTTTCTTTTCTTCTGAAAGAAGGCTTTAGGGTAGCTCTGTCTTGGATCCAACAATTTAATTCAAGAACTGACTGGCATCATTTGTAGTTCTGACTTTTACCTCCTCATTTCTCCCTTTTTCCTCCATGTGGGGGAAACAAAACACCATAGGAATGTGAGCTATATCAGCCCCTTTAACCTTTCTTTACTTTGCTGTCTTCATATTTTACTAGTGAGTATAACACTACTTATTTACTTATTTTGAAAAAGCATTTTGAAAACTGGATATGTGCTGCAATTCAAAAGTAGAAAGTTACTGGATTATTTGATTTCTAATTTTAATAGTGGTTTTTTATGTGGAAAATTTACAATAGGAGCTTAGCATCCTATTTAGAGTTGATTTAAGCTTTCTCTGCTTCAAAAATTGTCTCCAGCAGAATTGGCACAAAAAAGAAACAAAATAAGATATGCTGATTATAGATTTTCTGTTTTTATCAGTTTTGCACATAAAACATTACTATAATTTGCAGCGGCTGTTCAGCAGTAGTTTGCAGCTCAGTGCAAGTGATCAGGAAGTATGTGTGACAGATGTTCCATTTATAATATTCCATTATAAACAATATTGGGCTCCCCTTTGGTAATAAGATACTATTCTGTGATTCTAAGGCATTTTCTTGATGATGGAGTTTATAGTAGTCTGTCTGAAATTTTTCCTTATGCAGTGACATAATTTGATTTCTTCAGTGTATTTGTTTCCTTTATTTAAACTGGCTTAGTACTTTATTTCTTGTCTCTTTTGTTTTAGAACCCGCATCTTGTAGACGGGTGACTACAGATGGCATTCTCTGTTTTAACACAGTCAAATCTTTACCTTGGAGAGAATCCAAAATATAGTGGGTTGTAAAACAGAGACCAGGAATTGAAATCTGAATTTAAATGAAATTTATGGATACGAGTGAACATAAGGTGTTTGCTCACTGAGGTGACACGTAGGGTCTTCTCTCAGTTTAAGATTAGGGTCTGGGAAATCTGGGTCTCCATTTTAAGTTGTATCTAATAAAATGCATTCCTGTAGAAGCCCCTTAAAATAATAATGCAAACAAGACTAGATTGTTTTCTTGCAGTCAAGTTAAAAATGTTAAATTTTGTGAAAAGTAGCATTAAATTAAAATGTTAATAAGGTTTTTGAGAAATAGCATTTAAAGATTGTAAAGTTTTAGAATCTGTGTGGGACACTACTGTATCTTCCAGAGTACATTTATTTTAAACATTTCTTGTTCATATAGACAATGTGTGTTGAGTAGTGAACTGATTTAAAATTTATTTTTCAGATGAACCAGAAACTCGAGATGCGTGGTGGGCAGAAATCAGACAAGAAATAAAATCACATGCTAAAGCATTAGGCTGTCATGCTGTAGTGGGCTACAGTGAATCAACTAGCATCTGGTAAATGATAATAATGACTTGGTTTTCTAGATGCTCTAACGTACATATTGTCATCTGAAAGGGGGAAAGCTTTCTGCAGATATAGAGAAAAGAGTGATCCAGGAGTGATCCAGGAGAACGGGCTTTGGAATTATCAGACCCAGGTTCATGCGCCACTTTTGCACTTAATTACTCTGCGACTTTGGGAAGGTTACTCTACTCCTCTGAGTTTCCATTTATTCATTGAAATGGAGGTCATACCACCTGTCAGTTAAGGTTAATGAGGGATTAAAATAAGAATATAGTTCCGTCACATAGCAAGTAGTGTAACGTAGGCCCACTCTACTCCAGTTTATGACTCTCCTTCCACTGGGGTCTTTGGAACACTTGGTCTTTATTGTAAATGAATTGTCATATGTTTTTTAACTTCATCTACAAACGCATATTGCTTTTTACTAACTGTAACTTACCTTTCTCTTGCCAACAAATTATTTTCCTAACTGTCAAATTAGGAAAGCACTTCCATTCTCTTAGTTTTTATCCATGCCTTTAAAATCCATGCCAATCCACACACAGATCAGACTTTCCTTCCTCCAAAACTCTCCTGCCTTCCTTAATTGGCTCTGTGATCTCCCTGCAGTCTTTGTTGGTTGTCTTTGATCTGACTACCTGACACTGAACTATTTCATCCTCAAGATCTGTATTCCTACCTGATTTCCAGCTATACTTCAGACCTAATTATTATTATTTGTAACTACCTTTTGTAAAAGTTCAAACTATAAAATTTCACTCTAGAATCACAACTTAATACTTTTCTACCCATTTACTCATGTACCTACTTTGTTTTGGTCCTTCTTTTAACCAAGCGTTTTCCCTTTCCTACTCTGGTTCTGACTTGCTCTCCGCTATCCTTGAACCCAACTTTCAGCTCCTCCAAAAGATTGTAATACGTATCATCTAGAAACTTTTAGACTTTCTGCTCTATTGTTTTCCCATCTTCTGTTCTTGGATAATTTTTACAGCCATAGTATATGTTTAATTCTCTTGTGCTTCTAGCAAGATCATTGTTAGAGAACAATGACTTAGAAATGTGACCATTACAGACCGTGTTACTTCATCTTCTGAGGGTCCTTCCTTTTCCTTTGTATACCATGTATTAAACTCTTGAACTGTTCTATTCCCATGGTAAGCTGTTCTACTCGTTAAACTGCTTTCTTATGTTTATCCTGTCTTACTTCCTCAAGAGTCTTACCTTATTTTTGGATTTAGGGTTGTACACTTTGATGTCCTAGTGATAGGCTTTTTTTCCTTTTTATTAATCAATAGATTATTTTTTTCTTATTGTAGTCCTCATAGTTCTCCCACCACTATATCACCATTCCCATCACCGTATTCCCTTGTGCTTTTCCCTCCCCTGTTCTGATCTCCCCCCTCTCCCTCTGCTGCTGTATGCCTCAGATCTATGGTCAGCTTGTGACACCGTCTTAAAAGACAGTTGTCTCTCTGAGGGGAGAAACCAGTCACTGTATAAAAATAAACAATGGTGTAAGAACATTTAAAAAATTAAATTTAAAAGTAATAAAAGACAATTCTCACCATCCCATTCACATTCTACTGAAAAGTTAGGAAAAATACATAATACGTTGTTTGATAGCAGTGTCCCAGATAGATGCTTTGGGGAGTCCTGTGGGACTGGAGATTGGAAGTAGGGTTGGAAGAAAGTATCAGCGAAATAGCTGATGCTTGAATTGAATCTCACTGCATGAGTATGAATTATTTAAAATAAGAGTGTGTGCATAGAGAGAAGGCTCAGTTTTTAAAGAATAACATGTGAAATAAGGCCAGAAGTGAGATTCACTGTGGCTGGAGGTAGGTCATATTTCTGTCAGGCATTTATAGAAATGAGTTCTATTAGTTTACTTAGAACTTTTAAGTCATCTGATGCAAGCTCTCAAAAAAAATCTTCATATTTTAATCCCATTTTAGTAATATTTTTCTAACCTCCTCATTGTTACTAATTAAACTTGACCTGCTCTTCTGGTCCCTGGACTCAGATGTCTGCCTCGGCTCTAGGTGTATCTTCCTGTCTTCTCACTGCTCAGTTACAGAGAGCGAGGGGCCATTTCTCTCAATTTTTCTTAGGTTTCTGGTACACTTATTTGTTTTCTGTATTTTGTAACTTATGCTATTATTTTTCTCATTTTCTTTGTATGATACTATGCAGTAAGTTTTGATTATTAATTTTGGTAACCTTCAGGTTAGGGGAAATGTAATAGAGTTTCAAAGAATTCTTTTGACCATGTTTTTATCATAAAGATGTAGTTTCAACTCTAGTGTATTTTGGGTTTTTTTTTTTCACATTTTTATTAAGATTAAGCTATACAAATACAAATATTTACATAGTTGTGCTTTTAGAATTATTTTCATAAGATTTAATAAGCATTTGAAGTGTTCCAACTTCACCACATTTTAAAGCAACCTATTGTCAATATATTGTACTTTATCTTTTCCAGTTTTTAATAAAGAATGCTTGCCCTCTGTACTTTAATAGCAGTGCATTACTGCTGTTTTCTATCCTAGCTTAAGGGAGCAATCCTATAGTATTGTTTAATATTTAGTAAAGTCAAACTTGATCTTAAATTGTGAGCCTTAGCATCACTTTGATATTTAACATTTTTACAATGAGACTAACAATGTGAACTTGTATTTTTTTTTTTCTCTCCTAGTGAAGAGGTCTGTATTTTATCTGCATCCGGCACAGCAGCTGTACTGAACCCTAGATTTCTGCAGGACGGCACCGTGGAGGGCTGTTTGGAACAGAGGTGGTCATGGCAGCGGGGTTATTTTCCATTAGGGCAGAGAGGGGAGGTGTGGACTTTGTTCTTAGAAGCAGGGTGCGTAGCAGTGGTGCAGTTAGATATCAGGACCAGACACTTTACTGAACTTTAATTGACCTACAGCAACAAAGAAGTATTGGGTTCTGCTCTCTATTGCACATGTTACTATTTTCATTATCTTGATAGATGACATATATTACTATGACATAAATAATTGCCAAGTGAAGAATTACAAGTGTACAGTTTGCTTGTTTGGCAAAATAGAGAAATAATTTATTTTATTTGCCTTTTCCTTTTGTCACACCTCCAAAACAGAGAAAGGTCATGAAACAATTTTTATAAATAAAATTCCTAATTTATTAAAACAGCAATGTATATATAAAAGCTTTATGAACAGTGAAGTGTGGCTATAAGACATGTAATAGTGAAGTGAAAGCACTTGATGCTTTTCAGTTTGTTTTCTTTAAAGATTTATTTATTTATGCATACAAGCACTGGGGTACAGGCCAGAGGTGTGGGGGTGAGAGGATTCACCACAGAGAGCGGGGAGCAGAACAGGCAGATCAACAGAAGTACACTGCTGAGGGGAGCAGCGGGCACAGCAGGAGAGGTCTGCTGAGCCATGTGGGTCCCCTCCCTGTCTACGGCAGGGATTGAACTCGTGCTGCAGTGCTTCATAGTGCGCTGCTTAATCCTCTGCGCCACCAGGGAGGCCCCTCAGTTTGTTTTCTTAATGGTCTCTTTAATCTGCTTTTCACAAGCAGATGAAGTGGATGATGGATGGATGGATGGATGGATGGATGGATGGATGGATGGATGGATGGATGGATGGATGGAGTGAGAAAATGAATAGTTTGGTATTATAGTCTGCCTGGATGATATAAATTTTAATTGTCTCTTTTCCCCCAGTGCATGCTTACTTTTTCCCAGTACTACTGTCTCAGTATTTAGTAAGGAAAAACACAAAACATTCTTTATCTGACCAGATATACTACACATTTGCAAGTCTTTATATAATAAAAAAGATTTTCTAAGTTTGGGAAGCAAACAGAAGATACTCTGGTCAGTTTCTTCTTCTGTTAGTATTAAAAGTGGACTTTGACCATATTATATTCTAGAACAATAGAATCATAAGTAGGAAAGTGAAGGTGGTACATTTTGAAGTATATTAAATAACTGGAATATTCTGTTGAGAAAACTGATTTCACCAGTGCTTTGTCCTAATGCTGCAGGACAGTTCTCTCATGTGGCAGTTGATTTCATTCTTGAGAAGAGAGAAGCCTAATGGAACCGTGACCGGTCCCATGCAGCCTGATTTTTGTTGTTGTTGTCTTTATTGTGTCTTGCATAGATATAGTGAAATTATTTTCTGTGGCTGCCCAGAGTAACAGATGCCATCCCTGTTTGTAAAAGAGAAAACCTGTTTTTTCTGCTAGAGAAGTATTAGGGTTTCCTAGAGAAAACTTGAAAATTATGAGAGTAGTAGAAGAAAAAAATTCTCTGTGATGTCACTATTCAGAGGTAGTCCCATTTGTACACTGCAAATTCCAAATGCTTTCATAAATGTCATTTTTTATGTCTTAACCTGTTACAGCACTTAAGTTCAAATTTGTGTCAGTTTAGTTAAAAATTGCTCCAGCTTTCATCCTTTTGAGACCCCCTTATAATACTTGGTCTTTGGATTCAAATTGGCGTTAAAAGCAGAAGTCTACTGCTCAGTTCTTAGTGTGATTGAGCTGGTTGCTTAGCATCTCAGATAGGTTTCAGGCAAAGTAGACTAGTCTTGCTGCTGTCTACTGGGCATTACTTTTCATCTTTAATTTTAAAAAAAAAAGGAATCTTTCTAGGTAGATATTGTTATTCCTCTTTTGTAGCAGAAGCTCTGATAAGTCAAATGATGTGCTCAGGCTCACATAGCTTCACTCATGTCTGCTGACTTCCCCGTCTCTTCTAATGCACAGACTGTCATCTCAGCAATAAAAGAATAATATCCTGCAGTAATTTGAGTTAGAGGGTTAGTGTGTAAATTCAGTGGAATAATGTACATGCAGAATCTGCAGAAAGCCTCACTTCTAGGCTTCTAGGAAGATGCCTGTGAGTTTACTTTCTCTTTTTGTAAAGAAAAATGTGTCTGCTTGCCAAGTTTCAACTTCTGAAGGACTACTTTAGATTAGAAAGAACTGAGAAACCATGTTTTTTTCCAGAGATGGTTTGTATGAGAGTTCTGCATGTAGCTTCTCTCTGGTTCCATTCCTGTTCTCCTAGTTTCCTTTAATTAAATGAGTGAAAAAATAATCATTCTAAAATGAATTTATAAATAGCATGTTGCAACAAATATTTACAGTGCCTAAGAGGCATGTGGTTTAGATATATGTTGTTTATGAAACACAGGTGTTTGGTTTCTCAGAGTGTTAAAACAATCTTTGGAGATTAGACAGTATGACTACATTTCATATACTTTGTTCCTTTTTAGATATGTTGGTTTATAATTTTTTTTAAAGATTTATTTATTTATGTATTCAAGAACTGGTACAGCCCAGAGGTGTGAGAGGTGAGAGGATTTATCAGAGTTAAGAGTGGGGAACAGAACAGGCAGATTGATGAAATACATTGCAGAGGGGAGCAGTGGGAGAGACAAGAAAAATCTGCCAGGCCATGTGGGTTCCTCCCTGGCCTTGGATCGAACTTGTGCTGTAGTGGTTGTCGATGCTTCATAGTGTGGTGCTTAACCCCTTGTGCCACCAGGGAGGCCCTATCTTAATGATTTTTCAAATCGATAGATTGGTTAAAGTTTTTTCTTAGGAATTTTTTTTTATTATATTTGTCTTACATTTTCTAGCTAGTCAGAAAATACACCCTTACTGTCTAGCCACTTGTTTTTGTGTTGAATCCCAAAGTAAAAACCTTGGGAAAATAGTTTTTGTTAGGTGATAAGTCATCAACACATATGCACTGGTGCAAAATGATTTTACTGTTGTATAAACCCTTCCTCTTAGAAGAAGTATATGGTTCTGATTTTATGGTCATTTCTGGTTCTTTTTGGTCTCATTGGTGCTCTTATCCCCTACTGTTGAGGAAGGTGTGGTGTAGTTTGTATACAAGTACTATAAATGTAATATATGTTTTTAAAAATTTTTCAAAAAAGCCTTAACATTTTTTCTTAATGTATTCAAATAGGCTAGAAGAAAATCTGCCTGCAGGCTGTGGGTTTTGCCATATACCATATGATGAACTGAATATGCCATTTCCAGCTCATCTCACCTATTGCTATAACTGCAGGAAACAGAAAGTCCCTGATGTTCTCTTTACCACAATAGACCTCCCAGTGGATGCCACAGTTATTGGGAAAGGTTGTCTTATTCAGGCCAGGTATGTTTGGGGGTATAATATCTAGGCCCCCTGAAAGAATATGGGGTATGACTGGAAATAGCCCTCTATTTTCAAATATTGTCTGTGTCCTAGCTGCACGTATGTAGGCAGAATGGGCAATTCTGTGTGAGCTTGTATTTTATCATAAGTGAAATTGGGGAGAAAAATACTCTATAAAATGCTAAATTTATATGCAAAAGCAGTTTTAAACATTTAAGTTCTATCTAAATGCCTATTACGACAGATAATTAACCTGTTGAAAGCTAGGGATATGACTCAGTATGCTTGGATGGTATTAAATATGTAACACCTTCACCATTAAAGTGTACACTTTTGGAGACTTAGTTTATGGTAGGGACCTTTTGTGTAGTCCTTGAAGTCATAAGTTGGAAACCCAAATTTGTTATTTTGGTCAATATTTATTTCGTCTCTAAGGATTTGAGATTTTTTTCTTTTTTATTGAATTGTGACTTTTAGCATAAACCTGTCTAGTGAAAAAGATGGTGGAAAAGATTATTGATATAACTTAATAAACTCATTTGAAACAATTAAGTATTGTCTCACTTTAGGAAAGTTCTAAATATTGGATATTTCTTAATGTGTACCAAGAATACTGACCTCTTACTAAATTACTTTCCTTATAGATTATGTCGCTTAAAAAAAAAAGCACAGGCAGAAGCAAATGCTACAGCTATCAGTAATCTGTTGCCATTTATGGAATATGAAGTGCATACTCAGCTAATGAATAAACTAAAACTCAAAGGAATGAATGCGTTATTTGGACTCAGAATTCAAATCACAGTGGGTGAAAATATGCTAATGGGCTTAGCGGTAAGTTTAGATGTTTTGGTTTTGTTTGTAGTTGTAGATTTTGTATAAGAGCAAATATGTAAATTTCTGTATGAAGGGGTAACTTTATGGTGATGACAAACTGATTAGGTATCACAGTTTCTTAACAAAAGAAACTTCTGATGATTAATGAAAGTGATAGGATTTTTATTAAAATATTTAATATTAACATAAATTTGGGAGAAAAGGTATTCATCGTTCATTGGTCAAAAACTCGCCTACTAGTGAGAATGTAACATTAATATGCAGTTTGGACTGACTATAAGGCTGGTTATTAATATATGCCTTTAGAAACTAAGAACTTACTCAGAGGTTTATAATACATTGTGCCAATTATATCAAACTTTTCTGCTGTTTAAGCCCAGGAAACCAATTACCTGGTGTAATTGTTCACTGCTGCTTCCTGTACTACTTTTCCTGTTTCTTACTCATCTTTTCCTTCTTGGTCATTAGTGATACTTATAGCACTGTGTTTTTACTTGTGTACTTAAATCTCAAAATCTCTAGAGTAGTTTCCGTGATGGATAATCTCTGCTGAGTGACACTGTACTGCTCCACAAAAATGTGGCATTATCTTTCCTTTACAAGAGGAGAAAACGGTGCTGTGATAGGTTGAGAGTTGGCTGAAGCAAGACGATTACATTTCTCAAAGTGGTTTTTCTGACCTAGGCAAGTCTAGTTCTAGAGGTTTATCTTTCCGGACTGGTTGCCTCATTAATGAGTGCCGTGCAGGAGCGTGACTAGACAAAGAGGTCATGCCTAGGCGGAGCATGAGAGTCTGGGGCATGATGCAGGATGGACACTAATCGCGAATAGGAGAGCTCCTGGAGAGCAGCTCCGTATACTGCACGGACTTCATAGACTGTCAGACTCCTTCTAGGGTGGACTTTAACAAAAACTGGCAATTGATTAATTTAAAAATATGAAAATACAGACTACCCAGAGGTAAAGAATTTGTCCTTTCTTTTCCCCATTTCACTTTATTGATGTTAATAATTTGATGTCTGTATTTATTTATTTTGCTTTGCTATATGAGCATATGTCAGCATACAGGCACATAGGTATAAATATGCATATACACATGCTATCTTGGTTTGTATTTCCCTTAATCGTTTCCCAGTACTGATGGTATGCAGTACTGTAGTCATTTAATGATAATACCAATAGCTATTTAATTAAATATTTTAATTAAATCTACATCTAAAAATATTTAATTAAATCTATCTCAAGTAAAGTTTTCATTCTTAGTAACTTTGGAGGTGGGGTGGTATAGTGTGAAATTCATGGGTTCAGAGTAAGAAGAAGATTCAAATCTTCTCCACATTTAGTGACAGTATGATCTTGAGTGAATTTCCTATCCTTTCTGGATCTCATATTGCTTTGTAAATGTGTCCCCGCACTTTGCCACTTAAAAGGTAGATTATGTTTATTCATGAAAAGGTTACTTTTTAGAAATTTTTCCCAAGTTATTTTTTTCAATAATTTTGTTTTTCTACAATCATAGGATAAAAAAATACAGTAGGATATATATGAAAGTAATCCTACTCTTTGCTGCTGTCCCCTGCCTGCCAGGGTCCATACCACATCTATCCTGTGTATATACTGATACTGAGTTGCGTCAGTGCATCTGAATTCTAGGGCTCCTCCTACTCCTGGTATTCCTTAATATGAAAACTTAATGATCCCCCCTTTTTTTTTGGCATAGAAGAACTGGGGTGTAGACCCAAGATGCAGGGGAGTAGCGGGGAAGAAAGAATTCACCAGAGACAGAGTGGGGAGCAGAACAGTGGATCTACTGAGATATACTGCTGAGGGAAGCAGTGGGCAAGACAGGAGAGGTCTACCGCGCCATATGTGGGTCAGCTCCCTGGCCAGGGATCAAACTCAAGCCATAGTGGTGCTAGCTCTGAGACTTAACCCCCAGGTTACCAGTGAGGCCGAATAACCATTATTCTTTCGGTGATTTTTCTGATTGCGTCTCTATTATGTTTACAAGTCGGCCACAGGTGTATACTTAGCAGCTTTACCAACGCCTGGTGGTATTCAGATTGCCGGAAAGACTCCTAATGATGGCTCATATGAACAGCATATATCTCATATGCAAAAGAAGATCAATGACACAATTGCTAAGAACAGAGAGTTATATGAAATCAATCCTCCAGTAAGTAAAATAATCTACACTGTGGATATATTAAGCTGTTGTTTAGATATTACTATATTTTTAGATTATGTTTTTTGAACATAAAACATTTTTTCTCACTGTTTAGATTGGCTCTCCTCATGATTCATCCTTTCACTTCCCTTTATATCTTGGCTCAGATGTCTCCTTCTTAGGGTGAACCACCCTACTTTTAATTCTACTGTAAATTTTTGGTATATCCCATCTGCCTAAGTGTTTTATTCTTTTCTGTTATTCATATCTGTGTGTCTGTGTTTGTGGTTTTGATTCTTGTCTATTGCTTTTTACTCTCAGTAGAATAAACTCCACCAAGACTGTGCTCCTGGTGCCTAGGGCATTTCTCCCGGGTAATAGCCTCTCCATCGGTCCTCATTAAATGAAGAGAATGGGCTAAAAATTTTTTTAGGAAAAAGACGGATTGTTTATCTTCAGTAAAAATGTGAAAAGATA
This sequence comes from Galemys pyrenaicus, assembly GCA_019455555.1. NCBI lineage: Eukaryota > Metazoa > Chordata > Mammalia > Eulipotyphla > Talpidae > Galemys > Galemys pyrenaicus. The sequence goes on along the minus strand of JAGFMF010011760.1, from coordinate 7,490,087 downwards.
CTGTTTTTCTGTTTTAGCTCATTATAATTTTCCTACCAGTCATTTCCATGGTCTATCTTCTCATCAAGGTGGCTCTCCCACTGCCGCCTGCTCTGTGGAAGCCTGATGGCCATCGTGTGCAGGGAGTGAGAGCGCTACTGGTGTTAGCATGAAGCTGCTTATTTTTATGAGTCTCTGATAATTAAATACTTCAGTAAAATGACAGTGGACAACAGTAGTAACATTTATTAGAATTTAATTTTAGACATATAGTGAATTTTGGTTGGTTTCCTAGAGTCATGCATCTGAATTCTAGCTTCACATTTACTGTTATCTAGAAAAATGTTAAACTGAGAGGAATTTTAAAGCTTTTAGCTAGAGCTCTGGCCGTGGTGTGGCTGTTGAACTCCTGATGTATGGCAGATCTAAATTGAGATGTGTCCTAAGTATAAGACATACACTGGATTTTGAAAGCTTAGTACAAAAAGGAAATCTCTCATGAATGTGTTTTGGATAGATGGCATGTTGAAAATGGAGACATTGAGTTTAAAACAACTTTTTAAAAAATATGATACCATGGTTTTTACTTTATTACTTTAAGGCTTGCTTTATATATATATAATATATTATATATAATATATATATTTTAAGATTTATTTATTTATGCATACAACAACTAGGGTACAGGTCAGAGTCATGGTTGGTGAGAGGATTCACCAGAGACAGAGTGAGGAGTAGAACAGGGAGATCGACCAAAATACACTGATGAGAGGAGCAGTGGGCAGGTGAGGCAGGAGAGGTCTGCTGCTCCATGTGGGTCCCCTCCCTGGGGAGGGGATTGAACTCGCACTGCTGTGCCGTGGACACTTCACAGTGCAGCGCTCAACCTGCTGCGCCACCAGGGAGGCCCTTGTTTTATATTTTTGTTGAACAATGCTGATACAGAGCCTCTTTAAGTTCAATAAAAATATCAATACGTTCATACATTATTATTTGAAAAACCAACTTTGTTAAATTAAGGTTTTCCATGCAACACTGCACTGGCTGCTTGCATTGCAGTATGTCTTTTTCCCTTTAAAATATAGGTGATACTTGAACTTCTACGTTAATGTCCATTGGGGAGAATGATTTGAAAACTGTATGGTAGGACTCAATGACTGCTGCTACTAGTGTGAGCTAAACCCTGTTTCTTAGCAGTGTTGATAACTCTAATCCCATCCCGATCTCTGACAGGAAGAACTGGCCTCTCTTCACCTCACAGTGTGCCTATTGTACCTGCCTATGCTTCTGTCATAGTGCCAGTGACATCGTAGTGATGAACTTTCAATGTCTGTCTTCACTTGCTGTCACCCAAGCCCCTTGAAAACAGGGACATATTTAAATGAGGGTGATTTAAGCTACTTCATCCAGTCAGTAAATATTTAAGCATCTACTTTACCACTATCTTTCAGAGGCAGGAATAAATGTTACGATTTTTTTAAATTTCAGAATTACATGGATTTCATAATTGAGTATGACTGTATTTCCACAAAAAAATGTAATCAATTTATGAATCTTATAATTTTTTTTAATTATAGATCCTGACCCTAATAGTCTTTTAGTATAACATCTCAGGTATGAAAGTAATTACCAGCTATCTACATTATATGATATTCATATCATTGCTTTCTTTTCAATTTTCTAAACAATGTACCCTCTCTGAAAGTGTGGGTCACGGAGTTCCTTTTCTTAGGAAGATAGTCCCCACCTATGTGAATGCTGCTGTTGGATTTCTTTCTCAGTATGTTGAATAGTGTTTCGAATGCTGAGTAAAGCACCCCTGAGATGCAGATAATTCAATCATCCAAAGGTATAAAAACAGTGTAGAACATTTAGAATGGCAATACCAGTGATGAACACCATTAAGAACTTAAGATATGTTAAATACTGGAGAGTCACATGTTTGGTAGGTATGTGATTTTAAACTGTAAAGGGTGTGTGGCAGCAGTGGGAAAAACATCACCCTGAGTCAAATAACAGACCTGGGCAGGCTCCCCACTCAAGGGAGCGTCTGAACTGCAGCTCATCCTCAGGTGCATCCTCGTACCGTCACATAAGGTATTCTTTCACAGACTGAGGAAGGCTTAACTTGGAGTACAAATAGGACACACAGATGTGAAAGTGGTCGTTTATACTGTCCATAGAGATAGCTGTGTCATAAAGCCGTGTGGTGCTGGTCTAATATCAGGTATGCACTAACATATTTATGCAATGAACATTTGAAACTGTATTTTTGAAAATCTTTCTCTGACAATTTCCTTTTTAAAGATAGCTCTGTTTTACCAGTGATAGGGCTCTATCTTTTGCATTTGTGCTCACAGATCCACATTTCCTGATACTCTTTGTGGCCAACAGGTATTTAGAACTTCTAGTTAGTTCTGGTCTTTGGCTATATAATGCATGAAAGTTAATGAATTCTTACAGTATTCATAGCACACACTGACTTCAAAAAGATTGTTATTGCTAACTACCAAAGTTTATTTAACTTAGTAAGTTCCACAGTGAGTACATGGATAATACGTGTTACATATACCTATACATAATATAATATTGCTCGTTTTACTATGTGGAGCTTTGAAAAATTACCACTAGATAAGATACAATATATCAGATCAGAATCCTGTTTGAGGGCATAAATCTTTAATGTCTTTATGGACTCTTAGAACTTTAAAATGCTAAGTAGAAAATACCTCTGAACTGAAAGGACTGCCAATTCCCTTGTTCATTGTAGTATCTGCTATGTACACTAGATGCCAGTATTTCCTTGCTGTGTCTGTGACAGTTCTGTATTTCTGAGTAAGTGCACCAAGGCTGCTGTTATTGATAAAAGGAAGTATGTATGTACTCTATAAAAAGTTAATTAGTTATAGAGGCTATACTTAAATATAGGCTATGAAATATTTTATAGACTTCCCCAGCTTCAGTTTGTTACTTATTTACATAAGAGTTTAAAACCTGACTGAAAAAGACTGTCTAATATGATATAAAGCAGCTGTTTTTCTTTTAGGAGATATCTGAAGAGATTATAGGATCACCTATACCGGAACCTAGACAGCGCTCAAGACTGTTAAGATCTCAGTCAGAAAGCTCTGATGAGGTTACAGAATTGGACCTTTCACATGGAAAAAAAGATGCTTTTGTTTTGGAGGTATTATTGCACTGAACAAATTTCTTAAGGTTTTTGAAAGAAGATATGCATTGTCACAGACAGATGCCAAATTTATGTGATAACTTTTCTTGTCATTGCCACTATAATAGCTATCAAAAGAATATTTTATTATAGACATTGCAATAAACTTGAAAATATCAACTTGGTAGTATGTTTTATACAAATGGAAAAGTGAATGTATGTGTTCAAACAAAATTAAAATATTAAACAAAGCTGTTTCTTAGACTTGCATGAATTTAAATTAGAAATTAAAGAACTGTTCTTTTTGCTTACTGTATTATCTGCTATACATGTTATAACACGTTACTTTAATCATAAACTTTTCACATGTAATGTAAACACTGAATTCTTAGTAAAATTTAACTTCCATTATAAAATTAATTTCAAAACATTTTAGTAACTTTCCTGGAGTATAAATGTGACAGGAAAGTTTTGTGCAGCCTCCTACGTCACAAATCTGTTCTCCCTCACTTTCCCCCATTGATTGCTTAGCTTTGGAAGAAAGAGAATGCAACATCTTCCTTTGATACTGAAGGAAAACAAATATGGATACTCAGAAGTGTTCTGCTTAGATGACATCTGAGAGGAAAAGCCAGACGCCTTGATCTCAGGGAAGGGGGAAACCAAAGTTGTCCTGGGGAAGGCTGGAGATCTAAAGAACCCAGAACTGTGCCCGTGAATGTGACTGGATGTCTGTGTGGGGTGTGTGAGGCTTACCTGAGGCGAGAATGTACTTTAGAGGAAACTCAGACTATATAGTTGTACCTTTCTCTCTCTCTCTCTCTCTCTCTCTCTCTCTCTTTTTTCCCTACAGTGAGAACAGGAAAAGTTGGAGGTTGGTAAAAGACTGTCAGGTTGAAGAGGTAAAAGGCTTCACATGCTGTTTAGGAGCACTGCACAGTGTGAGGTGTGGCTACCTGTCAGTGTTATCTGGGGACTTGTTAGAAATCAGATTCTTGGGCCCCTACTTCAGACATGGTCAGTGAAAATTTCAAGGTGGGGCCCAGGAATCTGCTTAACAAATTCTGCAGATGATTTTAAGCATTAGCTGAAGTTTGGTCTAGAGCATTACTGGTCTTCTGACCCTGGGCTCCTGGGTCAGTGGAGAACAAAGGTGCTTCAAATGTGGCAGGAGACCAAGGAAGGGCAAGGTGCAATTTCAGGAAGTGAGGGGACGAAGACAGGATTGTAGCTGGATAAGTCTTGAGATGTGGGGTGGATTTCAGGGCCTATTGACTTGAGGGACGACAGTGGGTAGCTCCAGTGAAGAAGCGCAAGTGGTTCTTCAAGTCCAGAGAGCAGTGTGAGGGAAGGCTTGGAGAGTGTGCGTCAGACTTAAGACTCGGATGCACACATGAGTACTGATCAGGTCCAGCCAGGTATTTTCACAGAGCCTGGGTATTCACAGTGGAGTGTCGTAATGTAGAACAGGAGATGGACTTACTTCTAGGCCTGTGTTAAGTTTATCCCAATGTAGGTGTCTCTTAGAGCAATTATGTGTTTAGTAAAAGTTTTCTCTAAATTGTGCTTTATTAAATTAAGAAAGTTGAAGTGATTGCTTATTTTTTTATCTTTTGAAATATACCCTCAAAAAGACTTGAAAAGGTTTTTTCTTCCCCTCAGTTTAATTTATAATATAAAAATTATTCACTTAGAAGTATTTGTATTACAGTGGAATGATTTTATAGATGACAGAAATGTGTTTGTCAACTTTTACATTTAACGTAGGAGCAAATGGCCCTACTTTTCCCTTGATGCTTATGTTTTCTATTTAATAAATACCATTAAAAAGTTTTAATAGTTTGAAAGGTTCATATATTTACTACTTTTTTTTGCCCAGATTGATGATACAGATGCTATGGAAGATGTGCACTCTCTACTTAATGATGTTCCTCCTCCTTCAGGTGGGCAAAAAACAATTACCTTTGAGATGAGACTGGTTTCGTATATTATATTTCACTAGTTATTATAGTGCTAACTTTATTCTGAAGGACTTATCAATGTCATGTCCTTCACATGCTTGCCTCTCTAAGGTTAAAAACATACAGTTTAAAAATATTTACCTTAGAAGTTAAGTGGAACCAATTTTCAATCCTGTATGCTTAAAACATGAAAAAAAAGTTGATTATTCTGTCCTACAGGTATAGCGTTAAAAAAAAATCAGTTTAAAAAAATACAATAAATGGTTCATACATGGAGAACCTCGTGTAATGATTGAAAAATGTTATTCTCTAACACAAAAGTAAATGAAATATTATCATATACTTTAATTGTTTTTATTTTGACAGGCTTTTATAGTTGCAATACAGAAATTATGCCTGGTATAAATAACTGGACATCTGAAATACAGGTAAACCTTTCATTCTTCATTTTCAGGATACAGATAAGTAATTTCAGCAAATTCCTTCTTCATTTATGTATTTTTTAAGAACTTATTGAAAAAATGTTATCCTTTTTCATGCTACATTAGTTAGTATTGTTCATTATTTGGCTGTTTTATCAACAGTTACAATACTTATTTTTAAAATAATAAAATAACATGCTATATATATATCTCTCCATATTTAGATGTTCACATCAGTAAGAGTAACCCGATTAAGCAGCCTTAACCTGACTAATCAAGCTCTCAATAAGAACTTTAATGATCTCTGTGAAAATTTGCTCAAGGTAGGAACCTTCTGACTAACTATCTTAATTAAAACTAAGAATTAAAAAAAGGAAAGTATCTGGACTGCATTACAGTTAGATACTTATTACTTTTATTTACATACCAATAAATTATTGAAGTTTTTGTCTCCATTTTAGCTTATAAAACTATAAAATAGTTATATTTTGTTACTTTATAGATTTAACATAAAAATTATTGTATGGTGTAATTTTAAAGTCTTTTTTCCCTATAACTTTTGTGATTTAATCTTTTAAGCTATCCGAATGTGCATTTTAAAATGGATTTTTATCCATTTTTTTAAATAAAAGAAATGACATATGTTTTCTGTTGTATAGAGCCTGTATTTTAAACTGAGGTCCATGATCCCTTGCTGCCTATGCCATGTCAACTTTACGGTATCTCTGCCTGAAGATGAATTAATTCAGGTAATTAAGAGTCACTCATTTTTTCCCAGCTTTATTGAGATGTAATTAACACCATTGTGTATGCTTATGGTGCACAAATGTGATGATTTGATATATGTATATAGTGAAATGATTACCACAGTAAAGCTATTTAGTAACTCCATTGCCTCATGTGATTATCACTTTGGGAGGGTGTTAAGAACATTAAGATACACCATCTTAGAAATTTTACACACATGGAGTCTGTAATGCTAAATGGTTAACTATAGTCACCATGATGCACATGAAATCCTTGGACTTAGAGCTAAAAGTTTATATACCCTTTGAAAAACATCTTTCCATTTCCTTTCCCCCTCTCCAGATCCCGCAGCCACATCCTCTAGATGAGTGTAGCTTGTTTTAGATTCACATATAAGTGAGAACAAACAGTATTTTTTGTCTACTTTATTTCACTAAGATTCAGTCTATTAAAGATTTCTAACTTTTTTTCTGTTTCAGTAATACAGTTTCTCCTTCAGTAGATAAACTGTTTTGCTTCCAATTATTTGATTGAATCAACCACATGGTGTATGTTTTGCTTTTCTGAACTCTGGTTACCTGGAGGTGGGACCACCTGTGTGCTATGGGATCTGTCCAGTAGAAAGTGCGCTTATGTGGGCTTTCTCCAGTCCCCATCTTTTAGAGAAGGTTATTGAGCGCCTTCTGAATAACAAGGTCTAACTATACATATACATGTTGAGCTTGGTTGTTTAAATATCAGAGGCTATGTGTGATTCTGGTTGAGAATGTTAACAGGCTAGGCATATCAGCCATCTAGTAGTATAAGTTGCTCATGGTTCTGAAAAAGACTTATAAATTTTGTACAAACAGATTGGTAAAAGTTGTAATTTTGGTGATTATTTTGCTAATCGTATGCTTTTATGATTCCAGGTTACAGTCACAGCAGTTGCAATAACTTTTGACAAAAATCAAGCTTTACAGACCACAAAAACACATGTTGAAAAGTCACTGCAAAGAGGTAAATCTATGATGGATGATTCATGTTCACCTACATTATATTTCAATGATAAAATATAAAGGATAGGGAGAATTCATTAATGACTTGTTTCTTGAAGACCACATTTTCTGTTTTATCTTTATTGAGATGTCTGTGAAGAACTTGATATTTTTCCACACACGAAGCAGTATCAGACTGATGTTTATATAAAGAGTACTGCTATTTTGTGGACTTAGGTTTTAGTCTGTTAATTTTGTAGTAATTTGGAGGTCCCTATCTTGACCTGTTTAAAGAGCTTTTCAAGGCACCCGGGAATGTACTCAGGTAGTAAAAATCATGTATTTTTTCTTAAGAAAGGTCTTATTGTATTCAAAAGAGTCTCAGAGTTGTCCATCAAATAAAATACAGAAAGTACCATTGTTAATATATTGCAAAGAAACCCAAATTATTAAAAACCATAAATGTGTCCTAAGAGATCAAGTTTAATGCTTTTCTAACTAAACAAAATATTCATGATTAGTCTAAAATGTTTAACTTGATGACTTGTACATGGTTCTACATATACAACATTGATTTAATATCAGGAGAATATACTAAATAATTTGTGAGTTTAAATATATATAAAAAATGGGTAGTAACTTCAGATTCACAGAACTACTAACTAGTATGACACAAGTAGGCTAATGATCCCCTTTTTTAAAAAATATTTATTTATGCATGCAAGAACTGGTGCACAGGCCAAATGTATAGGGGGTGAGAGGATTCACCAGAGACAGTGGAGAACAGAACAGGCAGATCTACTGAAATACACTGCTGAGGGGAGCAGTAGGTGAGACAGGGAGAGGTCTGCTGCGCCATGTGGGTCGCCTCCCCGGCTGGGGATGGAACTTGTGTTGTAGTGGCGGCAGATGCTTCATAGAGTGGTACTTAACCCCTTGCGCCACCAGGGAGGCCCACTAGTAATCTTATTGGATGCTTGTTAATTTTCAAGGCACTGTGCTGCTAAGAGATTTCACATGCATTGTCACTTCTCACCTCTCCACAACGCTCTCATCCTCAACATGATATGGCTGAAGGGTCCCCATGGGAGAAACCATGGAGAAATATGTAGAATGAAATGGAGAGGAGGAATACACATGCCTTCCCATGGTTTTAATTTTCAGAAAGTCAACAGTAGATTATTACTAGATAACTAGTGTCTTTTTTGCCTCTCAAGCCTCCACAGATAATGAGGAACTTCTGCAGTTTCCACTGGAACTCTGTTCAGACTCACTGCCTTCTCATCCTTTTCCACCGTCTAAAGGTTGGTTAAGTAAGGGAAATGCAAATACAAGTCCTAGTTTCCTTTACTTGTTTCTCCATTGTAGGCAGTATTACTTAATTTGAGATGAAGATATACTCTTCATTACCTCACTGTATGTTTCTTCATGTTCATGAAGGGGAGAAGGTAATGTTCGCCTTAATTTCCCAAGCTGTCTTCATCATAAAGTATTAAGGTAATTTTCATATGATTCCATTCTTATATCTCAAGTGTATTAAAGTTTTATTTTCAGATTTTTGGATTTCCTGAAAGTAACTCTTCACAGCATGGTATGTTTTGTACTTACGTTAGGTAATTTTTTTCCAGTAACAATCAAATCTTATATAAAAATGTTTGGATTTTCGTAGATGGCAGAATGCTTATTTTCTTTGGACAATAGGTTCAGCACAAGTATGAAAGTATGTTGTGGCTATAATTGAGTTATTATGTACTTTTAAGATGCTACATTTTTTTCACACAAGATGATTGTGCCTTTGCTCAATGGCAGTTAATTCTACTTAAATTTGTACAATCCTTGTAGAAAAATGGGAGGAACTTTTGCCACTTCTCTTCTGATTTCATTATAAAAATTTCAGAATTACTTATTTTGTAGTGTTACATTTACAATAAATGTTTGTTTGTTTCCTAGATTTTTTATTCTGAGAAATGCTGCATTTATAATTTAATACCAAAATGACTTTTATAAATTTTTGTTTTCTAAGACAAGTGGACTTATTCATGATTTCTGTTTGGGAGTTATTTATCTGATAGCAAGCTAGTGTATTATAAATAGTTCCAAAGAGTTAATAACTAACTACAAATAGTTATTGTGAGTTATTTATCTGATATCAAACCAGTATATTACAAATAGTTTTATGTTCACATTACATATCAGATAGGGCAGTAGAGTCATTAATAAACCAACACAAGTCTTGTTAGTATAGACATCTTATCTCTCACTTGAAGATAAGATGATATTTTCAGATTATAAATTTTCTAACCTGATAACTGTGATCTTCTTTTCCTTTTGTGTAAATTAAAATTCTAATTTAGAAGTCCAAAGAGATTTTTAGCATATTTCAACTTCCTTGAAAGAATAGAGGAAAATTCAAATCCAAAGGTAATCTGAGTTCTAATTTATAAGTTAAATATAGCCTCCAGAACAGAAAGCAGAACTGTCAGAAATTTTCCTAGAAATGACTAGATGGGAATTTTTAACAAACATCTGCTCTTTGCAGAAGTTCCTGTTTCATGCATGGTTATTTCCAAACTGCTTTTAAGTATTACTTCATTTATCTTTTCCCTACATTGAGGTTAGGTATGGTGGCAGGATTGGGGGTTTGGGTCAGAACTAAAAATCCAATGAATAAAATTTGATGTGTTGCTATTCTAAAGGAATAGGTACTGTGGACTTAGGGTCCCTATTCGTTCTTTGTTCTGTGTTAATATCTATTGAAATTTGCAGAATATTCAACTCTGTGATTTTGCCCTGTATACCCATAACATAATTTTTAATTTATGTAGTATCTTCAAAATGCATGTTCATTAGTTCATTGGCTAATGTGAATTGAAGATCAAGGAAAGAAGAATTTGAGCAGAATAAGTAAAACCTGAACAGTATTTAAAACTTGTAGTTTATTTTAGGAAGTGTGGAGATCCATGATGTGGTATAATGAAGCAACAGAGCTGAGTTCTCATCTCAGTTGTGCTGCTGATGAAGTAAAAGAATTTAGGCCATTTAACCTCTGTATGCTTCAGTTATTCATCTGTAAATGTGGAAGGGTTAAAATTCTCTCTAGTCTTTAAAATTCTGTTTCCTTAAGTTTCCATAGTTTATGCAATGATCAATATGTTCCTATTATTAAAAATGTTAATCAAAAACTAAGTTATGTTGAAGTCACACTGAGCTTCTAGTAAGTTAAAATGTTTCAAATAGCTTCTGATCAATTAAACCAATAATTATTTGATTCTGCTCCTGCAAAGCTTAGAGTTCATTTAGAGATGACTCATGACTTTCCAGGAGGTAGGGTGGGTAAAGAACTGGGGCGGGGTGGGTAAGAGAATAAGCCTCTGAATTCCCCCACCTCTAAACTAAAGCAGCTTCAATTCAGTGTACTTTTAAGTGTTGGTTTTCTCTTTGTGACTTTGAGGAAAGGGATTCAAAAGTTTGAAAGCAACGAATTAGATCATGCCACCTCTATCATCTTCACCACCACCATTGCAGTCATTGTAATGCTCACCATCATCATATTTGATGCTAATGTATATAAAACTTTTTATATTCAGTGTTTAACTGTAAGACCTATATGCTTCTCCTTGAGTAATTACATTTAAGAATCATCGGTACACTATAACACTGGTCTGTACCTTCAGTAAATTGTTTTGTGAATTGTGGTCTTTGTTGCATGTGTATTCATTGTTTTTGCTTCCTCAAGTTTTTCAGGAGAACGTGGGCTGTACTAAATATTTGAAAGCGTTTTCTCAATATATTTTGGAAGACTGGAAGATGGGATAGGTTCTGAAAAGATCCCCAAAGAATGCAATAATAATAGTGTTATAATTTGAATATAGTAAATGAGTATTGTAACATGAAGGAAGGTTTTGAATACAGAAGAGAAATAACTGAAAAAAGTTAAGCATATGAATTTAGAGGAACTAGGCAGGAGAGAAGACAACAAGTAATAGTGCTAGGAATAAGTGCTCAAAAAACTTACCTCCTTCCTTATATGCAACCACAAGAGACTTAAAAGTCAACTAATACTGATGAGAAAATAAACATGCCATTTTTATAGTTTGTTTGGTCAGTTAGGTAAACTGATAGAGGCATTTCTTTTTAAATCTGAAAACTTTGAATTCTGGTTTATTTTTTATGTTCTTATCACAGGTAGGCTGATTGTTAAAAATTTTCATTTTTTTTATGTGTTTACAATAGTTTCAAGAGCTAGTCATAGAGTGTTTATAGAATATTTCCATCTTTTCACTTGTAGATAAACCTTTCCTTTTTGTGTTACTGAAAATGAGTGACTATTATATAGAGAAAAATTACACAATTACATGTATTCTAATTCACTGTATAGAGTAAGCTGGGCCTGAATTGTCCATCCATGTTCAGTTTTTTCTTCTGTGTTTCGTTAACATTTGGTTTTGTTTCTCAAGGTAACAAAATAGTTTGATGTAAGTCTCAAATTTAGGGTTGATTTGGTGTAACCTTGCTAGTTACCTTGATTTTTCTGATTTGTAATATTAAAAAGTGCTGAGCCTAAGTAATTTCTGTAAAGGACACTAATATGTGAAGGTCATCAAAGTTCTTTGATGAATAAATACGGTGAGGAACATAGCTAATCTGGCATCAACATGAACTACTTTTCATCTGCAGCTGTGTGACGAGAAAAAGGATGGTGTAGCAATTTTTTATACCAGTTTCATAATGTATTCTAGTAGTTAATATTAGTATTTCCTTTTAAGTGGTTAGAGAGAGAGATAACTATGAGTTGAGCAAATATAATAAACATGTGGAATCTGAAGAATGTGATCTGGGTGAAAAAAGAAATCAGTGATTTTCTTATAGACTAGTTAATCTCAAGAATTTTATGCATGCAAATTTTAAATCAAAATTAGCATATCTAAGGACATAAGTCTTGAGATATTAGGTACCATATTGTGGGGCTTAAGAAATTTTATTAATGACATCGTGTGGGTATTATATACCACTATAAATCAGCCTCAGATACTTTATAAATCTAATCTATGATAGGACAATAGTTTCCATTAAAATCCTGAGAATTTAAGGCTGTAAAAGATTTAATTAAGTCAACTTTAGTTCATGTATACTGTCAGAGGAAAGTATGTAGAAGAAAAGTTTTATACGCACTTGGTAGTACTTTGACCTTGCTCTCTGCAGGTGGTTTCTTAGGGTCAGCAGTGTAGGCTGTCACGAGACAGAGTGCGTATCACATTCAGCAGCTGCTGACTGGTGGGCTCAGCAGAGGTCAAAATCGGGATTTCAGTAGAAAAGGAAACAAGTTGACTCTTAACACATTGTGCTCCAAGATTAGGTATTCACAGCAGAAGTTTTGTTTTATTCTTGTGATAGGCTGAGTTATTTTTTCTTTTTGTTAAATTTAAACTTAAGCCAATTTAAAAGACTGCTTAACTTTGAAAACTTACTTTCCTCACCTCATTTTAACTTAGCAATTAAAAGTATTATCTCTATAAACTACATAGTTTTATTTTTTTCCTGCTAACTTACGGTTCTGAATTCTTACAACTACATATAATTTTTTATGCTACCTAAAATTATCTTTATTAACATGTCTGTTTTTTCTTTTTAATACTTTTTTGTCACAATCACCACATGGTAGCAGCAATAATAAGGTACCAATTAATGTTCTTCTCATGACTGGTTGGCTACAACAATCAGTAGAAGGTTCTGAAATGAGAGGGGTAAGGGGAAAATATTTGGAAAATTCATCCAGACCTGGGAAGGAAAGAGGGAAAAAGACAGCTGGTGGAGAAGCAGAGTAAAGGAATCTTATCTTGGTCCTGGCAGCTTGATGGCAGAGAAGTCCAGAGTCAGAGGAAGTGGGAGTGAAAAGCAAAAGAAAACAATTGCCTTATGACAGAAAGTGAGGGTTATTCAGAAAGAAGGTATAAAAAATGAGAATGAGGGGAGGAGTGGATGCCTAGAAAGAGAGGCAGGAAAACGGAAGGAGGAGGTTGAAGAAGAAAGAGAAGCAGTTCAGGATGTTATACGCCTGTGGTGGTAAACTAATGACCCAGATAAAGAAATGAATTGTATCATCCACTTAATGTATGGATTTACCTGTGTTTTATAGTTGAATTGTTTTCCCTTGTGGACTGTCCAAATTAATATTTCTATTTTTTGTCTTATAAACTGTAATATGACAATTTCATTATTCACAAATATTTGAGTACCATTATGTTGGAGGTTTATACTGTTTCTATACATTTAACTCAGTCTTTTAAGCCAGATTTAATAGCTTTATATATATATACACTATATATATGTGTGTTTGTATATGTGTGTATATATTTTATCAATACATATATAGACTGATAGAAATGCCTAAAGAATATAAACCGAATTTGATCATAATAACTTAAAACTGAAAGTGCTTAAATAGAAAAACAAAGCATACATTTTAAAGATTACAGATTGTACATATTTCAATTTGCCAGAGAATCTTTTTAAAGAATTTGCAGGAATTTTTTTTTTAGTTTTAGTTCTAGCAAATTTAGTCTTGCTAAGTTTTTTCAGTTTTAGTTTGATCAGTTTCCTTAAGATATCCAGATAAGATTGTATCATCTATTTCATAATGATTCAGAGCAATGATGACCTATAAATTCTAATCATTTAAGTGAATAGGGTGTCAGAAGAGTATAATGATCAGTATAGACTTTATTGCAGCTAAACAAAACATGACAGATTACTTAGGAGAATGGAAAAGTTAGCCCCCCTTCCCAGCACTAGGTTAAATATTAGCTGCATGCACTAAGAAAATAATGAAATTGTATGTCCTGTTTGCCTCAGTAACTTTCAAGGGTCATTAATTTGAATTATCATTGCTATTATTCAAAACAATATTCTTTTTAAATAGGATAGGAAATCTTAGAAGTGGGCCCATGTGTGTTTTTATTGAGACCAGCTAGAATGGGCACCTAAGATAACTGTCTCAGATTCTCCCACACAGATCAACATACAGTCCATGGCCTTTTCAACAGAACCGAAAACTTTCCATATGATTTCTGTGTTTGACATGTGTTTGTTTTGTTATTCCTAAGATTTATTTTTATTTCCTTATGTATATAAGAACTGTGGTGTAAGCCAGAGGTGCTGTGAGGGGAGGGTATGGGGTGAGAGGAGTCACTAGAGACAGTTGGGAGCAGAGCAGTCAGACTGACTGAAATACACTGCTGAGGGGAGCAGTGGGGAGACAGGAGGAGTCTGCTGCACCATGTAGTTTAGCTCCTTGGCTGGGGATTGAACTCAGGCCACAGTGGCTAGCAATTGCTTGATAGTGTTGAGACTTTAAACCCTGTGTCACCAGGGAAGCGCCCCTTCCCCCCGCTTTTTTGGTGAGACAAGCTGTCTTAGTATTGGCCTGGAGGTAGAGTTTTCTGTTACTTCTTTTTACCCAGAAACACTAGGTTGTCAATGAGACAGACAGGCTACTATGTTAAAGAACCTTCTCTGTCAGCACTCAGACAAAATCCTGTTATTTGAGAAGCTAAACTGTATTCTGAAGCCCCATGTGACTGAAAGTGTGAGATCATTAGACCCCAAACCCCCGAGGTGCCCATGTGTGTCTGTTGCCTGTCCCGAGCCTTCTCTCTTCTGTAGCAAGCTTGTTACAGCCAAGCCTGCTTTCCTGCAGTGAGATCAGAAACTTCTCCCTCAGCCTTTCCCTTAGTTTGAAACCTGTTATTTTGAGTTTTTTTTCCCCGACTTTATTTCAGATACATTTTTGTTTGAGGGCATGAAATAAATATTTTCCCATGCTTTTTCTTATCTTCCCTGTTCTTTGTAAAATTCTTTGGGATAAGTAGTAAAGGTACATAATGAAGTCCCATAATTTATTTTCCCATAAAAATTTTAGGCCAAAGTAAAGCCCCCTTTCCCTTCATTTCCCTTCCTAAAACAAGGTTAATTATAACAATTTATCTGTCTTGGGAAGACATTAGTTGTTGTTTTTTTTAAAGCCCAAAAATTTTATAGATCATTGTATACCTTTGTTCTTCTTACCTGATATATTTAGAGCTTGGAACAGACACTGCCTGCATATTCAAGCACTCTCTTTTTAATGGCATTTGCTGTTAAATTATATACATTTGCTCCTAGGGGATGCCATAATACCCAGATAATATCAAGGTATTTCTATTTCAGTAATTATCTTACTGTTTTTTAGCTTTTTCTCTCCTACCTGTGCATTTTAAAATAATTCACAGAATTCCTAATGCCAGTGTATTTTCTGTAATCGACATTCTGCTATGGCTGTGAGAGCCACGGGGCCTTCTTGCAGCAGGTGAGCCTGGTACATGCCCCGTGCTATCCCAGCCTCTGGTCTCAGACACTTCTGTCCTGAGCTATCCCTGAGACCTCTGGCAAGCTCCTGAAGGCCAGTGATGACTAGAGTCATTATCCTGTGCCCTCAAAGGTGGAATCTCCCCACTCTTGATCTGTAATCTGAAGCCATGACAGCCGAGGCATTTTGTGGACCCTTCTTAGTGATCCTGTTTATTCAGCAGCTCTGTGTTGTAGGAGGAATGTCAGCTGCTGTGCAACCACAATTATTAGCTAGTGGTAAATTGCCTTACAAAAATGAGAAAGGGAAAGGGCATAGGACACACTTCCAAGGCATTCAGTTAGCAGAAACATTCTGTACAGAATTTAGCTTTATAATCTTACCTTTGAAAAGTTTACTTACTAATTTAAGAATATTACAAAAGATCTACACATTAGGCAAAGACAAAATTTTGTGTTTACATAGTTTGTAGATTTTTTTTAAAATGACCCCAGTTTTCCATAGGGTTTTTTTTTTTTGTTTTTTTTTTTTTAGGGTAGAGTCTGAACATTAAAATAGATTTTGAAATATCTTTATAGTACTAGTTAAGCTTATATGATTAAATATAATAAACATGTAAGATGTCAGGGAAAATATTCGGTGCTACTCTCTTGAGGGCACTAGAAAGGGACTTTGGAATTCTTAGTTATGTCTGTGGCAAGCAGTTGCTTGTTATCTCCACAGAATCTTGATCATGCAGATGGAGCTGCTGACTGAAGTCCCGGGATGTGGGTCATTGTGGCGAGGGAAGGGCTTAGTCCGGTCAGCAGCTTACGTTTATCTGTGAGGCATCACTCGTTGCCTCGTGTGCAGTTTTCCTATCTCTGGTTCTCCCCTCCACCACCATTTCCAAATCTCCCATCTGTCATCTCAGCTTTCCCCCAGTGCACCGACCCCTTCTCTGCCCAGTTATCTTACATCCTGCTTTCATCCTACAACATTTGTTACTGTATTTGTATTCACTCATGCTGGTACACACTCATTTTGTGTTGCAGTAACAAGTAGTCTCCTTAGCATGGTATTAACTGAGCGAGCGTTCACATGTCAATAGAAACTGCATTCTAATCCTCAGTATTTCTATTTGGTTTACTTATATAATGAAGCCATAAAGATTTTCTCCTCTTCGTCTGGCTTATAGAGAGTATTAACAAAGAGCAAAAAAGAGATACTGGCTTGTACTTAGCATCCAAGCTAATGTTGTTCATATTGTCTTATTAGAACTCCTGGAGAGTGCAAGTTCTAACTCAGGTATACCAGCTGCACAGAGAGGTGAGTTTGCCTAATTAAGCAAATAGTCGCCCAAGGTATAAAATTTTAGTGTGGTGTTGCCTCAGCATACAGACATTGGAGAAATGCACTGGACAAAAGGGAGTAGACCCCAACCATGGCTTTCCTGTGGTCAGAATGCATTTTAAAAATATTAAAAATGAGTATTTACATTTGTTAGCATTTCAATAGTTTCCCAGTTTCTAAAAATAAAAATTTGACACCTTTACAGTATCTTTGTAGATATTGTAGAAGTGAATGTTACTACTTTTAAAAGGAGAACTTGTTAGGCCCAAATGTGTCCCCCACCCCATGTTATCAGAAGTTTTGTTGCCAAAGTCAGACACATAAAAAATATTGATAAAAATGATTCTTTGGCTTTCCAGTAGAAAGAAAGCTTTTCAATAAAAGATAAGACAATTCATGATTTTCTTTATGTACGCTTCAACATTTGATTTTCATTTTTACTTTTTGATTTTAGGGAAAAATAGGGAAGGGAATTAATCACGAAGTTTGGTTTGTAAAGTTCTAAAATATAAAGAGCTAAAACATTATAAAATCAAAAGAATGGGACATGAAAGGAGTTAAAACACAGTTTATGGTCCTTTGAGTGACGGTTTCGCTACTCCCTCCACCCCCCCAACTTACCAAGACCAAGCGATTGTGACATCACCAAAAAGCGCTCAGCAAATTAACCGAGAACTTGGTTTTGGACAAATCAGTGTCTAAAGCTTGACTCTATTGTCTCTCTTACCTGACTTGAAAAGGACCATTCTTTTTCTAAGTTACAGTTAAATAACATCATCGGAAGGAGTATTATGACGAGTAAGAGACGTCATCCATATTTTTCTTTGTTTTTTCTTTTGTTTTCTGTCTGTGTTTTCAGCAACGTCAGTTGATTACAGTTCCTTTGCAGACAGATGCAGCAGCTGGATAGAGCTCATTAAACTGAAAGCTCAGACCATAAGACGCGGATCAATTAAGACAAGTAGGCGGATGTTTCTACCACATTATGATCTGAGAAGCATATCCCTGATTTCCCAGTGGTGAAGGCTAGACCTTATTTTCCAATAACAACATTGCCAATCAATCATGCACTGGAGTGTGAAAGCTGCAGACTCTGACGGTCATTTAGCAAAAGTTATTAGCACCCTTTAGATTCGTTCATTTTAATTTTACAATTGTGTTCTCAAATTTTTATTTTTTGTGAAGGTGGTATTAAAAGTATATAAATAGATAATATGTACAACTTCTAATGAAGGGCAATAATCAGCTCTTACTGAAGAGACATTCTTTTAGGATCCAACGTACAGTGTGGCATCTGTTAATTTACTAAATATGATTTCCAGAGGGTTAAAAGAATAAGACCTTTCTGGAGAAAGTTAACCCTTATCTCATTGCTAGAATCAGGATCAGTATGTAAATGGTTTTTACCTGTATTGTATGTGTTTTGGTAGACTTTGAGGTACATGTATTTTAGTGAAAGCTTATAATACATTAAAAGTGAATGATCTGTATTTCAGAACCATCACAGAATATGGAACCAGCCAAATCTGGTTTTGAATACTAGGAGTACCAGTTTAATAGCTGTGTGACCTTGGGCAAGTTGTTTAACCTCTCTGAGCCTCATTTTCCTCATGTGTAAAATGGGAATAGTAATTCCTATGTTGCTGGGTTGTTGTAAGGATTAGATCCATATACTGACTTACAGTGATTATTTGACAAGTGGTAGCTATTGTCATTTTATAAACAACTTTTAGACAGCCAAGGTCATTTGTTATGTTTTAAAAATTAAAAGTTAATTTAATCAAAGTTTGCAAAAGCAATCTATTACAACTTAAGGTTGTAAACTTAAGGTTTATCTACAAGTTGACAGTGATGAAGTCGCCTGAAAAAGATGGAAAACGGTACTGGGAATACAACTTTCACACTCTTTTTGGAATAATTTGTTCCTACAGCAGATAATTTTTAATGCTCTGCCGCTTTTTCTTTTCCTTCACTTTGTAACGATCATTGTGTGTATAGCTACACTGCATCAACATTTTCTTTTGCAGGAATGCCATTTTTCTTCCAAAATAATTCCACTCCAGCATTTCCTCTTGACTTTTTCTTTCTCTCTTTTTAATTGCATGCAGTGCATGATCATTTCTTTCATGACATGGCTTAGCCTCACAAGACAGCTGAATGTCACCACTTATGTGGACACCTTGGGGTGTGATCATGCTGCTGGCATCTGACCTTGGTGCTTTCTCTTCTTTCTTCAATTCTAGCTGTGACAGTTGAAAAACCAAGTCCGATGGGTGAAGGAAATTTCCGGAGTCGTTCTACTCCACCTTGTGCAAATTCTACAGTTGGGGTTGTTAAGATGACACCTCTTTCTTTCATTCCTGGAGCAAAAATAACTAAGTATCTTGGGATAATCAACATGTTTTTTATTCGGGAAACCACTTCTCTGCGTGAGGTAATTTTGTAGATGTTATTTCATTGTTAATTAGATATTAGTAATAAAGCCAAATGTTTCTTTTGTTTGTTTGTTTGCCAGAAGAAACACATCATTTTAACTTCAATAACCTATATGGATTGGTTCTGGTTACACGTAACAAATTTCATATGGCAGCAAGTATTATCATGAAAGTCGTGTTAAATTTAAATCCACTTATGAGAAATCCCAGATCCTTATATGATAAATATAGCACATACATATTTATTCATGTTTGAGTTGAGTTTTCAAACAGCACTGAAAGAAAAGCTTAGTTTTCTCAGTAGTTTGTCTGCAATATTTAAATGGCAATTTTTAAAAATAATTATATATTTCACATCATTGTTCATTTTTATACAGTGTTTGCTTTCTCCTCTCAGGTATAGTCCCCATAAAATCCCCACCTCCAGTTCACCAGTGCACCATCACCATAGTCCCTTGTGCTCTTTTGATCCTTCTCCCTCTCTTTCCCCTGCAGAATATTTCTGATTTATAATTGCCTATTGATTTTGGGTTTTTACTTATTGTTATTATTTTTGAAATAGCAATTCTTACAGGTCTACAGTGAGAAACAGTAGGGGACTAGATAGTAGATGAATGTCCATGGTGTAGTGTGTATCATTTAATGCTGTCATTTCCTCTCTGAAAAAGAATGAGTCTGCTCATCTTCCACGCTCTCCAGCGGGGTATGAGAGTGTCATTTATTCTGATTCTTACACTGTGGATCACTAACCTTCAATGTGTTTATAAAATAACAGTAACTATATCTTACTCGATGCATCAGAGTTAATCACAGTCAGTCTGTTACATCTTTCATTACATAGGAATTGAAATTGAAGAAAAATTATATCTGTATTACATCACGTATGAAACGGGGCTGCTGAGCAAATTGATATTGTGAATAAGGAAATTTTAAAGGTTTTTAAATCTTCAAATTTTACTTTATTAGCAGTTTATAATTTTTTAAAAAACACATTCACTACCAGTGGTAACTTACCAATGTGTTTTCCCATTGTTCACCAGCAGTGTTTCTATACTCTCTTAGAAATAACAGCTCCCATACTAATTTTTTAACATCATGCTCACAGCTTGTACGCAGTACAGTTTCTGGCACAGAATAAACACAAGATGCATTTGTGTAAGTGGGTGACTTGTGACAGATTAATTAGTTAGTAGATGTTCCTTTTAAAATTAATTAGTTTTTAGACTATATTCTAATTATGTTGATATAGAAAAGAAACTAAGAATCTTTAATATGGAAATAAAGTAGATGATACTTATTAAAGTCCATTAAGTTTGACAAAGAAAGTTGGGTGTGAGCAGGTGGAATAGATTGGTGGCTTGATTTCTCAATGTTCTTAATGTGGATATTGCACTATTTTTGAATCCATAAATTTTATTTCCTAAGTGGCTTCTCTGTTGCTTAAGAAATCAGACCCCAAAGTGTGGTTTCACAGTAGATTTCTCTTCCACAGAGATCTGTAAATTAAATGTGTGGCATAACACCGCTGATTTATCCATTGCCTCATGAGTTGTTTGCTTACAATCATTTAATCATTTTCGAATTAGCAGTCTGTATGTAGTCTCTGTTACTCCATCATTGGAATTTCTTGATTTAAAAGGCAGTAGGTAAACTGATAAGAGTAAAAGGAAAGAAAATGTACTGAGCTGTTACTGAGTTGGAGGCAGGCCGAAACAACACTCTTAATCCTTTCATTCTCAAGAGATGCCTTTACAAAACTACGATCCTCTGGCTTTTCAGAAAGATGATCTAACCAAATGGTTTTCAAGCTGCATTCTGTTTTGCCTTTAACACTGGGAGTTTTTTTCCTGTCTGTGAATAAATTCCAATAGAGTTTGTAGAAAACTTAGGTTGAAAAGTATTTTAAGCTAATGGCTAGCCTTTGGTTTATGCTTTGTTTTTTCAGACAAGGAAAAAGTACTCCAAATTACTGGATTTCATCCCCTAACAAATATGAATGGAATACTTCCTGTGGTGCTGTGAGCTAGGGTTAGCATGTGGTCGTGAGTAATGCAGGACAGTCCTGGGCCTGATGGTACTTATATCTGTCGTGGTCAACAGGAGACAAATAAGTCACATGACTGACGTGTAGCTGCCGCAGCGTAAAGTAATACGACAGGCTATCTGAGGATATAGTGGAGGAACTGAATTTCTGCTTGTCCGTCAGTGATGGTATTTAAGGAAGGTCCCTGTAAACTGGGGCTGACGGATGGAGTGGGAATTATCCTGGTGGAAAACTGGTTGAGGACCTCTGGGAACCCCACAGCGGGAAAAGTGCTGATGCCTTTGAGAAACTGATAGAAGGCACGTGTGACTGTATCTGGACTTAGAATAGGAAATACGAAATACAGGAAGGTTTTGTTATTTTTGTCACCAGTTTATTTGGATGATAATGGGGATAATTTGATAGAGGAAGATGTTAAAGATGGAGGAACCTTTGGAGTCTGGCTCTGCTACTTTTTTATCATCGGTGTGATCATGCTGGTTGGGGCCACATTACAAAGTCTCTGCGCTATTTTGTCACTTTAGACATATGACCAGTAAATTTGCTCATTTTTGCAACAAGTCCCCATTATGAAGGAAATTAAAATATTTATTCATTATATTAAGGTCATTTAAGATGTTTACACATTCTTTGACATTTTCTGTATATTCATGTGTACATACATCGTTTGATTTTCCTGTGCATTATTTTTCAGGAAGGAGGCGTCAGTGGTTTTCTCCATGCTTTTATTGCTGAGGTGTTTGCAATGGTGAGAGCTCATGTGGCTGCCTTGGGAGGAAATGCTGTTGTCTCCTACATCATGAAGCAGTGTGTCTTCATGGAGAATCCAAATAAAAACCAGGTGACACATAGTTAAAAATCTCTGATGGGAGGACCTATGAATTTCATCCATGGCCTTCTCACTTCCCACCTTTCCATCCAAGAAAGAATTGCTTTTCAGAACTCTCTGATTCTAGATACTTAAAATGTTCCAGTGCATATATTAATAACCATGATCACGCATAGGTCAGAGGCTGTTTTCATATACTATGGGATTAGTTACTACTCTTAGACTTCTGAAAGTGTTATTCTTAAATTACTGTTCCTGCCACCTTGTGCTGGGTCTTTGGGATATGGTTATAGCTCTCTGAGGAGAGTAAAGATGCCTTCTAGCTGGGACTGGTGCTGTCCAGTCTGACTGCAGCCCTGGGGAAGCTGGTGAAGAGTACATGGAGGGCCACCTGTTGTGTCTGAGAAGCAGAATTGATCTGTTAATGAGGACAAAGGAGTGTTGCTGAGGTTACTCAATTTTTTCAGCATTTTATATTTTTTGAGCTTAGTATAATTTATTTTTTCCTATTTTATTTATTTATCTTATTACAGTAATGTTGGTTTATATTTCTGGTCTCTTCATTTCTATTCCATTAACCTGTGTGTCTATTTTTATTCCAAAACCATATGTTTTGAGTTCTTTGACTATTCAGAGTCTTTCGTGGTTCATAGAAATTTAAGTGATGTTTGTGCTATTTCTTTGCTTCATTGAAAGTTGGATGGGGGCCCTTCCTGGTGGGGCAGTGGGTTAAGCAACGCACTATAAAGCAAACCGCAGCCACTGCAGCAGGAGTTCGATCCCTGCCGCTGGCCGGGGAGCTGACGCACATGGCGCAGCAGACCTCTCCTGCCTCCCCTGCTGCTCCGCTCAGCAGTGTGTTTCAGTCGGTCTGCCTGTTCTGCTCCCCACTCTGTCTCTGGTGAAACCTCTCTCCTCCCACTACTCTGGACTGTACCCCTGCTCTTGTATGAATGGATAAATAAATCTTTAAAAAAAAAAAAAAAGGAAAGTTGGATGGGAATTGCATAGAAGCTTTGAGTGCTCTTTATGATGTCAGTGCCAGTCTCGAGGGGCGAGGAGAGTGCTGCCATTGTGCTTGTCACTGAGGGTCTGGCCTGTCGTGTGCACCCCTGGTGCTCCGCGCACGTTTCCCTTAGGGTGTTTACCTCGGCACTGCTCACTTCTTCCTTCCCCAGCCCCTACTGCCAAGCGATAGCACTGCAGACCACAGCCTCCAGGAAGTCTCTCCACCCACTTTCTGTTTAGTGAAGCATGAATCTCAGTGTTCTGTCTGGTGCAGTCTGGGCTGATCTCCAGTGTCCAAGAGGTGTTCCAGTTTCACCCCAGGTTACAGGACCCGTGGGTGCAGCACTTTTG
Organism: Galemys pyrenaicus; assembly: GCA_019455555.1. Classification (NCBI taxonomy): domain Eukaryota; kingdom Metazoa; phylum Chordata; class Mammalia; order Eulipotyphla; family Talpidae; genus Galemys; species Galemys pyrenaicus. Next base: position 7,466,489 of record JAGFMF010011760.1, on the reverse strand, counting down.
ATCGTTCTCCTCCAAGCTAAGCAAGAAACCCCCGGTGCCATCTTGATCCTTAGGTTAGACTTCAGATTACCTTTATCAGTTTTGGGAAGACACTTAAAATTAAAGATTCCTTTAAATAATTAAATATAGAGTCTCCTTGGTGGCACAGTGGGTTAAGTAACGCACTATGAAGCCAACCGCAGCCACTGCAGTACAAGTTCAACCCCTGCCGCCAGCAAAGGGAGGTGACCCTCATGGTGCAGCAACTCCTCCTGCCTTCCCTGCTGCTCCCCTCAGCAGTGTATTTCAGTCGATCTGCCTGTGCTGTTCTCCACTCTGTCGCTGGTGAATCCTCTCACCTCCCCATACCTCTGGCTTGTACCCCAATTCTTGTATGCATAAATAAATAAATCTTTAAAAAAATGACACTGTAAAAGATAGATAGATAGGTAGGTAGGTAGGTAAGTAGGTAGGTAGGTAGGTAGGTAGAGAGTTTTTTGAGTTTCTTTTCCTGTGACTTTCCTTCACTCATTTTTTTCTTTTGGATTGTCTTTTCTCCAGTGATTGATTAGCCTGTGCTTTTTCAGCTGATGACACTGTCCCTCATGAACAGACGTGTGTGAGATATATAGTTGAGTTTGTGACTGACCATGTTCTGCTGTCCTTACAGGCACAGTGTCTTATAAATGTAAGTGGCGATGCAGTGATATTTGTTCGCGAATCTGAATTAGAAGTGGTCTCAACTCAGCAACCTACTGTCAACTGCCAGCTGTCATGTACTGGAGGAGAAGTTACAACCTGAAGTAAATCAGAGAGAAAGAAGGCAACTCAGTGAAAATCACCTGTTCCATTGTTTTGTCATTAATTATCTTACTAGGCTTTTTACAAATTGAGATAATTAAGAAAAGTTGATACTGAGTAGATAGATTTATCTGGAATCTCGTGGAGGCACGAGAGTTGTCTGAGCTTGGCATCTGCAAAATCTAGTCAGACATGCCCTGTGGAATCTTGACTCATAAGTAACTTGATACCAATTTCTCAGAGAATTGTAGCTAAAATGGGAAGCTTAGTTAGTAATTTGTGATGATTTTTAATGAAATCATAACTTTACAAATGAAATGGCAAGATTATCAGGAAAACTAGTGTAATTTAGGAAAACTAAGCAAGAAATTAACAAGTTTTAATGAGTAAATAGTCTGAATGTTTTGGGAGACTAGTAAAGTCTTCAGAAAACAACTATGTGGGTTTCTTTAATGTGTTTTATTTTGATGGGGAATTTGGTAACAACTGAAAAGGAAAGTGATTCAACCATCTTTTAAAAAGTTAAAATTTTGCTATTTGTATCCATATATTCTAACTACTAAAAAAAAATTAATCTATCAGAGCTAGTATCATTTCAATAATAGTTTTAATAATGTCTGTTTGAAGGGAGAAAAAATTACCACATAACTTTATAACTGATAAAATTTTAGCTAGACTCTAATTTGTCTAGAAGAGACTTGGCTTTGAGGGAGAAAAGGCCAATGAATTTTTTTTTAAGTAGTTCCCTCTAGTAGGAACATCAAATTGTTTTCTGATAAAATTAGTATTCTGTACTCCTACCAAATAAACAGAATTTTAGTAATATAGTAGGGATTTTTGGTGGTGAGTTAGATTGTATTTGGCATGGAAATTAAAATGTAACTTGAATGTAAATATGCTGCGAAATGTTAAATGTATACATGGAAATATTTCTCTGTCCATGCCAAATACCTATTGTAAATGAACCTTAAAAGAGTACATTCCTCCTTTCCACAATAAAATTTCTTTATAAAACTCATGATTTTGTTCTTCGAGAATAACAAGCTGCCCTACAGATTTAGAGTCATTTCCTTGTTATCACAGGTGTCAATATTTTTATGTATTTTGTTTATAATTTTATTTTTTAAATAAAAAAGTTCATAAACTGGAATGTTCCTGAATCTCTTTTTTAGCCTTGAATAGTTCTGACAGTTGTCTGAAATCATTTTTCATATGATCATCTTCTTTATTCAGTCCACAAAATGTATTATGCATCTGCTATATACAAGACCCTATTCTTAATTTGGGGGAAAAATAGTGATATAAAGGTGATTGTGACACTTTCATCATCTTTGGCAGGGAGTTTATTCAGCAGTGTGTATTGAATGCCTGCTGGATTCCAGGGTGGTTTTAGGCAGTGAACAAAACACAGCTTCTCGGCCCTGTGAACCTTAACTACCAGTGGTGTCACACAAGTCAACAGGTCATTGAATACGGCAGACAGTACTATAACCCTCGCCATAGTTACTAAATTGTTCAGTAAGTGCCAGTCTAGTACATGTATTTTTGTACCAAACCTATTAATTTTCACAGAATCGTGGTTAAGCCCCATTTTCTAGTTAAGAAAGCGGAGTAGAGCGTTTATGTGATTCACCCAAACACGCAACAAATATTCAAGCCAGGATTTAATCAAGGCTTCGAAACCTGCACAATACATTAACTGAGAAAATGTGTACAGCTTGTGATGAAGATAGTTTCTGAAAGGAGGAAATAGTTAAGCTCTTTCTGGAAAAACACATTTTATTGGAATTGATTTCATAGTTTTATTTATGTATCAGTCCATCCATTCATCCATCTTAGTATGTTTCAGGGTCCTTTCATCAGGAAATTCAAAACATTTTTTAAATTAGATTTTAGACATTTATATGATAGGACATCCAGAGATATCCAAGCTAATCTTCATACTGTGAATCTATTATCTTGCATGACTTTGTAAATGGGTGATCAAAGTTTTAAGAAAGTTGACCCTGGACTAAGGGGTAAAAGAGCAGGTCAGATGTCATGTAAGATGGCCTCACCCCTGTGCTGCTGGCTATGGAACATTGGGGAAGAATGTGGCTGATTTCTACACACTGGGAGTGGACCTCAGCCGACAGCCAGCAAAAAAATGGGGTATTCCAGTCGAACAATCACAAGGAACTGAATTTTGCCAGCTGCAATGAGTAATAGGGATTCTCTCCTAGAGAATGAAACGGAGTTCTGCCACCAGCTTCCATCAGCTTTGTAAAACCCTTGTCAGACTTCCCACGCATTGAACTGTAAAGTAATAAATGTGTTGTCTAAGCCACTAAATTTCTGGTCATCTGGTTTCAATGGAAAGTAAAGACAAATTAGGATGAGTTATGTAAACTATAGAGACCTACATATAAAGGCACCACAGAGTTGTGCTGTTTTTGGTATCACCTGATTTGAAATGCTGCCCCCTATTCAAGGTCCAAATACAATTTTATCTCTTATATTTTCCAATTTTTTTCATACCCCTTGATATTTTTATTGTCGGGGCAGGGATGGAGTGGAGGCTGCAAGGGAGGATCAAAGGTCCTTGGACCAGTTGGGCTCTCCCCAGCTTAACAGTTGCAGAAAGCTTGGCTATTTAGCAGAAATCCAGTCTCCCACTTTTGAGGTCACCTGTGGTGAGTGCCCTGTCCCCAGAGGGGTGGGTTCCACATTTAATTGTTAATATTCTGGGACCTCTTTGGTAATTTGTTGTATTTGCTTCTCGCTGCCACACGGTGTCGATGTTGAAATGGGTTTCACAAGGTTGAACACACTTAGGTCTCAGTGATAATGCCGAACTCACTGAGGCTCTTAACATGTTTCTAGGATTCTGTGAACTTTCAGTTCCAAGTACTGTTACAGATTCTGAGAGAGCTGCTTATACATTTCAGATAACAGTTCTTTAAAAATATAAGATGCTATCTTGCAAACTTTTCTCAATCCATGGCTTGAAAAAGAAGTTTTTAAATTTTGAGGTGATGTAATTCAGTTTTTTTTCTTTTAAGATTAGTGCTTTTTTGTATTCTTAAAAATATTTGCCTAACCCAGCATCAAAAATATTATCTAGAAATTTTACAGTTTTTGACTTTACATATGATCGTGTCATGTTTTGTATATATGGTGAGTTATGGGCAAAAGTTTTAAAGTTGTTTCATTTTGGTTTTGCATGGACATCTAATTGCTATCTATGGACCAGTAATCAATTTGTTAAAAAGAGTAATTTTTCTACATTGGATTGTCTTGTTGGAATCACATGTATGGTTGCCACACATGTATATTGTTCTGCTGTGGACTCTGCCATGTGTTGTACCTATCTGTAAGATCGCCAGTGTTGCAGCACTATTTACAATAGCTAAGATACTGTAAATACCCCAAAACAGATGACTGGGTCAAGAAGATGTGGTATATATACACAATGGAATACTATCAGCAATCAAAAAAGATAAAACTTGGACTTCCCCAGTGGCGCAAGGGGTTAAGCTTCAGCACTATGAAGCTATCCGCAGCCACTGCAGCAGGAGTTTAATCCCTGGCCAGGGAGCTGACCCATGTGGTGCAGCAGACCTCTCCTGTCTTGGCCACTGCTTCCCTCAGCAGTATATTGCATTCAATCTGCCTGGTCTGCTCCCCACTCTGTCTCTGGTGAATTCTCTCAACCCTCTCATCTCTGACCTATATACCCCATTTCTTATATGTGTAAATATTTTTAAAAAATAAGCTCATGCCATTCACAGCGACATGGATAGAGCTGGAAAGGATTATGCTCAGTGAAATAAGTCAAAAGGAAAGAGAAAAATATCAGATGGCTTCACTTACGGGAGGAACATAAAGCAGACAAAGAATTGGGGAAAAAAGACAAAGGCAGCCAGAAAACTATAAATCAGAGCTGAACTATAATTCAGCTGGGGAAGAGGAGGGAGAGGGATCAAAACATGGGAGGGAAGAGCACAAGAGACTATGGTGACAGTTTGTGGGTGTCTTGGTGGTGGTAGATTTATGGGGGTCACACCTGAGAGAAGACTGAGCTATGATGTAAAAAATATATCAATTTAAAAAGTTAATAAATAAAAAAGATTTCCAATAGCATGCCACCTTGATAACATACTTAAGTATAACTTTATTACGTATAAGTTACAAAATATACTTTGTTCACATTTTTCAAGACATTTTTTTCATGGTCTAGTTCCTTTACTTTTTCCAATAAAGTTTAGAATAGCTTGTTAACTGGTATCTATGGTTTGTGCTGAAACTGTAGACCATTTAGGGACCATCAACAGCTTAACAATAATGTCTCTTCCAGCCCGTGGACTATTCCTCTTTGTTTATTCAGGTCTTGTTTGGGTTCACTCTTGAAAGTTTGGTAGTTTCCAGTATGTAAAACTTGTACATTAAGGAGGGTCTTTTCATCTAAGTTCACTAGGGTTTTTTTGTTTTAATTTTCCAGGACAATTTATCTGGAATAGATGCTAGTCGTTCAGTAAATATGTGGTAGAATTCGCCAGGAAAGCCATTTAAGACTTGAGGGGTTTTTTAGTTGCTGTTGGAACGTGTTCAAAACATGAATTGATTTTACTAATAGACCTGGGATCGTTCAGATCATTTTTTTCCCTTGGGTGAGCTTTTGTTGTTTGTGTCTAGGGGATCTGTCAAATTTTTTCCGAATTAGCAAATTAATTAGTATGCTAATATTTCCTTATTCTTCATCTTATTTATTTTATTCATTGTAACAGTTTTATTATTTCAGGTATGTATCAGAGCTATAGATAAGTATAAATAGATAATATAGATAGAATACTGAAAATCATCGTATATTGACTTTTCAAAGAACCTGATTTAATTTCACTGATTTGTCACAATTTTTTTTTAAAGATTTATTTATTTATGCATACAAGCACTGGGGTACAGGCCAGAGGTGGGGGGGGTGAGAGGATTCACCACAGACAGAGAAGGGAGCAGAACAGGCAGATCAACAGAAGTACACTGCTGAGAGGAGCAGCAGGCACAGCAGGAGAGGTCCGCTGCACCATGTGGGTCCCCTCTCTGGCCGGCAGCAGGGATCGAACTCGTGCTGCAGTAGCTGCGGTCTGCTTCATAGTGCGTTGCTTAACCCACTGTGCCACCAGGGAGGCCCGATTTGTCACAATTGACTTTATACTTCCTTCTTCGTGTTTTGTTTGATTTTGCTCTTATTTTTTGAGTTTGTTGAAGTGAAAGATTTGGGTCAACCATTTGAGACCTTTGTTCTTTTCTAGCAGCAGCATCTCATGTGCTACATGTCCCTCTAAGTACTTATTTAATATAATTTCCTACATTTTGATGTGTTATTTTAGTTTTCATGAAAATTCAGAATATTTCAAAATTTTCCTTTTAACTTTCTCTGTGACTACCAGCTTATTTAAAGGAATGTTATTTAACTTCCAAATATTTAGGGATTTTCCAGATTTTTGGGTTAAAAACAGTTAAGATCTAGTATCCTAGTAACTTTGATATTTATAATGCAGTATTATTAACTATAATCACGATGCTGTGCTTTGGATCTTTTATAAACTATTTTTTAAAGATTTATTTATTTATGCATATAAGAGTTGGGGTACAGGCCAGAGTGGCAGGAGGTGAGAGGATTCACCAGACAGAGTGGGGAGCAGAACAGGCAGACTGACTGAAACCTACTGTTGAGGGCAGCAGTGGCCTAGGCAGGAGAGGTCTGCTGTGCCTTGTGGGTCCTCTCCCTGGCCAGCAGCAGGGATCAAACTTGTGCTGCAGTGGCTGCGGTTTGCTTCATAGTGCGTTGCTTAGCCCACTGCGCCACCAGGGAGGGCCCTGTGCTTTGGATCTTCAGGACTTCAGAGTGGGAAGCAGAACAAGCAAACTGAAATAGGCGAGATAGGAGAGATATGCTCTGCAATGTGGGTCACCTCACTGGCCTAGGATCAAATCCTCCATTCCATTCTAGAGTGGAGACAGTAGAGTTGAAGTCCTTTCAGGTGCTCTGGAGAGACTCTGTCTCCTTTCCTACCTTCTCGAACTGAACTCATGGGTTGCTTCTCTTGGGTTCTTGACTGTGTCTGCAAAGTCAGAAATGTAGCCTCTTTGCCAGGGTCCTCTGTCTCTGCTGTCATCAAATCTCCCCCACTTTCCTTTTCTGTGGTCCCAGGTGAGGTCTGGCACTCACCTGGACAAAAGGGAGCAACTCCCCATCTCAATGTGCATCACAGAATCACACCTATAAAGTTTCTTCGCGGCAGACTAATACCCATGGTTAGGGACAGAAGACATGGCTTTCACAGGGCCACTGTTCAGCTTACCACATACATATTTATTCTTTATATTTTTTATTCTTTAATAAGTCTAAGTTTTGAGTGTATCTATTTTCCCAAATAAGCAAGATCTTAATGTTGTTGATGATATTCTAATATTTTTAGACATATTGTTGTAAAATTGTTTTTATTGTAAAAAACTTATTTAAATAAGTTTTATATTGTGATTGTTTTATATTGTAAAAAACTTATTTAAATCACAAATGTTTTTCTGATTCTGCTAACTATTATTTTCTCCACACCATTTCTTTTCTCTGGGTTTATTTTATTTCATCATCTCAAGTACTTTTATGAGAAATTAGTTTATTCAGGTTGTCGGTGTGTCTAAAAATTTGCATCCAAAACTGCCTTTATTTCACCTTCACACTTGATGTAGTTTAATTGGTTATATTACTCTAGATTCACAATATTTCTTCCTCAGAACTAATCCATAGTTCCAGTCAGAGCAGGTAATATTCAGGGATAAAAGAACAGATTTTAAGATTTTAAGAGAATAAATAGTGAAAATAAGCCTTTTAAGGCCAGAATTCTACTAATAACAATAACAATTTGGAAATTAATATACCAGTTCTTCTTATTTGAAAATAAAGTAATAAAAGGAATACAGAATAATAATCTGAGTTCTAATTCACAACTTCCTCAAAGAAAAAAGAAAATGAATTTGAAAATGCTTTCTTATATGCCAAACTGTACCATTTCTGAGCTATCAAGTAATTACTATAAAATACTTCATGTCAATTGAGAAACATTTCCCAAAATGCTGATTTAAATCTACATCTGGTTATTGAATTTGGTGTGTCTTCCAAGTGATTTGGAATTTGCAAAAAGGGGGTTTATCTTTCCTTGCTAAACAACAGAAATCACTTGTGATTACAGACTTCTCACTTACCTATAGAATTTTGTTATATTAATTAATGAAATACTGCCACAGCAAAGGCAGATACTGTAGATTTGAAGACTCTCCTTCAATACATGAACACAGTGACAATCGCTGTATGGTTTCGAAGGAACGTTAAGTATAAATGGTTAATTGAAAAACTTGATATTCCTAGCAGCGATGTTTTCTGGACAGGGAATTATTTCTTTCAGATGATTTAAGGCAAATGATTAGATCTGTAGAGAACATGACAGATGAAGCTTAGCATGAAAAATGAATTGAATCTATAATGGTTAGGAAGGTTTTTCTCCTTTTGCACTGCAGTTAGTCACGTACAAAATTGTATCCTCAGACGAGCTCAAAAATAACTACTAGAGATCAGGGTACAGGATAGATTCGTTTGGCATAAAATTGAAGGTAACTATTCCATACCCCACAAGACACCACACCACCTGCTTGTTTTGATAACAGAGTAATCTAGTTCATGCTATTCTTGGCTGCCTTGGTGGTATTTGCGAAATTTATTTGGAGAAACGGGTGTATTTACAAATGTCACTCCTATCTCTTCTCATTCTCTGAAACTGATGAAAAATTATTTCTATTTTTGGCTGGCTGCACTCAGTCGTGTCTGATGGGCTGCCTCAGAATTTAAATTGATCTGTGTCCTAATCCTCCAGTTGGAATTAAAGTACTCAGCCATTATTGGCTCTCAGTGTAGGCACTGGAAGTGCTTATTGGGCTGTAAGGCTTTCCTCCAGGCATCGGCACAAACACCTCATTTACCAAAGTGGTTATAATAGATGGAAATAAAAGCTGAACCATCCATTCCACTTAATGGGCGGAAGGAGTGGGGAGCAGCTGGGTTCAGAGGACAGACTGCGATTAGTCCCCTTGGGCATTTTCCAGAAAGGCCATTCCATCTTTGTTCTTATCAAGTTCCAGGGGCAGGAACTAAAGGGACTGACATTTATTGGTCCCTATGTAAGAACAATTTCCTTTGATCTTCCATGGGGCACACACGGCCCAAGGTGGGCCTCAGATTTTAGCCCTTTCACTGTTAATGACCTGGTTATAGTTGCTTCCCACTGCTTCAACTGACCTTGGGGATTAAGAAGAGCTCCACCATCACTAGCTCAGAGACAGGTACATAATAAAGCACAGGGAATAGTCATCATGTGTAAAAATGAAATAAGACTTTTATTTCCTCTTTTTTAAAAAGATTGAAAAGCTGTTGTCTAGGGTGCAGCTAGACTTTTAACTCAAAATCTGTTTATGCTAAAAAAGTAAGCTCCCTTAGTGCTTATTTTCCATCTTCAGTAACTTTAGTACGATTAGTGGGATTATGTGTCTCTTGTTACCATTTTAATGTCAGGCTATCCTGAGTGTTCACCTAGCCTAGTTAATGTCTGTCTTCTTTTTCATTCTTTGATTCTGATTTTTAATATATTTAAAGTTATATTAGTTCTTTCATAGGTGTGGTTTTGGGATCTCAACTTGATATTTTAAAACGACGTCACTGGTCGAGAATCTTTTTGGATGCTCCTTCTATAAACATCCTGGTTTTCATACCTATTCTAAATAGCAATTGACCAGGAAAAAAAAAAAGTCAGTGACATAAAAATTTTCCACTGGCCTAAGCTCCAAACTGATTTTCTTCCCTTCTAATTTTTGTTTGGGTATTTAAGGTTTTGGCAAACGTTTTAATAAGAAAGTCAACTGTTCTCCCTTTTTACCTCTCTCTGTTTCTATCTGTCCCTCCTTTCTCCTTTGAATTTCACAGGGATTTTTAACGATTCTCCCCATGCCACTTACCACCAAAAATTGATTTGGTTGGTTTGTGAGATAAAGTACTAACCATCTAAGATAGTTACTAGTTCCACTAAAAATAACCAAAATAACCAAATGAGGCCTCCCTGGTGGCTCAGGGGGTTGAGTGCCGCACTGAGAAGCATCGGCAGCACAGCAACGTGAGTTCAAGCCCCGGCCAGGGAGGAGACCCATGTGGCGCAGCAGACCTCTCCTATCTTGTCCGCTCACTGCTCCCCTCAGCAGTGTCTTTCAATCAATCTGCCTGTTCTGCTTCCCACTTGCTCTGTCTCTGGTGAATCCTCTCATGTCCCGCAACTCTGGCCTGTACCCCTGCTCTTATATGCAAAAACAACAACAACAACAACAAAAAAAAACAAATGAAAGAACAGTTTGCTCTAAAGTCCACATTCACTTAGAAATAAAATTTATGCCACAAGGATGAAATAAAAAACTATAAATAAGCTTTGGGATAATGATGACTGCCAAGGTACACTGGCAAGAGTGCTGGTCTCTGGGGTTCCTTCTAGTCCAGGCCCTTCCTTCCACTCATGTCCACCTTCCTTAGTTCTTAAGCTTAAAGTATCTTCACACCAGGTGGGACACGTGCTCATCTGAGGAAGTCATATAACCTACTTCTAATTCTATGTAGCACGGTCTCGTCCTACTTGACATTCTGCTTGTTTCTTTTGCTTATTCTCTTAGAATTTAAGCTGCAGGACTTCTTTCTTCATAGTTGAGTATCTAGAGTATCTAGATACTCATAGTTGAGTATCTAGAGTATCTAGAGTATCTAGATACTCATAGTTGAGTATCTAGAGTCAGGAACATCAAATCTAAGATGACATCAAGATAATATGCACAGCCTTTAAGTATGTGAGAAACAAAGATGCCACTGACTAATTATGATACAGTGCCTTCAGACTGAATTTATTGAAGAGCTCTTCTAGAATTCAGAAAGAACATTGATTTATCATGTACCTTACTGTCACTATAAAACCACAAGCAAAATAAAGAAGTTAAAGTATATATTTTTGAAACAACTTCTCATTATGTCCAGCTCTTCAGTATCATTTTGCAATGAAAACTTGCCAGTAGACGCTATTTTCCCCACCACATCATTGTGCTTTTAAGAGAACAGATGAAGCAGTATATCTTGAGAGATGCTTTGTTGTTGTCTTTGAGGCCTTCTTCCCAGAGGGTGACATCCATCCTTCGGGCTCTGATGTTCATGGGCAGGCAACCCCTGGGAGATAGTAACCCTGAGATCAATGATGTCAAAATGTGAATAGTTGAACATCTGAAAATTGCAAAAATAGGGTGTAGGTATTTAGCTAGTAAGTAACTTCTGAGTGTTTGAATAAATGGTAGTTGTCAACAATCTGTGTCGTGGGCAAGCCAGTTCTGTCCTCGAGCCTTACTGTCCTCATTTAGAGAATCATGATGTCAGATGAGTAACCCTCGAAGGTCCTTCCTTAGTAAAAAGAGGAAAAAAAAATGGTAGGTGCTTTGTAAGTGGCTGCAGCTGGAAAAATGTAAGCCAGAAACTAGTACAAGCCTCTCTGTCCAGCCCAGTATCTTCCAAGGGTTCGAGGTCCCAGGTAAAGTTCAAGTGGTGCCCAGGGGTTCTGCACACAAGTGATGAAAGGAGCCAGAGCTCGGCTCAGACGGTACGTGATAACGCTTGCCTCACTCAGCTGACCCCTTCCTTCTCCCTGGTTGTCTGGGCAGGTGCAACGCCCGGAGCACCGACGTCAGCGAGAACAACTGACCGGCAAGGGGACTGACAACCAGGAAACGTGAGCTCGGCCTCTCTGTGGCTTCGTGCCCAGACTGTAGGGCAGGGATGACCTGTGGGTTCTTTGCCAAGTGAGAGTACACCCCAGCGATGGGAGACCAGGCCTCTGTTACAGTCGTGGAGCACGCAGTGGCCAACACGGGGCTATCTGAGGTGGCTGCAGGTGCCCCAGTGGGCAGAGGTTAAAAAGTCTTGGCTGTTCAGTAAAATCTCTGTCTTCTAAAGGCAGTCCTAATTCTCCAGATGTGGTTGCAGCAGCATCTTCTAAGTACTGAGCTGCTGTTTTACAAACCTGAAGTCAGTGCCCACGATGGAGAAAAACTCTGTGCCAGTCTGCTGGGGGAGGTCCTGAAGAAATGAGACCACCAGTTGATTCAGACGAACCTGGGCAACGGAAACCGCCCCAAGGAGTCTAGCTTAAGGAAATGTGCAATGTGAAACATGCTGTTGAGTGTAGCCGGACTTGCTTACAGGACTGAATCGAGTTAAAGTCTTTCTAAAATTTTTGAGCTTTGGTGTTGGTGGGGAGCAGGAGGTAGTGGCAGAAAATGGTCTCATCTTCAAGACTCAGAAGACATTTACTTGTGAGCAATTTCCTCCTCCTGAGAAATTTCCCTTGTTTGTTAAAACTTGTATCTACCAACCTGGAGTGCTTTGCCCCTTTCTTTGATCTCTTCCTGGCCTGGGCTTCTGGAGCTGGCCTAGGATTATGCCTGGCCCCTGAAGTTGGCCTCCACACCCCAGCTAACCATAGATATGCCCACTTTCCAGCAAAGACTGCCCAAAGGCTTCCTACACCAGCTAGTGCAGCTAGTGTCCATGACTTTAAACCTGCAGCCCTGGGGCCTCCCTAGTGGCACAAGGGGTTGAGCGCCGCACTGTGGGGCTTCCGCAGCCACTGCAGCAGGAGTTCAATCCCTGGCCAGGGAGTTCGACCCACATGGCACAGCAGACCTCTCCTGCCTCACCCCCTGCTTCCCTCAGCAGTGTATTTCAGTCCATCTGCCTGTTCTCCTGCTCCCCACTCTGTCTGGTGAATCTTCTCACCTCCTGTGCCACTGGCCTTCACCTCAGCTTTTGTATGCATTAAAAAAAAAAAAAAATCTGCGGCCCCTTCCACTGTCTTTCAGGAGGTCCTATCTCTTGCACATTCAACAGGACTGAAACTTCGATAAGAAAAGTGAGGATTGGTTTTTACACTGTTTCTTGTCCTTTCTATTACTGAAAGTATCTGACGCCATTGTAATGAATTGTTCCCTGCCTTTTTCTTTCCCTAGGTTGTGAGATACTCCTCCTCCAGGAACTGAATAACAATAGCATACATTATTAACTAAATCAGCACATTCCTTTTTTTCCCCTAAACTATCCTGAAACAGATAATTTATGATATTTTGCTGCCTCGGGAAACATTCCATTTTGGTTAGATGGCAGAAGCTGTCTTAACCTTCCCTCTGCCTTTTTCTTATACTTGGTGTGATACTAAGGCTTCATACTGGGAACTTCTCTTCCTAGTCTAGTTTGAAGTTCTACTTCCAGGTCAGAAGCAAACAGGGATTGGAAAGAGTCCATTTCAATATTTAAAGACCACATCAGAAATACTTATGCAACCTGTCATTTACAGCTATATTACACTTTGCTGAAAGTAGCTAAGAACCCTACCCAACATTTTGTTAATATTACAATCAAAGGTACTTACTGTTATTTCTTTAGCCACTGAAAATGCCACACAGTATATGGAAAATTAGGATATCTTTTCTCCTTTGAAACTGCAAGACCCCAGAGGTTCAGACTAATGGCTTTGCTTTTCTAGATGCATTAGTTATTGTCCACAAGCTTTCCAGAAGCCTACATTTCAAACCACATGTATGCTGATTTATATTATGAGTGTTTCAAACAAACTTCATTCTTGGTCAGCTGTTTTGTTTTAATAAAAAAGGCACCCAACATTTTTCAGCTAAGCTTAATAAGTGGGGAAAATAATAAATTAGGTGAAATTTAACTAAGAAGGAATTTGGCAAAATCATTATTATTAGATAACGATGAACAAGTGAAATAGAAGATAGGTAAGAGACTTATGTATTGGAGCAACTGCTAAAATGTAAGTACTTGTGGTGCAGGAGGCTGTCCAGATGTTAGATCTGGAATGGAGATGAGCCGTGTGTCTCCTGCTGAAACACCAAACACAGCACTCATCAGTTGTAGGCCACACCTTGGAGAGGATTAATAGGCTGCTTCTGCTAGGTGCCCCCATGTATGGGACTTTCTCAAAGGGTGACATGTGATGTTATGCCTGGAGGGGACTTCCCCAGATCAATCTTTGGTCCATTAAGTTGACCCTTTGCTACAATTAAGGGAAAGAGAGCTCAAAACCAATCTCAAGTACAAATGTTCAAAGCCTTTGGGGCCACTTAATGAGAATAGAGAACCTTGGCTCCTGTGCCATAGTCAGGAGTGATGGTTGGAAATAGTGAGAGAGAGAGAGAGAGAGAGAGAGAGAGAGAGAGAGAGAGAGAGAGAAGGAAGGAGGGAGGGAGGGAGGGAGGGAGGGAGGGAGGGAGGGAGAGATAGGGAGAGGGAGGGATCAGATTCTGTTTGTTTCTGCTGTGAACAGAAGTCAGCTTCTTGGTGGACTGAATTGGCCATTCTCATTTGCTCAACTCTGAATTGTCCCCACCTCCCGCCCACCCCCATCCACAGTGAAATGACAAAGCATCAATAGAAGGAACTAAATGTGTATTTTACATATCACAGAGGCTGAGGTGTGAAATGGAATGGTGTGGTTTAAAGCCCGGATGTTGACAGGTAATCAGCAGCTGAAGAAAATGCAATGACTGCATGGGAGATATTGTCATAGGCACACAGGAGGGAGGTGCATCCTTCTCCTCCCCATCTGTTACAGAGCAGGGAGAGGAGCACCCAGAACTCCCAAACCTGCCCTCTCTGAATGGGTTCTGCCATCCGCCGCATTAAGACAAACATACAAAACCTTTAATGGAAAG
>JAGFMF010011760.1:7420645-7451537 GCA_019455555.1 Galemys pyrenaicus | reverse complement strand
CCTCTGCAGAAATCTTCTTATCCTCAGCTCCACCCACTTAGGGTGGAACCAGGATTTTGGGAACTTCCCCTTTTCCTGGGACCACCCTGTTACACCCTGTTACACAACCACACTTTTGTCAGAGATATTGGCCAGCTCCCAAGGGTCTTGTCTGCTATGGATTATATGCAGATTGTAGTTTTCAAAACAGACACTATTTCCAGTCCCCCATGTGCTCCAGAACCAAGGGGTACACTTCTCCTTCCCATCTTGAAACCAGAAATACAATCTTTTTTTCACACCTTCACCCCCCACCCTGAAATTGAATCTTAAGAATAAAGGGAAAATAAAGGGGAGGACCTCCCTGGGCGCAGCGGGTTGAGCGCAGCACTGTGAAGCACCCAAGGCACAGCAATGCGAGTTCGATCCCCAGCCAGGGAGGAGACCCACATGGCCCGGCAGACCTCTCCTGCCTCACCCACTGCTGCCCTCAGCAGTGTCTTTCAGTCCATCTGTCTGTTCTGCTCCCCACTCTGTCTCTGGGGAATCCTCTCACCTCTGACCTGTACCCAGTTTTGTATGCATAAATAAATAAATGTGTTGTCTTTTTTTAAAAAAGGGGGGAAAAGGGCCTCCCCGGTGGCGCAGTGGGTTAAGCAACGCACTATGAAGCAAACCGCAGCCACTGCAGCACGAGTTCGATCCCTGCTGCCGGCCAGGGAGGGGACCCACATGGCCTGGCAGACCTCTCCTGCTGTGCCCGCTGCTCCCCTCAGCAGTGTACTTCCATTGATCTGCCTGTTCTGCTCCCTGCTCTCTGTGGTGAATCCTCACACACCCCCACACCTCTGGCCTGTACCCCAATGCTTGTACGCATAAATAAATAAATCTTTAAAAAAAAAAAAAGGGGAAAAAATGAAGAGGATAGAAAAATGTCGCTCAACTTCTGAGGCTGTGTCATCAAAAGGTGTTATAGTCGATTTCCTTCCCCAGTGTTTGCCCTTGGACTCCAGCTGCCGGCGTGAAGGAGCTCAAACATGCATGTGACGAAACCACCTGCGCTGCCTTCGGGCAGGCAGACAGCCAGATCCCTGCAGACAGAGGAGGGAGGGCGTGTGCAGTGGAGTCCAGCCGTGAGTTTGCTATGCGGCGACTGATAACTAACACAGACTTCATGCTCTTTGCTCATTACCTTTCGATTTGGGGCTTTGCCACAGCCACGTTCCACATGATCTGCTCTGTGCTCTGGGCTCCGGCGGCACGCTCTTCCACTGAGGCAAATACAGGCTGCCCCTCATTTCTATTCCCTAATGTAACTCAAAACCGCTCCTGTTCTTTTTGTTCTGCAAATCCTTACACACAATGAACTCCTTTATACTATATTTATTTTCATTCATGCGGGGTTTGTTTTTCTTTCGCCTTGCTTTTCCCCACAGGGCCAGGTCCTGAATATTCAATTAGACCATTCATGTCTGGAATTTACAGAAGGGGCCCTGTGGGGAGGTGGGCTGTGTGCTTAGGTTCAAGGCCTGGACCTCCCTCCCCCCAGGATACCTGCTCTACCTCTTACCAGCCTTTGGGTAAGTTACTTGGCATCTCTATCAGCCAGGGTTCCACCAGAGAAACAGAACCAATAAGATATATATGTACACACATGCATACTGTGTGCATGTAAGTACATATGCATGTAAACACACACGCACACATACATATAAAGAGATTTACTGCAAGGAATTGGCTTATTGGTTTCCATGGCGTGGGTCTGGCTGGGCAAGTCCAAAATCTGTTTCGTTGCCACACCAGATGACCAGACCCCAACCCTCTGGTGCAAATTGGTGTCAGATCAACCTCAGTTGGACAGTAAGCAACTCTCGGCGGGCCGCCTTCATTCCTGGTCTCTCATCCATTCTCCTCTATTCTGTCAGAAGAAGGGGAGGCCCTGCCTTTTTCTTTGCTAGTCCTCCTACCTGAACTTTACATCAATATCCACTCACTTTCCTCTTCAAACTCCTGCAAGCTCTAGTCCATCTCTTTTTTTTCCTCAGGCTTTCCTCCCCACTAATTCTTGCATCTACATAAAATTGTTCCCACTCTTCCCCACTTCTCTTTTCAACTACTGTGCTTTTCTTTGTCAAAGAAACTTCTACACCATCACTGGCCATCCGTTCTTCCACTTTCTGAAATCTGACTTTTACCTCTTCCTTGTCACTGAAGCTGCTGTCACAACTCTAGGGACCTAGACCACAGAGCCTAGAGACTGATAAAAAGCACTTAATCCTCAGGGGCTCTGCACCCCATTTCCCCGTCCATGCTGCTTTCAAAGCCGTCTTTGCTCCTGCATCCCCAGGTACCTCTTTCTCCCAAAGCACATCTCCTTGACTGTTCACCTCACTGCTCAGTCACCTACTTGTTAGAATTAGCAGGATGACATGCATTTCTCACATCCTCCATTCAAATGAGTAAGAACCTGAAGGCTTACTTTGTCCAAAGGGGCTGTATCTGGAGCCAAGTGCCAGATGAAGGAAACCCCAAATTCAGATCTGCCCATGGGGAGGATTGCTTTCCAACAGCTGTTACTTTTGCTGCTGCCATCAGCTTTACTTTAGAAAATCCCGAAGACAGGAAGGCTTCAAGTCACTTTGGAGAACAAAGCAAATATTGGGTGATTTGAATAAGTGTATTCACCTAGAGAGACAATAAGCTGGGAACTTTAAATAACCAGTTTAAAAAAAAAACAACAAGCTTAATTGGGCATCATCCAGTTCACATCTGAGTTATTTTTCAATGACATGAAAACATATACCTTTCTTAGAAGACAGTCACGTTCTGTGGCTTGGACAAACAACACATGTACATGCGTTCTTCTATATTTTCCAGGGTGGGTTATATGAATTCTATCTCGATGAATTCCCTTGGTTATTATTTATTAACTGTGATTCAGACAGCTCCTGGCTTCTGCGGTGTTATTAGCGTTAAATTTATGGACTGTCACCTTAGGGTGTAAATTTCATAATCCAGTACCTGCCAATAGCACCTATGAGATGAATTTTAGGGATGTCATACTATACTAGTGTAGAGCAAGGGAAGGGCTACAGAATAAATGCCTCACCTTGCTGGTGGTAGCTGCAGAAAATGCAGTCTTGGGAAGGGGTTATATGTCAGTGGTCTTCTTGAGGACAAAGCAAGAAGAGATGCACTGAAATTGTAACTGAAATGGGAAAGCAGCTCCATCGCTGTTGCCCTTTCTCTCCACCTGAACAAGTAGGGCAAAAACAGCTGATATTTATATCATGCTTTTTATAGGCACATACTGCTTTGAATTCTTTACATCGATTGAGATTTTAATCTTGATGACAATCCTATAAGGCAAGGATTTAGTCTCCTCTCTTGGTTCCATGTGCTCCCAAAACACAAAAAAATGCTTTTTTTTCCTGTCACACAAAACTATCTTTTCAATGTAAACTCTGAGCTCATTCTGCAATAAAGGCAGGCAAAGCTCAATGGCCTTTGTGCACTAACACGAGAGGCCGTAGTGGCTTCTGTTTTTACTTTAATATTCTCTTCCACTGCCCCTTTTTACCACAAGGGGCACAAAAGGACAAATGACATTCTAGAACAAACACATGCCTCTCCTCTGGGACACTTACTCTAGACCCTAAGGACAAGGAGAACAGGAGGTGAGGGTGGGAGTGGAGGAGGCTGGCAGAGGAGCTGGTGGGGAGGCATGCAAGAGGGCTGGAGGCTTGGAGGGCATCTGCGCTTGTCCTCAGTTGGTGGCATTTCAGATATTTATAATTCCTTCAAAAGAAAGATGCACACTGGTTTCTATTCCACTTTAGATCATTGGAAGCTGCTAAAATAGAAATTATTTGAGTGCTCAGCAGATGTGGAAAAAAGCATCCTCTGACACCCTTTCCCTGGCTACATATAATGTCTCGCTGAAACTCTGTGAAAGCTGAGGGAGGTGCTTTGGTATTTGTTTGTTGAGGTTATAAACAAAGAGGTGCAAAAACCGTATCAGTGAATCAACAAGAGCACTCCCAACAAGCTGGACATATTTTCACTCTTGAGAACAAAACTGGTTTTTGAATGAATTTTTCTTCCCCAAACCTATTGGAGAGAGTTTTTCTGATTATTAGGGCTGGAATTCGAGCACAAAGACTAGGTGGGCTTGAGAAAGCCCATTGAAAAAATACTGGTGAGCAAGGAGTCTTGCCCTTTTAAATGAAATACTGATGTAGACAAGTTCAAATTCTAATAAGACAGGGCCTTAAAAAAAAAATAAACAAGCAACCATAAAATGGTCTCCCTGTGTGGCTCTAAGACTATGGGTGCAGCTCTACGCTTGTCTGGGGAAAAGGATCAGAGAAGTATCACAGGAAATTGTTTGCCTGTTAATGGATTTGAAAGTCATCCAACACATTACTGCTTCCTAGGAAGGAAAGCTATAATATCCTCAATTTCCTCAGGACAATATTTGTGACAAGTGGGGCTAGAAGAGTGAGTTTGGGGAAGAGACCCAGTGAGTGCTGGGAACAGCCCTCCCTCTAGAGAGAATGTAAGAGACGCATGTGAACAGTTGAACCAGAAACGTTCTTCCCTCCTGACTGCCATGTCCTGAGCTTCCCGCCTGAAGAACTGGCAGTTTCATTGTTTCAGAGGAAGGATAGACTAGGCTCTGGTGTTCTTCTGAGAGAGGAGGTCTCTTGAAGAGAAGATTTCTACATTTCTAAACTCCTTCAAGAAAGGGGAGGGAGGGGTCAAATTCCAAAATTCCCTAGGGATCCCTAGAGGAAGACTATAGTGAGGCAGGGAAGTAGCTATCCGAGTAGGAAACCACTGGAGGTTAGTGGGAAGAGAAAGGAACTCCAGGATGTGGTCAGATTGTGACCTTGGTTCTGACTCAGGTCAAGCCCTGGGGTGGTGGTGGGGATGGTGTTAAGAACACCCACATAAGACTCAAATGTCCAGGAGAATTAGCTATTTGGCTAATTTTCCAGTAAAATACTCATTCACTCCTGGTAATCCCCTCCCCCACTTTCCTGTCCTATTTAAGGGAAATTTGTACGATGTATTCTGAAAACAAAGACAATTTGTGTTGAACACACAACTTGGACCCCAATACTGTTACTTTGCACCAAAAGAGCAACTTCTGCCACAGAGTTGACCGTCCCCACTACCAAGACAACCATGTTCCTTGTCGATTTGCTGAATTCACCAGGTTGCATGAGAACTACACACTGTGACCTCACCTTCTGAATTCTACAACTCAATTTATTCTATTCCTCCTAGAGTCAATCATACTGGGATTTAACATGGTTTAAAAGAGGACTTTCCTATCTGGATTTCTGGATGACTTACTTTACGACTATACCGTCAGTTTCGATGACTGATACCTGCTGGGACAAAACGAGTGACTGTCCCTAATGATATATGGATGCACACTCTTTCCTGAGGTGATTTGTTGATGTTTGTTTTCTCAGCAGATTTATGTTATCTAGTGAGCCTTCCACCACCATCTGGCGTAATTAATGACTTATGACTCTTGCCTCTTGGAGCACATCATCCATCTCACGGCAGACAATGCAGATGGGCCTCCATGAAATGAGCCAGAATTTGGAACAAAAAGTCTTCCTCAGTCAGCTGTGAGGAGATATACAAAGAATCCTCACCACCTGGAATTTATTCTCCTTCCTTGTTCATTGGTCCAGAACATAAAATAGGGCACTAGTTAAATGGGACTGTGACTGAGACTGAAGCTTTGGTTAGCAACAGTCTAAGACCAACCCAATGTCACCGTTCCTGTATTAATTCAGATATTATTGTTATTTGCCAATACTCTGTTTTCTTGTTCTTCATTCACAGCTCTTTCTTTCACTCACTTCTCTGTTCTCCCTTTCATCTCTTCCCTGAACTGACAAATCATCATTTTTTTCTTTCCATCTCTTTTTTTTTCCCTGGAAGTAATTCATGTTCATGATGAAAGCACTGAAACATTAGAAAAGTTTTATGAAGTGTTATCTTGCAAAAGGAGTAAACCTTGTTCATAAGTTCTTTTGTTTCCTGGGGTAAACAAAGTAGGCATATTATGGTGTAAATAACATATATATATCTTTGTTTCACACAAAGGATAATAATTATACCCGATACTATTTTGGATTTTTTTTTTTTTTTGCCTAAAACATGTTTCAACATCTTTCAAATCAGTAAACATAATCTCACCTTTTTATTTTTTAATACACAAAGGACATTGATTATGTGATAAACAAGAAACTCTGAGACAAGAAAGCTCTAGGGTTCTTCTCAGTTATTACTGGCAATATGGCTTTCTCCTCTTCAATACCAAATGACTTCAGTAGCTGCTGGGAGCATATTCAGGCATGTTGGATGCAATAGTAGATGTCTAATACTGTCTTTTCTTGTATCTTCAAGGTAAAGAAATCTTTTCTAGAAAGTCTCTGGCCCCTCACATTGCTGGTCATATCACCCCACTTCTTATTGTAGCCCAAAATGTGAGGCCACAATGACCACAAGATGAGGTAAAAGAATGACATGGGAATGGGATTTTCCTTTGGTCACACAAGAGAAAGAAAATGGAATTGTATATTAAAGAATGAGGGAACAGCAACTAGTCATTAGATTTTCTCTTTACTCTTTTTTTTTTTATTTTATTTTGCCAGGTACTTTAAGGCATTCATTTCCTCTCTAAATCTGAGAATCTGTTTGTTGTAGTCTCTCAAGATCTGCCTAGATTTTGACTGGGATGAAAAACATTTCTAGATTGTTCTTAATCTTGGTGTTCAGAAAAATAGCTCTATAATCTTATGTTTGTCATCCATAAACATAGTTATTGCTCCATTTATTAAGTTCTTTTTAGAAGCCATTAATAGAGATACCTAGAAGTCCCTCCCACTGTCATCAGCAGTCCAGTCAACCTGTACCTAGTTGGGAGCTGTGGGAGCCCCCACCCACCAGCCCCAGTGCCCTGGACACTCAAATGTCCAGACAAACCCAAAGCAAACAATGGGTAGAAAGAAAAATACAATTGGTAAAGCATACCCCCCTGGGAAAAATACACTACAGAAAGAAAATCAATTTCCGAGCCCAACGACAAGGAAATGGAAGAATTTTTCTGCTTGATAGATGAAGAACTCAAAATTACCATAATTTAAAAAAAATCAAAGATATAGGAGAAGAGGCAAAAAAGGAAAAAAAAAGGCTAAGAGAAACATAATCAATGAAAGAACAAGATAGAAACTTTAAGAAAATAAAGGAAGTTCAGGATGTTATGTTAAAAGATCAATGGAAGAGCTAAAAAGCCAAAAGATAAAAGCGATGATAGGTAAGAATAAATCAGTACCCTCAAATGTACAGATACAAAAAGGACCAAAGGGGCCTCCCTGGTGGCGCAGTGGGTTAAGCAACACACTATGAAGCAAATCACAGCCACTGCAGCACGAGTTTGATCCCTGCTGCCGGCCAGGGAGGGGACCCACATGGTGCGGCAGACCTCTCCTGCTGTGCCCGCTGCTCCCCTCAGCAGTGTACTTGTGTTGATCTGCCCGTTCTGCTCCCCGCTCTCTGTGGTGAATCCTCTCACCGCCCCCCATACCTCTGGCCTGTACCCCAGTGCTTGTATGCATAAGTAAATCAATCTTTAAAAAAAAATTTAATAGGAAACACCAACTATATGACCACAGTAGTAATCTGATTTCTTTCTTTTTATAAAATATTATCTGTTCTGCTCCCCACTCTGTCTCTGGTGAATCCTTTCACCCCCTGCACCTTTGTCCTGTACCCCAGTTTTGTAGGCATAAATAAATATTAAAAAAAATAGGACGAAGAGCTCTCAACTTGTTTATTTAGAATGCATAAGCATTTAAGGCCAAGTGTATTCTAGAAAATATGGAGACTTTGGTGGTAAGCTATGCAAGGAGTTAGTAGTTCCATGAGAGCAATAAAATAAACTATGGGCTACTTTATTTACCAGAGGGAACCAGGAAAAGAGATAGCTAAAGAGATCTCCTGTGTTCCAGCTTGCACATCACATCTGTCTCTTTTCCACTACCTGGGAAATCTCTCTGCATTTTGTGTCTGTTGTCTCCAATACCTCATTCCCCTTTCACTGTCTCTTTAGTTTGCACTTATGATCCAAAAGAAAATTTTAGAGCTTGCATCAACCTCAGAAACACACCTCATCCATCTTCACCTTTTGAAATTGGCTGATCCGCCACAGGAGGTCTTTCCCCCTCAGCAGACATAGGATGCAGGCCTGCGCTTGCTCTATCGCTGTCCTACCTGCCTCCCTTTTATCTTGCCTTATCTTGACTGTGTCTTCCCTCGAGAGTCCCAAATTCCACACGTTTCTTGGCAAGTCCCTTCAAGGCAGGACTAATTTGCATTGTCCACTGATAATAAGCTTGTGTTTCTTTGAAACTCATCCAGCAATTCCTTGGATAGTTTACGCTCTTCTTGGTTTTTCCCTCTCAAATCTGTTCAAATTTTACTTAGCAACTTTGCATCCCTGCCCCAAGCCCCACACCCCCTGTCAAAGCATCCCCCCCCAGCAGACCTCACTTTGGCCCTTCAGTAATTTTACCCTTCCTCAAGCAGAGGACAAGGCTAGGTCTGTCTCAGATTCTAGGTCTGAGGCCACTTCTCTCTTCCGTGGTCAGGTTCGTTTGCACTTCGATCATGTTCTCTGTGTTCCAGCTCGCACATCACATCTGTCTCTGTTCCACTACCTGGGAAATCGCTCTGCATTTTGTGTCTGTTGTCTCCAAAATCTAGTTTGCCCTCGTGATCCTAAGGAAAATTGTAGAGCTTATAGAGAGAATCAAAGCTTTCACTTGGAGAGATGGCTAAGGGGAGCAGCAGTCTAGAAGATGAATTTCTAAGAGAACCTTGGTTAACTCCCCAATCTGCAGGCTGCTAGGAAAGGAGTTTAAAAGCCAAATCCACAAGGGCTTTCTAATTATGTAACTAGTTGTCAAAATTATGATTGGCTACTAAGTTTCTAAACAGAAAGTCCACTGTCATGCACCAGCAAGTTCTTCCAGGAATTAGTGAGTTTTCTGGATGTGTTTATTTTAAACATTTTTTCTCTTTCTTTTGGATTAGGGGTGGCCAAAAACTGCACTTTTAATGGTTACCAAGCTCTACCTTTAAAACCCCTGTCATTAATGCCTTACTTTTGTAATAATTTTCCTTCTAGTCCCTCTATCTTCCTAAGAAAAGCCCTTTGCCTCCAATCAACTTGTTTTCTTTTATTTGTTTTCATTTTCTGCTTTTTTTAATCTTAAGATTAATGGTTTGATATAGACGTGTGACATGTGTTAAGGAGCTATCCCTATATTTCTATTTTGAGTTTTAAAATCAAGATGAAGTAGGCCCTCTCTGGTGGTATGGGGGGTTGAGCGCAGCACCATGGGGCTTCTGCAGCCTCTGCAGTGCAGGTTTGATCCCCTGCCAGAGAGGGGACCCACATGGCACAGCAGACCTCTCTTGCCTGCCTGCTGCTTCCCTCAGCCATGTATTTTGGTGGATCTGCCTGTTCTGCTTGCTCCCCACTCTGTCTCTGGTGAATCTTCTCACCCTCTGCTCCTCTGGCCTGTACCCCAGCTCTTGTATGCATAAATAAATAAATAAAATCTTAAAAAAATAAAATCAAGATGAAGTAGGTAAACTTTATCTACTCTGGCTTGTTTGCTAAAAAATTTCAGTTCCTTTTAGTTTGCTTGCATATTTCTAAAAATATTCTCAATTTCTCCTATACAGCTTCTTTTTCCTATATTTTCAAGTCATCTTCTATTTTCGTTTACCCTCTTTCTTTTTAAATATTATTATGTGGCATTCCTCTGTTTTTAGCAGTTTCACTTTCCTTGTCATCTATTTCCATGATGATTTATTTATTCACAGGACCCTGGCTTAATTAAGAGCATATGTCTCTATTTCCAAACTTCGTCCCAGTAGGATGTTTGCTGCTGACTTCTAGGTTCACTGAATTATGGTCATACTATATCATTTATATGACGTCAAGCCTTTGAAATTACAGAAGAGTTGTTTGGGAGCCTAGTCACAGTCAGTTTTTGTGAATGGTTCATGTGCATTTGAAAGAATGTGGTTTGCAGCGTTGGTGCCGTGTTTCATGTCCTCATCAGGTCAGGTTCGTAGTGTGCACTATGTATGTATCTTACAGCCTTATTTGGTTAGTTTCTATCAGTCGCTGAAGAATATTTGTTAAAACTTTTCCAGTCTGACTGTGGGTGTATTAACTTTCCCTTAGAGTTATGTGATATCTAGGTCTGTATGGTTTGTGGTTATTTGAACAGGAATCTATAAATTTAAAATTGTCATATTTTCTTTTTTTTAAAAAAAAGATTTATTTATTTATGCATACAAGCACTCGGGTACAGAGCAGAGGTGTGGGGGTGGTGGTGAGAGGATTCACCACAGAGAGCTGGGAGCAGAACAGGCAGATCAACAGAAGTACACTGCTGAGGGGAGCAGCGGGCACAGCAGGAGAGGTCTGATGCGTCATGTGGGTCCCTGCCCTGGCCGGCAGCAGGGATCCAACTCATGCCAAGTGGCTGCGGTTTGCCTCATAGTGCATTGCTTAACCCACTGCGCCAGCAGGGAGGCCCTAATTGTCGTATTTTCTGATGTCTACGTGATATATGCTGCTGTAATCTCTGGAGGCAAAGTGCTGATGGTGTTCTGTATTTTTGGCGACAGAGATGAGCCCAGCAGACAAGATGTCGGTATGGAGACGGAGGGCTATTTCTCTCCTAGGCAAACAGCAATCTTCCTAACTTCCATATAGCCTTTTATCGAGCATGAGAACAATTAAAAAGCATATGTTACTTACTAGCAGAAGCAGAGCCCAGAAATTCAAGGATGCATAATTGTATGCCCAGCCTGCCTACATGTAACTAGCCACTACTAATATCTAAAAACTTTTTGTTCCCTTGTTATCTTCTTCCTGAGTGTTCTGCCTCGATTCCGAGAGCCGTGTGCAGCTCTTGTCCTAGCGTGATTCGTTTGGAAGTCTCGCAAAGGTCTCGGCATAACACGCCTTTCTGCCCTTGATTGTTGCTTATGGCTCTTGCAGCCTCTGGCTTCCTCCAACAGATATATATATATATATATATATATCATCTATACCATTAACTATGATAATAGTTATGTGGGTTTTTGTTTGTTTGTTGTTGTTTTCAAAAAGTTTTTATTTATTTATGCATGCAAGAGAGAGCCTGGGTATAGGCCAGAGGTGCAGAGGGTGAGAGGATTCACCAGAGACAGAGTGGGGAGCAGAACAGGCAATTGGATTGAACTACAGTGCTGAGGGGAGCAGCGGGCGAGGCAGGAGAGGTCTGCTGTGACCTGTGGGTTCCCTCTCTGGCCGGGGATTGAACTCTCACTGCAGTGGCTGCGGAAGCCCCACAGTGTGGCACTCAACCCCTCGTACCACTAGGGAGGCCCAGCTGTGTAGTTTTTGTAGCCAGCCCTTATCAGGTTAAGAAATTCCCCTTTTATTACTGGTTTATTGAGTGTTTTATTAGGAAAGGGTGTTGGATTTGTTGTATGATTTGTGTGTTTATTCAAACAGCTGTATGGTGTCCTTTATTCTATTACGCTACTGTTTTACATTGATTTTCATGTTAAATCAACTTTACAGGTAAGTTCCTGTTGCTTATTTTATATGCTTTTTATATATTACTGATTTCATTTTGGTACTATTTCTTTTGAGGATTTTTTGGCATCTGCATTCATATTGGTCTGTACTTTTCTTGTGATGTATATACAACTTTGCTATTAGATGGCACTAACCTTATGCAATGAAAGTGTTTCTACTGTGTTTTTTGTTGTTTTTCTTTTTCCCCAAAAGAATTTGTGATGTGTTGATTCTTTGGTTGTTTGGTAGGACTTGGTCCTTGCTTCTCCCATGTGCATAGGTAGGGGGAGTTTTCTGATTACCAATTAAATATTTTTACTTGTAATGTGCCTGTTTAGCAATTCTTTTCTTCTTGACTCTTTTTCTGGAAGCTCATCCATCTCATCTAGATTATCTAATTTACTAGGATATAATTGTTAAAGTATTCTTTTGGAATTCTTTGTCATTAAATAGTATGTCAATTTTGTTGGTCTATTTGGTTCTTTGTTTCTCTTTGTTGACTTTTCCTTTTGTTTTTCTTGTCCCTATTTCATTTATTTCTACTCCAATCTTTCCTTCTTTCTACTTTTTTTTTTTTTGATTCATTTTACTCTTCCTAATTTCTCAAGGTGGTCCTTCAGTGTCTATTTGTGATAAATGTATTTTGGAGTTCTAGTGTTTGCTGTTTTCATGTTTATAACTGTTACATCTTTTTGATAGATTCTTTTATAATTACTCAAGCCCTTCTTTGCCTCTAGTAACAATTTTGTTAAAACTCTATTTTATCTAGCATTAGCATAATTTACTCCAGCTTTCTCATATTTATTGTTTTCCTGGTGCATGTTTTTATATTTTACTTTCAATCTATTGTATCTTGAACCTAAAATTGTAGTATAACAAAGACATGTATACAGCCTAAAGTAGGATTACATTTTTATCTATTCTGCCTATCTGTGCCTTTTGACCAGTGATTTTAATCCATTTATATTTGATTAAAGTATAAATAATGAATAATTACATGGATTTTTGCTATTTTTTTCTATACTCTTGTGCTTTATGTTCCTCTAATTTTTTATTTTCCCTTTCTTTTGAATTAAATTGATATAGTATACTATTTTAATTTTTCCCGATGTATGTATGTATATGAGTATATATATTCCAAAAAACAAAGTTAAAATGATGTGTATCTATACACACATACATGCATTTATAATACATATGCAATATACACATATATAATATCTATATATTATGTAGACACAGACACACACATATGTAATATTTTTAGGGCTGCCCTGGGAATTGCAATTAATGCCTTAACATAAAGCTACCTAGTTCATATTACTACCAACTTAATTTCAATTGTATATAAGAACTTTGAACCCATAGAGTTCCATTTCCTCACTGTTCCTTTGTGCTGTTATTATCATAGAAATTATATCTTTATTCATAAGTCCTTCTGCATAGTTTTATAGTATTGTTTTATGCAATCTTTTGAATCAGATAGAGTTATAAACAGTACGTTTGAAAAATATCTTCTATATTTCCAAATGTAGTTACATTCGTTGATACTTTGTTCTCATTTTAGACTCGTTCTGTAACCTTGACTGCGGTGAGGCTCTCTGCATGTGCAGGGATGGGGAGAACCACTGTCTCTCTGGAGTTTAGACAACACCTTTCAGTCTAAGAACTGCCTTCTTAGTTCTCATTTGTTTTAGTTTCCTGGTGTCACAGTTTCTGAGGCACCTTGACTAATCCTGATAATATTTTGTTTAATTTGTCTAATTTTTTAAATTTAACATCCATTTCTCTTTTTGTGAAAGAATGTAGGAAAGGAGTAATTCAAACCAGTTTTTTTTTTTTTTTTTGGTAAACAAGTCAGAAGCCACAGAAGCTGTGACTTTAAGCCAAGGTCTCAAACTAACCTAAACCATATTATTTTTCCCTCACTGTTTGAAATATCAGTAAGGTCTGGGTATGGTTTGTTTCTGTTATGGTACCCGACCTTAACTAGCCAGATGAGTGTCTGAAGTAACTATAGCCTATAGCAATACCACCCTGGATGTGCCTGATGGAGAAAACTAATAGAATACATATTTAAACAATAAGAGAGTAAAATAATAAATAAAATAGAACATTTTAACACATTTGTTATTTTGTTTCAGTACCATTTTTAAATTTAGTAATGGTGAAGAAAATGGTGAAGGTTGTTAAGTGTCTCAGGGATTTAATCCAAATAGTATTTCAGTTGTCCTAATGTAAAAATGATGGTCCTAAAAAGAAATGGTAGTCTGTATACTTTAATAATGAATGGTTCTAGAATCCATTTAATATCTAGTTCAAATAGAAAAACACTTCTAAAGCTCTGTTTAAATAATATATTTTTTAAAATCTCATTTGTTTGTGTAGATCTCAGTGGTTCAGGCCAGGATTGTCACCAAAGAGAAATACTTCAGTATGTTAAGAAGAGTTAGTTGAAAATAAGAATTTATGAACCAGTATGTTAGTACTAAATTATTTAAGCCATAATTACCTTTTTCATTATTTTTAAATGCACAATATATATTTATCATTTAATAATTTGAAGTGGAAAGATGGTATCTTTTCATAGTAAGTTTAATACAGATTTTCTAGGGTGCTTTGAACCATGATATGTATCTACCTTGGTCACTCAGCTTTTCTGGGTTTTTGTTTTCCTCATCTACAATTTGAGATAAATCATAGTATTTCACAGAACTGTGAACGTTAAAGTCAAACATTCTAAATGTCAAACATTTTGAATAGCTTCCAGTGGAGAGCAAGCACTGATGATAGTTATGATTATCAGCAAAATCAAGTTTTCACTAAACTGCTTATTTTATGTAGTTGGTATTACCTATATTAACTTGTTATCTGTAATAACTGCAAGTTTTTATTTGCATCAACTGTAACTTTGATTAGCTTTAGATAGTTGGTATTACTTATAATAATGTGTTATCTGTAATAACTGCAAGTTTTTATTTGCATCAACTGTAATGAAAGTAGGATGGGGAAGATAAACATCATATGTAGGCGGTAAAGAAATGAACAAACAAACAAAAAAGCAAATTCTTACAGTATAAGAACAAAATAGTAGCTACTAATAGCAAGAGGGAAGAGGGGACTGATATATTAGGTAAAGGGGGTGAAGGTATGGTGACAAGACAGAAACTAGACTTTTGGTGCCAAGTATAATGTAATATATATAGATATTGGTAAATATCTATATACCTGGAGCCTATACAATGTTGTAAACCAATGTAACTATAAAGCTCCCCCCGAGAAAGTAATTTAAAAAGATAACTTATATGCCCAAACAGACGGTTCTCAATTTTTTTGTGCAGTTATTTTGCTGTGACTCATGACTCCTCAAACCTAGGTAAGTCATTCAACTGCCTGCTGTGTTAGCTGCTTCATTCACAAACACAGACATTACCTTGGTGCCCAGTTACAAGGACACAGGGAGGACTACTTAGTGAACACGTGTAAAATACAGAAGTGTGGTGTCCAGTAAGCACCATCAAATGTCAACCACTCCCATATGACTGACACCACCTTCGTGAAAGTCCTTAGGTCTCCTTACATGTAAATGTTCTTTCACTCTGGGCCAAGTGATTATTAAACTAATTCAAGAATATACTTTATCCTTTATTTTCAACTCTGTTAATTTTTGTGTTTGTGAAATGCACTATTATAATAGAACATTTTAATAAAGATAACTATGCTTCTTTGTACATTTGTTGACATATAAGTTAAATTTTGAGAGTTGGCCAGTTTCACTTCGGATTTTCATGGTTGGGTTTCTAAAATGTAAAAACAAAAAAGTAAAAAACAAAATCTATCCTAGGGAAAAAAGTGCTTAGCATTATATAATAATAGAGATTTGCTATCTCTATGACTTATGCCAAGCCTTTACAACGGTTACTCATTCAACTCTCATAGCAATCCCTGTAGGGTAAGTTCTATTGGTATTACCATTTAGAAATGAATAGACTGAGTTAGAGAAGCGCTAAATAAGTTATCTATTGATAATTGACATAAAGGGGCAACACTGTTTGAGCTAAAGAAACTGAACCCAGGAAATTTGGTTCTCAGACATGGGCTCTTAAATATGCTAAGATTCCGAAGGAGGATTTTTAATGGGGCAATTAAATTTTTTCTGACAAGTGATTTCTCTCTATTTTTTCAATAAAATCAGAGCATACTATAGTAGAAGCAGAGATATTTTATTAAATGAACAGTTTTCTGGAGAGCTTTTTATGTATGTATTAACACCAGTTAATGTCTCTCTAATTTTTAATCCAATTTTTTCCAAAGATTCACAGACCTTTCACATAGCTGTAAATGAAAATGTGTAATGTAGTCAATCAAAATTCCCCATAGCTAAACAAAGCTTGTCATCTTCTTAGTGTTTTAAGTTTAATGCAGCAAGTTACCTCAACTGTTTTAAAGTTTCTTTAAAAATGCACATAAACAGCACAGTGATTACAAAAAACAGTTTTCTTTATATTTGATACTCAAATTTGTTTTCAAAGTATATATTAATACTTGGTCCAGAATTTAGTTTTATCTTTTTTATTCATGTAGAGAAGAACAGGTTTTATACTTCACTTTTTAGCTTCACTTTTGTTACCTGCCCTATGTAAACTCTCTTGTCAGAGGATACTTCTAATCATTTAGTGGCCTAATTTTTTACTTTCTGTGCGTCTTTGAATATTATTTTGAACCAAGATGCACATAAACATAAATTCCAGTTACTAACTAGCAATTATGGCAGGCAAAGAAGCACCAATTTTCCAAGTATTTAAAAGACAAATTATACCAGCACTTCACACTTAAAGTGGTTTCATTTTTCCCCCCTCCCAGATTATTTTTAATAAGGTCCACAGGAATACTATTCCTCCAGAGGAGGCCAACTGTGCAATTCTCAGAACGGGGAAGGTTTAGTTTCCATGCCCAGCCAATGGATCTCTTCTTCAGAGTTTATATGTGAACCCAAACCAAGGCCCAAACAGTCAGTCTGACTGAAAACACCTCGCAAGGTCTCAGAAATAGGCTGGCATACCATTCTATGATCGCTTATCCAGAACCAAGCACGCTGATCAGAAAACTCCAAACACCCCGAACTCCAAAAGCCCAAACAAGGACTTGATATCAAAATAAATGCAGGTAAGGATGTATATGTTGAAACTGATGCAAATCAGGGCTTCCCAAGCTTGCACGCAGCATGCTTAGGAGCAGGCAATTCTTAGTCCTGCAGGGTGATCTCTCTGGCACTGCAGAAAGTGAGCACCATTCCTCACCCGGGCCTCCACCTACTAGATGCTGGTCCAGCTTTTCCTAGTTGTGACAGTCAACTAGGAAAGGGAGTTTTCTGATCTTCCTCCAGGCATTGCCAAGCGTTACCTGCAGTACTGTATCTCCTTGACTGAAAACCTATACATATATCATAATCTAAAAGTATCCCGGTGTAGAATTAGCACCCAGCAAAAACTATTTTTGAGACGCTTTTCTTACTTTATATTGATAATGGCAGTGGTGGGGGGCAGTCTAAGTCCGGCTCGTCCACACAAAGCTGAAGGCCACCAGAGATGCCAGCGCGGTCCCCCTGCCATGTAAAAGAGACCACAGTTGGATTTGGGGGTGGTTTTCTGGTTATTTGGGATCGACAGCAATTACCAACTTGGAGTGACACACCCGAAGAATCGCACAGATAAACTTCCTACGTTAAACATTCACGGGGGCAGTGCGAGGAGCACAGACTTTTCGGGCAATACCGATGCCCCACCTTGTGAAACATGTGAGGGGCAGAGGGGCGCTGAGTTGCAGGTAGACAAAGGCTGAGGCAGCGTCTTCCCTGGACGGAAGAACCCCTCCCCCCCCTCCCCCCCGCGGCGTGGGGACTTCTGACTTAGGCCACTTGACGTTTAGGCTGGACCTACCTCCGCACCCACTTCCACTGGAAAGAAACCCCAGCAGAGCTTGAACTTTTACGACAGAGGCGGAAAGCAGCCCGGCCTGTGCAGGCTCGTTGTGCGCAGCCGCGGCCTTGGGGACGCCGTCCCCGCGCGACGCCCGCGGCTGCCTCAGGTGCCCCCAAGCTGCGGCCCCAGGTGGCTGTGTGTCCGGTGGTCGTTCCGCCTTTGCTACATGTCAGCGGCTTTTAGGGTCTCTGAGTTTCGTGGTAGGATTCGGTAAGTTATTTGGGGGCGTCAAATTTTTACCATTACAGAAGACGACATCTTGCGACAACATGGACGCG
Source organism: Galemys pyrenaicus (assembly GCA_019455555.1). Lineage (NCBI taxonomy): Eukaryota > Metazoa > Chordata > Mammalia > Eulipotyphla > Talpidae > Galemys > Galemys pyrenaicus. The sequence continues at coordinate 7,433,625 of JAGFMF010011760.1, read as the reverse complement.
CATTGGGGGCGAGGGGCTGGTTCTAAAAGCAAATAGTCGTTCAGAAACACCCACCCGACGGCTTCACTCACTTGTGGACTATCGAGGGGAAAAGCAAAGGAACAATGAGGATCCACCAGACCCTTAGACTCGGACAGCAGATTGGGGTTCACCTGAGGGGCGGCGGCGGAGTAGAGAGGGCGGGTGGTGGGGGGTGGATCGTGACTGGACATTTGGTGGTGCGCCTGGTGGGAAAATGCACTCATGGCACTTAGATGGTGTTGTGAACTGATTCACCTCAGGTAAGTGATTTTTTTTCTTGGACGTTCATGTTCATTGCTTCTCCACTTTATGTCGTTTCGGTTTAGCACAGGAACATTCTACATTTGAATAGTGCAGAAATCTGCGGATTGGGTGTAAACGCGTTGGCACTCTGCCCTTAACACCAGCACCTCCAGATGCCCAAATTGTCGATTCTTAGTGCTGATTTAAAAAAAAAAAATTTATGCATACAAGAACTGTGGTGCAGGCCAGAGATGGGGCCGGAGGTGGGGGGCTGGGGTGAGAGGATTCACCAGAAACAGAGTGGGGAAGCAGAACAGGCAGATCAACTGAAATACACTGCTGAGGGGAGCAGCAGGCGAGGCAGGAGAGGTCTGCTGCACCATTCGGGTTAGCTCCCTGGCCAGGGATTGAACTTGTGCTGCAGTGGCAGCGGAAGCCCCACAGTGCAGTGCTCAACCCCTTGCACCACCAGAGAGGCCCTGCTGAATGGTTTTAATCATGGATTCTCTCCTTATTAAAGCACTTGATCTTAGCCAAAAGGCCAAGAAGCGATCTCTCCTTATTAAAGCAAAGTGAGTTTTCCGGTTTGCTGAAAGGAGTTCCTGGTTGAGACTGTCCTGCATTCTAGAAGCTTGTCCTAGTCAATCACTGGGTTATAAAACCTTGGGTGAAGAAACAAGGATAAGTTTGCAGGATCAGAATTAAGGGCCCTTAATTCTGTATTGTAGTGTAGTGTATTGACCTTGCCACGACCTTGGTGCATACTCAGGCAAGGCTTCTCGGACAACGTAATTATGGAAACCCCTGTGGGAATTTCAGGGATGAATCCAAGTGGGCTAAGTAGGTGCCTTATCAATAAAATCCAGTTGGTGGCTCAGAAGAGGACTGATATGCCCAGGCTGTCCTTCTCCGCTCCTTGGAAATAACTACCTAGGTGTATAAACTGAGAGACTTGGAGATGCCATGGAGTAAATGTGGGGGTGAACAATGAAAACACTTGTTTATAAACCCATGTGTGGTAAGCAGGAAAAGTTGGCTGACCCACCTGAGTGGATATGTGTGTTTCATCTGATTATATGGGTGATAAAGGGAAGACATTTTTGGAAAATATGGGGAATGTGAAGCTGGGAGGGAAGGAGTGGGTTCTGGTGCAGTCACAGCAATTCTGTGCTATTCCTATCTCATGAATTTATTCATTTTCCTGCATTCAGATGACCTGGGTCTGGGACTGCCCTTTTGTGTCTCAGAGAGGGCAGGAGACCCTTTCAGGATGCTATTTTAATTCCTCTGGATTTGACTCAGTGTAGTCGTGAGAGAATGATGAGCTGGGTAACATGCCATGTGTCTGTCTAAACTACCTTTGCCTGTAAAAGCTGCTTCACTGCCTAGTGCTAGAAATAGTTTCGTCATCCTTACTTTTTCAAACTCCAGTCCTATTTCTTGGGCAAGGTCAGAAGAGAAAACCCTGGCAAGACAGTGTCTGCTGTCTGCCCTATGGTTGGGTGGAGACTCTTACCCAAGAAAACTGAAACAAGTGAACACTGGGAGACAGCAAAGGAAGATGTAACTGGGTAATGATGCTAGAAAAGGACACCATCACTTTTTTTTGAGGGAATGTGTTAGCTGTTTCAGATGTGGTGTTGAGTCATGGCCAGCGCTAGGCAAAGACCCCAGATTTGTTTTCCCTGAGAAAGAGAACTGAACTGAAGCCATCTTACAAGATTCACTCAAAGAATGTGCTTGGGAAACTTAAGAGAAAAGACATTAATCAGCACCCCACAATGTCTTGCTTAAATAAGATCACGCTGCATTTTGCATTTGTGTGTGTTTTGTTGGTCGTGTTTATTGTATTGATTCTTTAGCAGTTTCTGTAGGAAGCTTATCTTTGAACTGAAGGCTGCATTGTGGATTTGGCATCTGTAGCTGATGTTGTGTCTTTTTGTGAACCAAGATGACAGCCGGTTAAGGCAACTGGGTATGATGGGAGAGGATTTGCTGCGTTACCATCTGGCTTGTATGTCAGAATCGCCTTTGCTCTTTTGACACTACCAGATGTGATTGCAGAGAGCGTGCTATACAAGCTCATCTTGAAGGGATTAGGATGGTGCCCCCAGAGAGTGAATATTGGCTTGACAGAGGTGAATATTGGCTTGATAGAGGGTGAATATTGGCTTGAATATAATACATCACTGTGTTCATCCCTGGAACTTCATAAAGAACAATGATAGGCAGTTGGTGGCTTATTAGAATAAACTGTACCTCGTTGTATAAGCTCAGCTACTTCACTTCATCAATTTTACTCAAATCACAAATGCATAGTGGTAACATTGGTTGTGCCTTAACCAACAGTGACTGCAGTATGCTAGGAGGGAGTTAGTTGGAGGTCCTGAGAGTTGGGCTTAGTGTGTGCAGACAAGAGGATACAGCTCTTCTGAAGCTTTGCCATCATAAGAAAGGTATAGATAAGGATAGAAGGCCGTTGCAAGCTATGTGCACCACTCTGGTGCCAACTCTGGGTGGTAACTGTAGAGTTGTGTGATTGGAGGGAGCTTAAAGATAACAAGCACAATTCTTTAATCGTAGAAGACAGACATATGTGGCCTAGAAGATGTGGTGACAGTGTGATCCTTTTAGAATTTTGGTTGTGTACATATTGACATCTAGGAACATATAAACATATTGAACAACAGTATGTCTGTTGGGTTGAACATGGCCCTGTGATATAACCATCACAGGCCACTGAAGTAGGGTTCAGTATAAGTTTGCTTCTGTATATTTTTTCCCAATGTTTGGGTGTTTGAATCCAATAGTTGGGTGTACAATAGGAGTGAATTTCTTTTTGTTAGGCTGAGAACTTGGGAATACATAATGGTCTTGGTTAACTTTTTTTTTTCTTCATGTTTTGTGGTACTTAGTGTAACATTAAATTTGTGACCTCCTGCACGTGTTGAAATATGTTTTATGATGTGCTAGCAGGAATTATGGGTAGGTGTTGTCACCGAATTCAGCTTTATCACATGGAAGACTGGTTGGCACTAAAAAGCAGGGAACTTCCAGCTCTGTGTGCACTGGGTCCATGCCTATCCTGTGAGTCTGTATTTTCACATCTCTATTAGTGGTTTGCCATTAAAAGATGGCCTTATTTGTATTTGACTGGTGCTTGCTTTTACATACACAAAAAAATCTTACCAAATCATGTAAATCCAGTTACAAATAAAACAATTCACAAATAAAAAAGGGTTATGTATATTGGCATGCAGTCACAAAGAGGAGATGACCATGACCTACAATGCTACAGGGAAAAATAGACACTCAAGAAAAGGATAGGTTCTAGAAGATGAGTTGCATCTGGTGAGGCAGAGACAGAATTTCAGATTCTGCTTAATGAATGTATAGCATGCCCAATAAAGGTGGAGAAACTATGGAATGACTTGGAAAGAGGTGATTGTTGGAGATAGTCTTCAAATGTCTGGGGACTCTGGGTTCTCCAATCATATTTAAGAATGAGCCTCATAGAAGACACTAGTAACTCTGAATGAATAGAGTTTATCAACTGGTGAACTTCAGCATAGGCTGTTAGGCAGGGATATGGCTGTTTGGTGACCTCCTGCACATGTTGAAATATATAGGTCTCCTTGCCACTGGTCCATCTCTTTAGAGAGGTAAACTCCTCTTTTAAGAGTGGTTGAGAGGATGAGATGTGTAAAATTTACTGCTCTGTATAATGACTTTGGTACCTCTCATATTGTCTCATCCATTACCACTACCACCAGGGGAACCAGACATTTCTAATTCCTGGACTTTCCAAAAGTTTTGTAGTACATATTAACTTCATTCTTGTTGGATTCTGCCTTTATTCCTCCACTCTTAACATCAGTTGAAAGACAATTCTGATAAACCAGTTATCATTCACTCATTTGAGTATCTGCTTGTGAACATTTTTTACGTTATCTTTCTGCCTTTGTTGCTCTTCCTTTTTGCTTGTTCTTGTCAGTTAGTGATTCTTTTACTCCTTTGTGTCATCCTGTTGCAAGAGTGAGTGGAGATAGGGAAATGCATTTATTCAAATGACCCATACTCCTGTCTTTTCTCATGCAATCATCTCCTGTTTGCTCTGGTGTTGTAACTAGTTGTGAAAATGGCATGTTTTCATCTCTCCATTCCAGATAGAAGAAAAGATGCCCTTTTTGAAATCTTTATCTCAAATCATTGACTATGCTATTAAATCCTTTGACTAGCACTAGTGCATTAATAGTAACTGTTAAGATTTGTCTCCACACGCATTAGCATGCAAGCTAGTTTGTACATTGCAGGTGTCCCATTCACTCTGGTCATCTTCTGCATGGTGGTCTCTCTCTTTCTCAGTGAGAGGTGTTCCTTTTTGCTGTATTCTCCATGACTTCAGTTATGTGGTAGTTCCTTCTCTTAGACTGGCTTTCACGCTCTGATGTCACAAAAGCACCACTCATCAAGTAAACTTATGGCATATATGCAGCATCTTGCACACTGCGTTTGCTGGTTCAGTAAGCAAACACTTACAGTTTTAAAAACTGTTCAGTCCCCTGAAGAAACTACTCAAGTATAAAACCATATCTAAGTCACCTACTAAAAGTCACATCAACAAGATGGTAAAATATCAGGTAAAATATTTTATTTACAACATTAAACCTTGGGGGTTTATACTTAACCAGTGTTGCCTCAGCAACAGCCTGAATTAATTTGAAGCCTTCAAATTAATCAAACCAACAATCATGCAACATTTTTTTTGTTCAGTTTGTATTTACTGAAGCCCGAGTTGAGGCCTGGAGGACTGTGATGTAAAATGTTATTCCTGCTCGTCTCCTAGACATATAGACATGTCATGTGGAATCCACATCTGGATCAAAAGCACAGGCTTAACATTCGATATGTGATACCAGATGCTTTTACTGTTGAGTTGCTGCAATACTGTTATATATGAAAAATGCTAGCAAAACAACACAACAGTTGCACACAAGTGTTGAATCTTCTGTGGAAACAGCAAATACTATGGATAACCAGAGCAGGAGATCAACGGGAATAGGAGCAGAAGCTATGGCATTTGCTGAGTTCCTGCTCCATAAAACCTGCACTTCAGGTAGTAGGGGGACACAGCTTGAGAGAGAAATTCTTAGCCACTTGGGTTGGTTGTTGATGATGTGTTGGATTTGTATGGAACAAGGAAAAAATAAATCCTCTGCAAGAGTAATGTGGACCACAAAGCACAGCCACAAAATGATGCTGTGACTGGAATGGGGGTCAACCCTCAATCCAGTCCTCTTGCTAAGGAACACAGAGAATGAGGCTGCGCTGTACGGTGAGACAGGCGTCAACAAGCTTCAGTTTTCAGAAAAAGGAAAAACAGTACATTGCACCCCAGAAGCCTCTTTATTTAAGGTACAAACAACTTAGATGCATTTTTACCATAAATGGCAATGGTACCATAAAAGGAGGGAACCTTTACGCAGCTCCTTCATAACCGCAGTGGATCTGATCCTATTGATTGTTGGTTCATTTCCTTGTGATTTACTGTATACCTTAGGCTTGGGGAAGGAAAAAAAAAATTGGGGTGATTGTGTTTTATTTAAATTTTAGGAATAAAGGTTGTCAGATGCTTTATCCATAGCCGTGGGAACTGTGGGCGAGGTTGGCATCCTCTACCTGCCCGGTCTTCCAGAACAGAGGAGGTTACTTCGCAGGACTGCAAGCGATGTTCTTCGCAAAGGCTGTGGTTAAGCTGCCAAGCTGGGGTTCCAGTCTCCCCTTTCTACTGGTTTTTCTAAACGGCGGGGATGCCTGCAGGTCACTGGCTGTTTCCCTAAGATCAAGTGGTGGTGGTGCAAGAATGAGATTATGGTGCTTGTTCCATCGTTTTGGGAAGTAACTTTTCATCAGCTTCTCAAGTTCTACCTCCAGGACGATGCTGACAGGAGATACCAGGCTCCAAAGGTGCTGGGGAGAGCGACCACCGGGGAGCTGCAGCAGGGCGGGCCGAGCAAATGGAGCTCTGGCTCGAGATATTGGTTTGGTGATGACTGAGCCACTGGTTTGTAAGCTGCTGGGTTTCTTTGTCCGCGCACACTTTGTGTTTGAGGAGATGGTTAAGCAAATGAAAGCGGCAGCCACTAGGAGGTACCCGAACTATGCGTCTGCTCTGGGGCGAGCAGAAATGACTAAGTGGGTTCTTCGGCGCTGCTGGTCCAGGAGGGTGGCGCTTTTCCAAGGTCAGGGTTGCTATAAGCGATAAGCTTATCCGCGGAGTGACAAAGACAGCTCGCCAAGGGCCCTAGGATCTAAAAGGCGGGGGAGGCGACCGCGCCTCCAAGGCATTGTCACATCCGAGGTCTGCTTGCTGGGGCACCAGCTGCCAGTACATCTGGATGCGGCAGCGCCTCTGCCTACAGGGCGGGGGCGAAGCGGAGGACCCCGGTGTGCTCGCGTCTCCTCGTGCGCGCGCGTGCGGGCCCGGGAGCGTTGGTGTGTGTGTGTGTGTGTGTGTGCACGCGCGCACACGGGTGCCGGGGGGAGCCGCGGCGCCAGCCCGGCTAGTGAGGACGGGGGGCCCAGAAAGGAATGACTCCCCGCCGGCCTCACTGCGGGTTCATACCCAGCCAGTCAGAGGGAGACGGGGGTGACGGCAGGGTGACAGCCGCGCGCGCCGGCTGCGTGCTCAAGGGTCGGGCTAGCCGGGCTGCCGGCCAGCGCTGCCGGGCCCGGGAATCTATGTTTATTTGGGGGAAGGGGTTGCCTCTGTCTGCAAACGACAAGGGCAGGATTGAGGGGTGCGCGCTCCAGCCGGGTCGCGGCTCTGAGCGGGTCGAAGGGGGCAATTTTGCGGGCGGAGGAGGGAGGGGAGACCTTGATTTCCACCAATCCGCGGGCGTGTGTCTGCGAAGTCCGGGACGCAGCGGAAGGCTGCGGCGCGCCGCTGAATGAACTGATGCGAGCGAGTTCTTTTCTTCTCCGGGAGGGGTGCGGGGCGGGGGTCCTGGCGGCCGAGGCGCGGACGCCCGGGGCCGGATAGCGGTTTGGCGGGGTGGAAATTTCCGTGGACTCGGCGCGGGTGGAGAGCGCGTCTGGGGCGTCGGGGGCAGGAGGGGCTGGAGGCGCAGCGGCGCGGGAGGCGGGGAGAGGCGGCGGAGGGCGCAGGAGCCGCTCAGAAGGGGCCGCCGCGGGCTGCATGTCTGCGAGGGAGACCGGCCTCTTCCCGGATCCGCGCCGAGCGCGACGGTGATGCTGCAGAAGCGGCGGGAGCCCCCGGCCGCCGCCGCCGCCGCTCTGCGCGCCCCAGACCCCAGCGCCCGCCTTCTGCAGGGGCAGCCGCGATGGCTATAGCTCGTGACTTGCCGCTCGGCCACTTTCCCTGAAGAAATCCTTGGAGAAAGTTGCATTAAAAAATTTCCTTACGCTGACCTTTGGGACCGCGGGGCCGAGAGACGTGCGCGGTATTGCCAGAAAGAAAGCAAAGGTGTGTGTGCATGGGGGCAGGCGTGAGGGGGACTCTCCGCCGCCACTTCGCCGGGCGTCGTGCTGAAGCGCCGGCTCTGCCCCCAGCCCCCTTCCCGGGACTCCTGCGATGAGCCCCTGCGGGCTGGCCCGCCGACACTTGTCCAGAGGGGCCATGGCAGTACTGGCCTGGAAGTTCCCACGGACCAGGCTGCCGGTGGGGGCCAGTGCCCTCTGCGTCGTGGTCCTGTGCTGGCTCTACATCTTCCCCGTCTACCGGCTGCCCAACGAGAAGGACATCGTGCAGGGGGTTCTGCAACAGGGCACGGCGTGGAGGAGGAACCAGACGGCGGCCAGAGTCTTCAGGTACTGCTGTCCTCCCGCGTTCTCCCCCGGGGTCCTTCCAACCCAGCCTCTCTTTCCGGGTGCAGAGGACGTCACCTGCGAGGACTGCTCCCTCTCAGCCAGTCCTTAGCCTACCCCCTTTCTTTGCCCTTCCCCACCTGGAGACTTGAGTCAAAGGCCCTTGCCCACCCTTCACCCTCGGAGAGGTGCAGCCCTTGCTTTGCCCCATTAGAGCCTACAGACGTTTCTTTCCAAAGCTGAGTTGTAGTCAACACTATTTGGGAAGGGGACCCCAAGCTAACTTTGTCCCTTGCACTTAAGGAGATTTATCTATCTCATGGGTTCTGCAGACTTCTGAAGCTGTAAAGAACTAGGGGCAGGGAGGAGAAGCCCGCTGAGGCATCTTTCCGGGATAGGTGGATGTTGGTAACATCACAAATGAGGGAGCGATGGGCAAGGTCTTGGGCAGTAAAATTATGGGCACCAGTGGAGATCTTGTGTGGGGTGCACTGTGCTCACAACAAACGCAGGGCACGTACTGATGCCCTGCTAAGAGCCACCTACGGAGTGGTTTCTATGTTGAAGTCTCCACACTTTGTAATGACAGCTATTATCCCCACATCTTACTGCCTCACCCTGAGTCTCCAGGAAGATGAGCTGGCTCCCCAAGGTCATGCATCTTTGTAGCGTGGAAGCTGGAATTTCATGAGTTGCTGCTGGAAAGCACCCAGGCACTCTTTCTGGGCTCAGCCTGCGGAGGCCTGGTGGAAGTGGGGGACACTGTAGGTAAGGACTTGAAAACAAACCCCAGAGTAAAACCACATTGTGAATTAGAACTCCCATTGGTCACCCAGAGCTTGTAATTTCCCTTTCTTTCTGGGAATTACAGTTTAAGTGTCTAAAAATAAGCTGTTGGCAGCAGGGGTGGTGTAGTGAGATTGGAGGGAAGGCATATCGGCCTCCTCTTCCTCTGGGCTTCCCTGGGCGTATGGGGGGGACACAGCAGTGGGGCATCCCTGCTGCCAGGTGCCCCTTCCATCACCTTCCATCTCTAGGATGAACAGGCTGCCTCAGGCTCTTCCTGCAGCTGGAGGGCTTTGTTTTGCTCTCTATGGTCTTCTGAAGCAGTGTGTGGGGCAGGTGAGCGCCAAAGACAACGTTTTCACCACAGCTGGTCATACATGTTCAGAAACTCCTGTAACCTGAAATAAAACTTTTTAAACGTTTGGCTTCATTCCCCAACTTGGCTGCTCAAGGGAAAGAAGGTCAAAGAGAGACGCAAGCCAATTCACCCAGAGGAAGGCAGGCGAGTTCTTTAAATGGGAAAAGAAGATTTTCTCCCTTTATAGTATTCTAAATTTTCAGCCCCTGCCCCTTTAAAAAGCATATCAAGTCTTGTTTTCTCTCGCCATCTCAGTATTGATCATTGGACTCAAAAAGCCATCCAGCAGTTCTTTCTCCAAAGACAGAAAGCAGTATCATTTCAAGTAATAAAGGAAACAAGTCAAGAACTTCCTGTTGGTTTGCAATCAAAGAGTCCGTATTTTTGTATAGAAGGTGGAATAATGAAGCTCTGTGAGAGCATAGATTTCTCTGGGAGGACATAATCAAGTGGAAAATGACTCATATTCTGAGAAACACAGGCTGATGATCATTTCTGAGGCACATTTGCTCTTTGCAAATGTGTCTGCAGCCAGAGTCACCTTCAAGGGTATGTCTGTCATTAGGTCTCTGTGCAGAGAAACCCATACATTATGAAAGTGACCGAGACACACGTCCCCCAAAGCTAGTATCTGTGAAACTGTAAGAGGCACCACTGTTTGTTGCAAAGAGTTTAGGCTTCCATGTAGAATCCTGAGTTTTTTTGCCTGACTATTCTGATGAACAACTAACCTCACCCTGAGTAAGCAAGAATGTCTTTGGCAATTACGCCACCTCTTTGGTTCTTCGTTTCTTTATTTATAAATAGGGATAATAACATCTATCTTGAAAGGTTAATATGAGGTTTAAATTAAAACAACAAAAACTGATGCTCAGTGTCTGGCACATTTATCCAGTCAGTGGTATTATTGTCATAATTACAAGTGAAAATTTTTTGTACATGTTATAATGTAAGTAAGGACAACTGGTCAGCCCTTAGGATTTGGAACGTTTCATCTGTTAAACTTTTTGCAGAGAAAGGTAATTTTTCCATCCCTTGCCCCTCCCTTTCCCTCCCCTCCCCTCCACACATCCTCTTAACCTAATAAACAGATGGAAAGTTTTAAAAGGTAGTCAACATTTTGTGATTTGTTGAGTCAAAATACTTTTTTTACTCTGCATGTTTAATGCATTTTTTTAATGCCCAATTTTTTAGTTGATGGGTACTATCGTATGTTTGTTAAACGCTATCGAGATCAGCCAGAAGCCTTCATTATGTTGGGGCATTAAGGAGACACAACTTTGGCAAATAGGTATCTGTGTTTTCTACTCTGAAATATCTTCTGTGTAAATACAACTATGTGAGCACAAATGTACAGTGTGTACTGTGTAGGAATATATGCACACTTTTTTATAAGTCTTGGAATGATGTCATGTATATTGTAAATATCCATGCGTGCTTATATGCATCATCTAAATGATTGCAATCAATCGGCTGGTACTCAATGAGTGAGGACTCTGTGCCAGATGAGATTTATCCTTGGGGCATAGCAATGAACTCCATGGACTGATTGCATCCTCTGCAACAGCTTACCTCCTGCTAGGGAACACTGATAAAGTCAAAGAAACAGGAGCGTTAAAGCGCAAAGGGAAGTGTTTCACTGTTTATAAGCACTGGAATTTAAGATGACATTTTGCCCATTTACTTCCATTACTTTTGTGATTTTTCTCCTAGGTCAGAACTTAAATGCTGACTTCTCAGGAGGAACCCTTGACAAATGCCATGGGAGAGGGTAGGGAGAAAGTAACAAAGCTGCAAGAGTTTTGTACTAAATAGGAAGCTTTCCTGACACCCACATGACCGTAGAAAGACAAGAGAAGTTAACAGATCCCATCTGAGAACCAACTTTCTGCAACACTTGTTGCTTCTGATGGAGCAGGGAAGGAATGCCAAGAAATGCCAAACCTGAGTGGCATTTGCCTCCATTTCATTTGCTCCCCAGAAATATGTGCGCTCAGAATTTCTGGGCAAGGCTTTACTCTTGGCGCCCAACATGGTCTCCAATACCAAACAACAACAAAACCAACACATTTTTAAGTGCTTTTTTTGTGTCTGATGCTATGCTAAGCACTTTGAATGTATTGTCTCATTTAATTCCCTTAAGAGCCTTCCATAAAATTATATTATTACCCACATTTATGAGGATGAACGTTACCCTGATCCCTGCCATCAAGGGATTTACTTTCATCTTAAGGCACCGGCATGCATGTATATAATTAGATCACCAACTAGAAATAGGGTCCTCAAAGCAAGGCACCAGAGTAGAGTGGGAAAAAAGCAGATGGATCAGGGAGTTGTCAGAACGGGGCTGGAATTTCTAATTGTCTGATCTTTGGGTGTCAGTTTTCCTTTTATAAAATGGCGTTTGTTGTAATTTCTTACATGCCTGTAATGTAAGTTAACCTTATAGTGTACAGAAAGCGCCTGCGGTGATGCCGCTTATCTCTAAAACATAGTGGTTATCGCAGTAGTAACAACAAAGTGCTGAGCAGGTCCCCGAGACAGGGTAGTTCATTCTGCCAGAAGCAAGAAAGTCAGATCGGTGGTGGTGATCGTACCAAGCCTTGAAATGTGGAAAACAGGGTAATTGTAAGGAGTGAGGTCAGAGGATGTTCTGGGCAAAGAGAGCAACAGAGGCCAGAGCAGGGTTGCCAGGCTTAAGGGGGTGTGTGTCCTGTGTATACAGAGGACCTGGTAGGGAAAAAGACTGGCGCTCCGGTGGAAGCCCGGTCATCACCTCTGAATGGGCACCCAGTGTGGCCCAGGAGACAGGTCAGACATCAGGTCTCCCAGGGGACGTGTCAGCTCAGAGGACGTGGTTCATCTCTGTTCCTGGTAGATCTGGGGAGTGGGGTTGACACGGTGGTGCTTTGAAAACCCTGTCTCCTTATTGGGTGGTAACCATTCTAGGCAGTCATGCTTCATTTCTGTTTCTGCAATTCGGAGGAAAACATCAAGTAGTTCTAGCTGTGCGACTTCCTCTGTGTTCCTATTTTTGACTCTCTTGAGACACCAGAAGCTTTAGCTCTGTCCACACTGGCCCTGAGGCTGCAGAGGTCACTGGGGGTGGAGGGATGAGTGGTAGGTGCAGCGTGTATGTGGTTTTATACTTAAATGAGCATTTGTGGATTTCACTTTAAAAAACTTGAGAAAAAGATGGTGTAGTAACTTCTGGTGTTTGAAAAAATAAGGTTCCATTTTGTTAGGGTTTTACAAATTGAAAAATTTTACTAGCCTTACTGCTAATAGCAGTAAGACAATAACAAAAATAAATTATTAACATTTACTGGACACATAGAATATACCAGAAGCAGTTCTTAGTGTGTGTATGCATCTATTATTTTGCTCTCATAGCTACTTTATAAACAAGATACATATATGTTTCCTATTTTACACATGAGGAAATGAACACTTAGATCTAGTGATGAAACGCTGGGTTTGGGTTTCCAGTTCAGAACTGTTTGTTCCTAAGACTTACGCTCATCCCCTGATAACTTGGGTAAATGTGGCCTTGTTGTATATATTTCTTATGATCTGATCATGACACTTCTCTAGCACTTCCTTCAAGCAGTGTTCTTTATGCTCTTCTAGTAATGTTGATAAGGGTCATATTTCCTTCCTTCCTTCCTTCCTTCCTTCCTTCCTTCCTTCCTTCCTTCCTTCCTTCCTTCCTTCCTTCCTTCCTTCCTTCCTTCCTTCCTTCCTT
>JAGFMF010011760.1:7400289-7420595 GCA_019455555.1 Galemys pyrenaicus | reverse complement strand
TCCTCCCCCCACCTCCCTCCCTCCCTTCTCCCCTCCCTCCCCCCTCTCTCAAAATGCAAGAAGACAAATCCATATTGTTCTCTCTCTCTCTCCAAATTCACATTGTCCTTTATCAGCTTTTCAATAAGCTTAAATCCTTGAAGTGTACAGCATCGTATGGATTCTGTGTCCTATGACCTTTGCAGGAAGGTGGCTTGAGTCATTCCACTGTTTCCACAGGCACTGGTTACAACCTTTCCCTAGATTACTCTAGATTTATTCAGTTCGCCACCAGAAGTCACTGTGTTCTTTGCTTTGTACCTTTAAGCACATCTCCTGTCTAAGTAGAATTCTGTTTTATCTTGAATAAACAGCTGAGGAGAGGCACTCAGGCTCTGTATTCTCTGTTATGGGGGCTTGCATTTTTGCTTCCCCTGATCTCACCCCTTCCCTTCGTGGACCCTGGAGTTCCCACTTCTGCAGCTCACCTGCTTGCATGGGGTTTCCTTGCCTCTGTCCTGCTCCTTTCCCCACTGCTGTCCACATCCTTGGGCACACAGGATAATCAAGGGACAGCTCCTTGAGAGAGGAGAGGCTTTGGAAGGGCTTACATATGGGACTTTGACGGCCAAGTGTACACATGGGGAGTTTGCTTGAGTCCCCATGTTCCACTACCAAACCTCCTGGAGTTTGAAAAGGTTAAATTTGAATCTGGCATTTCAGGTGATTTTGGAGGCTTATTTGTCCAGGGAGAAGGACAGGAGGATAGAATGCATTTTATCTGCCTGTGGGTTTGATGATAACTTGAAGCTAGTCAGAGAGATTTGTGCCTTTGTCCTGTACCTTCCTCGCTAATGGAGTTGGTGCCTTTGGCTTACATAGCATGTTCAATACTCAAGTGAAAGTGTAGGTTCTTTTTGGTAAATTGGGGGTCTGTTGGTCTTTGTTTTGGAGAAGAGTGTTTAGAAAACTAGATGGATCCACTGAGCATTGCATGTGTGTAGAGTATGGCCTGCGTGTCTTTTGACAGAGTCGTGAATCACCCGATACTGACCAGGTCTCATCAGTCCCCCTAGGAGTTGGTAGATTTCCAACCAGTGAGAATATTTGGTAGCTTTTCATTCCATTTTGGCTCAGTCAGAAGTGGTGTCACCTTGGGAGACTTGTATAACCTCTCTATTCCTTTGTTTTGTCATCTGGAAAAATATTATATGTTCACTCATATACTCATAGGTATATGATGATATTTAAATGAGATAATTACTATAGAATCCACAGCCATCCTCACCTGGCAGGGACAGATGACAGGAGATGTTCCCATATATAAAGAGTCTGGACTTTGGGACTCCAGAGAATCCAGTTCTGGTCCTGAAACTCTCATTTATTAACTTGGTGACTTTGAAACATTTACTTGGCCTTTCTGGACTTTAGTGGTATGAGCAGTATTACCTTGAAAGGATAAGGTGCTGAATAATTGCTAATTATGAAACCATAACAATGAGAAAAGCTGCTTCTTGGAACACATCCTATGCTTTTTACTGGTACCTAGAGAAATGGAATATATGACATTGAAATGTGATCTTCTGACACATCCTCCTGCCATTGTGTTGGTACTAAAGATGATGTAAAACGGCCAGTAGAAATGTAAGGAAGAGAGCAGTGTCCAGCCATAAATCACCTACTTATTCACTAATTCACTTACTCCTTTTATCCAATCACATTTACTAAATGCCTGTTAGGTGCTGGGAAATGATGAAAGTAAGACATGGCTTCTGATTTTATAAAATTTGCCTAGTGTAGTGTGATTAGTAACCTGAGTAAAAAATGGAATATAGCGGTGTTTCAGGGGTTACAGTTTGTCTGTGTTGAATAATTATGCAGAGTTTCAAAGCGATTGATTTTCTCTCTTTCTGTTGGACTGCCTTCTAGCTGTGGAATTGCCTAAGAGAGAAGCAGCCAAAACCGTAAGAGCTGTGTCACGCCTTTTATTAGGTGTCAGGGGGAAGCTGAAATGAATTCAGAGCTACATGTTCTCCATTATTCAGGACTTAAGTGAAGGGTAGTCTACAGGAGATTTCCAAGCAAGTGTAATGAGAAAGCACTTGCTTGAACAAAGTGCTTGTTTCAATTATTGATACAATAAACATTTACATGATTTTATGTCCCCCATGCTTGTTTTAAAATTTGGTAGTGCTTATTATTTGTCTGATTTTGGAAGCAATAGCTACTTACTGTAAAAATTTTTGTAAATGTAAAAACCACTAAGAAGAAAAAACACTCATAATTTCACTCCTCAGCAGTACCCATTGTGAACATGGCTTCTTTTGTGCATATTATATGTGTAATACTAAATTGTGTATATTTTATGTGTTTCATTTTATGCTCGTTTTTATTCACTCTACATTATTTCTTTGACATTTTCTCATTGTTACATGTTATTTAACTTCTAGGCTTGTGATAAAAGAGCTTTATGATTTTCCCTTTGGAAAAGAGTTACCTACCATGAGTTTTTTTTTTTTTTTTTGAGTTACCATATTGGAAAAAATTATTTTCTTTTAAAAAATCCTTAAAAAGGAGATAGGGATTTGCATATTAGGTTTTTTTTTTCATTAAATATTTCTTCATTCAGATTTGGTAAATACCTTGCATGGAAAGTATAAAAACCTCTTTAAAGAATTCTCTCTCAAAATTGGCATTTAAATAATAAGAGCAACACTAAAAAGTGACTGTAAAAGTGAATGACATTTCATCACCTATAGATGAATCTTGCTTATATTTTGGTACCTATTTGTCAGACCATTCAGCTTCTTTGTGTGCAGGGTAAACAAAAATGTAATGAATCTGAAAGCACATTAGGAATTTTTCCAATAACAGTATGTGCAGATCTATATCATCCCTTATGAATGACTGTAAGATTTTCTTTTGTTAGGATAGTTAATAATTTATTTACTCTTCCCTCTTTTTTGGATATCCATATTTCAGTTTTTTGCCTTTATAAATAATACTGTGAAGAACCTCCTTGTGTATATATCTTAAGTGTTTCTTGGTTTATTGCCTTAGCATGAGTTTCTAAACATAGTTTCCTGACAGCTTTTTTATTTTTTACCATCAGTTCTTGTAACTGTTTTCTTGGATTGTTTTCATTGGAAGTCTTTGACTTTGGCTTAGGTACATTTATGGTTTCCTTTGCTTCAGTGTGGATACTGATTGCATGAAGGGCAGATGTACAGTAATGACTTGACACTAGATGATGTAATTCCCCTTCAGTGAGCTTTCAAGAGGGTCAAACAGTAGGAAGATCCCTGCACAATTGGGTGTGTCCAAGGCATTCTCCTGTCATTGGGCTTTGCAGAGACCTGGCCCGGACCTGAGAGACTCTAGGGCAGGTGCTAGTATCTGTCCTGGTTCCTCTCCAGGGCAGGCCAGTGGACAACTAGTGTGGTGTTTCATCCACATGAAAAAGCAATGGGACCATCTAGGTCATTCCTTACATCTGAGGATGTAAGGAATTAAGTAAAACTGTAATTTAAAAGAAAAATGAACTTCTGTTTCATGATAACGTAGAGACTTCAAGGAAAAAGGAAAGTGTCTTAAACTTTGTATTTTGTAACGTTTGCAGAATCCTTTTCCTATCTGCTAAAATGCAAAGTCTTGGACTTGAATCTGGAGTAGATCATATCCCCCTGGGTGGACCGTCAGGGCATGGTTAAAAAAACAAAGTCATAAAGCTCTATGATAGTGTCCTATATCACTGTGGTCAGTGATGTGTTACGGTATGACGGAGGGGTGGGTACATAGTGACCCAAACTTAAGGGATGCATGCTCGAAGAAGGGGTCTAGATACTCACTTCAGAAAGGCAAAGGAAACAGACTCTTAGTATAACAGACCTTTAATAAATGTAATGCGCTTAAGTTTTCCAGTAATACTCTCAAAAATTGCCCTCTCTGCAAATGCCCAGCCAAACAGGGTTGGCCCAAAGTGGGACTGCTGAGGCCCAAAAGCTTGTTACAAACCCAAGGTACCCTTTGGTAGGGAACCTCAGGAAAGGGGCAAGGAAAGTCGGGGCCAAACGGAGTAAGATCAGAGTTCAAGTCAAGATAATGGCCGCCGTCGCCTCTGCCAAGGACAGCCTCCCCCACCTGTTTCTCACCCATGTGCCTCTCACAGGCGTCCTGCATGTCTCTCCTCCATGTGTTCGGTTCCTTGTCTCCTTCCCAGCGGTATCAGGATGCAAGTTAGGGCCACAGAAACAAGAGCCTAAGAGGCCACCTGCCTTTCATGTTACATAGGTTTGTCTGGCTACTCAGCTCTGCTTCTAGTTCCCAGTAGCTGTCCAGCTCAGACAGTGGTTCATGGCATTCTGGGACCTGTAATTCAAGGCTTGTAAGCGGGGCCGGAGAAAACGGCACTTCCCCTTCACAGAGGTGTCTCTGTGACTGATGGACCACATTCCCATGGCGGTGGTGTCCACAGGCCAGATCATGTAGCCTCCCACCTATGTTTGTGTGATTACATTCATAGCATTTGCACAGTGACCGAACTGCCGAGGATGAATTTGTCAGAATGTGTCTCTGTGGTTAAGCAACACGTTGGCTGTATTTTGTTGGGTCGGTTTTTGGTTGGTTGAGTATTGGTGATTGTGTTGACACTGGCCTCTGTTATCCACGTCCTCCCTTGCACCTGTTTGGAGCAGCTCTGCTCACTCTTGCTTTGGTGCTTTAGGGTTAAATGTCGAGTCTTGTTTGTATTTGTCTGTGTCTGGTACTTCACTTCAGCCTTGCTCAGTGTCTGCTATTTGTTGTGTGAATGAAAACCTTAGGATGTCTGAAAGGCCCATAGACAGCTCTCTGAATACTTACCAGGGAACTTTCATTTATTGCCTTGCTATAAATATTCACAGTCAATTCATTTATTCACTCACCCATTCATTCTTTTGTTCAACAAATATCTGTTTAGTTCTGGGTGCTGAAATAAGGAGCTTAGTGGCCTTGCCCTGATGGAACATAGGTACACGTAGCACACCTTATAAAAGGAGCAGCAAAAGTCTCAAAATGTCTTTCAAAACCTTTTTGTGGGTAAATACCAGCCCAGGCAGCTTCACCGTCACATGTAGCTGTGTGTGTCTGCATTTGTACAGTCCAGAGTGTAGCTGTGTCCCCTCACGGTCCTTTCTGTTCTGGGTAAGCTTGGTGGCTGTGAGACCAGAGGTCTCCGTGCAGTTTAGTGGTGCCATATATTTTAAGTCTGATTAGCTTAGCTGGCATGTGAGCTGTTAGAGAGGAAAAGCCCTTAAAACATTGCCACAAGATCCATGAGTCCATGGGGGAAAGCAGAGCTCAGCTACCGGCAGTATAGAAGAGACCCAGAGACACGCTGGCTTGGCTGGGATTGCTCCCTTTGTAAGCCACTGATCTCAGCTCAGCCGCTGTCTTGCCCTAGAGAAAAGGAGCAGACCACCCTGCCACAATGAAGAAAGGAGGGGGAGTCGGGAAGACAGGGAGGGGCTGGAAATAGGACCTTGAACACTGTGAATTGACGAGTCTGATTTGGGGTAAAAACCCATCTCAGTTTTTTCTTGATGATTGTTCCAACTGTGCCTCATCTGAGCAGCCTCCTGACCCTCCTCCTCCTCTCTCCCTTAGCTGACTTTAATAGGTCCCTGATTAACTTGGATCGATTTATAGCCACTTTAATTATGAAGGGTCTTATTCTGGGATTTGGCTCAGTTTTACTTATTTTAAAGCACAACGAAAACCCTGCCTGCTGTTTCTACCTGCTTGGGGGACACCGGGCCTCCAGCTGCTGGGAATGGAAGGCTTCCCCCACACCCCCTCCCAGCAGGGCCCGCCCCTCGCTGTGTCAGAGCTGCTCTTCCCATCCTTCACAGTACAGTTGACAACCTCTTGGTAACTGATCGACCAGCTATCTTCCTCCGCCAAGACCCTCTCAGTCTTTGCAGGTGACTCTTGGGAACCCCCATGCCCTTCTTGACAGGGCAGATGTCTCGGCTCCTTTCTCCAAGGATGGTGGGGTGGGGTAGAGAGGCAGTAGCCTCCCCTAAAGCCCGACTCTGCCAAGGCCGCCTCTTCTCCTCTCCCTCTGGTTAGGGAGCACTGTTTCTCTGGCCTAGTATGCTCAGAAAACCTGTAAAGAGGTTGCTAACTCCTCCCACTTCTGCAGCTCTCTGAGCTTTAAAGACTGTGTGCTTAACATCTCAGTGTCCACTTTGGCCCCTGGCCATAATCCCGAGGTAAGAGGAAAAAGCTTGATGTAGTGTTTCACTTGGCCCCTTCCTGCCTCTGCTTCTCTCTCAGAAACCAGCCTTTGGACACTGCTTCCTAAAGTATCTCCATGGGCCCCAGAAACTAGCATTTCTCAGCAGAGTGGGTTCACTTCATCTTGAGCTGGCGATCAAGATCTTTCATCAAACAAGGCATCTCACCCTCTCATTCTCCTGCCCTATCTCTAGTGATTGTGTCCTCTTGAGACGCAGTCTAAGCAGGCTGCCTGGGGCGTGAAGTCCCTGGCCAGGTTGCCCTCTCTGGTTTCATCTCCTGGGGGGTTTCTTCAGGGAATGGAAGAATCTCCTCGCCTCTGTAGGATCCTCTGGCTCCCAGCTTTTTATGTTCACCAGGCCTGGGGGTGTAGGGGTAGTCTGGATCGCTAATCAGCACCCCCCTCACACACCCTGTGAAGGGGCTGGTCACAGAGCCAGCGGCTTTCTGAATTTGGATTATGGGGGATTTAGCAGCTGTGTCTCCAGCTTTGGGCTTAAACCGTAATTCCCCATAAAATTCCATCGAACAACCTGTTAGAAAAGGAAAGAAGCCATAGAGTAGCCAGAAGATGGATCCTAGTGTATCACACTTCTAGATTCATAGCTTATAAACTGCCCTAAAGATCCTCTTTAGACCTTTAAAATGGACATGCAGTACAGAACATTAAGTTCATATCTAATTGACCTTTACTGCATCCCGGTTCTGTGCACGCGTTGTGCTGGCGGCCTCCATGGGCCACGCATCAGTCAATCTAAACCTAGATTTTAAAATCAGTTCCTTTATTCCAGACAATAAAATTGATATTTTTAGTAATAGAGTTATTTATTTAGTCTCTGCCATATGCCAGGCACTGTTTTAAGTACTCTGCACTGTGTTATCATTTAACATTTCCAAATACTGTATGAGAGAGATAGTATTATCCGTATTTTACAAAGATTATAGGTGGTGCTGAGAGCTAGCATTTAATGCATGTCAGATCCTAATACTTTACGTCTGTTAACATCATAACAGCCCTATAAGATAGTCCTTTAAAAAAAAAACATGGATTTTTTTATTTTACATTTCTATAGTGTAGAAATCTAAAATGGTTTCAGTGGGTAAAACTCAAAATGTCAGCAGGCTGCATTTTTTTTGGAATCTCTAGAGGAGGATCCATTCCCTTCCTTATCCAAGCTGTTGGCAGAATTCATTTCCTTGTGGTTATATGACAGAGCTCGCCTTTTCCTTGCTGGCTACCGACTCTAGTCTCATCTCAGCTTCTAGAGCCACTCTCAATGCTTGCCTCCTTTCCTTTCTTCCCCTTCCTTAAGTCTCTGAGACTAGCTAAGAGACTATTTGAGGCAAGAGTCTCTGAGGGCAAGCTAAGAGACTATTTGGTTTGGAATTTCTTTTTCCTTTTAGAACAGTTTTAGACACAGCAAAATGAAGAGGAAAACATAAAGATTCCCCATAGAACCACACAATACAAATCCTCACACATACAAAATCTCTGCATTATCAAAATGCCTCACCAGAGTGGTCATTCATTCCAGCTGATGAACCTGCATTGACATGTAATCACCTAAAGTCCATAGCTGACATTAGCATTCACTCTTGAGGCTGTATATCCTATGCGTTTGGGTAAATGCGGAAGGACAAGCACCCATCATGTAGAGCACCATATGGTCTTATCACTGCCTTGAAAATGCGCTGTGCTCTGCCTGCTCATCCCTTTCAGCCCCTCTCATCTTTTTCTAACTGTGAACATAGTTTCACCTTTTCCAGAATGTTTTATACTTGGAACCATTACAGGCTATGTTTTTTTTTCACCTTTTCAGGATGCTTTTACTTAGTAACATTTACTTCCCTCTGTGTCCTTTCATGGTTGAAACTTAGGCTTTTGGGGTGCTGAGTACTATTCCATTGAATGATTATATCACAGTCTTTATTCATTCACGACTGAAGGACATTGTGGATGCTTCCACATTTTGGCAATTTTGAATAACATCGTTACACGCGTGTGCAGGCTTCTGTGTGGAAATCAGTTTCCACCTTCTTTGGGTAAACATCAAGAAGCATGATCGCTGACTTGCATGGTCTGTTTGATTTTGTAAGAAACCACCAAACTGTCTTCCAGAGGGGCTGTCTCATTTTAAAATCCCACCAGTAAAAGACACTTCCTGTTGTTCTACGTCCTCATCAGCATTTGGTGATGTCAGTGGTCCCATTCTTGTCTTCATTTGCACTTTTTCTGATGACCTGTAATGTTGAGCATCTTTTCCCATGCTTACTTGTCATTTGATAAGGTGTCTGTTAAAGTTTTGGTCCATTTATTAATTTGGTTGTTTGGTGGGTTTTATGAGTTCTCAGTATATTTTGGATAATTGTCCTTTATTAGCTCTGTCTTTTGCAAATATCTTCTCAAAAGTCTGTGCTTTGTCTTTTCATTCTCTTGATATTGTCTTTCACGAAACAGAAGGTTTTCATTTTCATGTAGTCCAGCGTACCGAATTACTTGCATGGTTTATACACGGGTGGCATTGGATCTGAAAGTCATCACCATACCTGTGGGTTTTCTCCCATGTTTTAGGAGTTTTATAGTTTTGTATTTTACATTTTGGGCTCTGGCCCATTTCGAGTTAGTGTTTATGAAGGATGTGTGAGGTCTTTGTTTAGATTCATTTATCAAAATGTGGCTGTCCAGTTGTACCAGCACCATTTGTTGAAAGGGCAAGATAGCCCCACTTTCTTATGGGGAAGCTGAAACACAGAGTTTAAGGCGCTTGCTGGGAACTGGACTACAGGCTCCCGGACTCACAGGTTCGTGGACTCTGAGTTGCCTTACTGTGCTGCTCTGCTCTTTTGGCAGTAAGACCCACGGACATTCTGAGCGTCTTCGAGTTAAAGCCCGATAACCTCTTTATATGGCAGCATCTTAACACAGAGGAGAGAATGTCAGATAGTAAAATTTCAGTCTGCAAGTCTGTAGAGGTGCATTAATAATTGCTGTATTTCATTATATCCAAGGCTGTTTTACCATCCCCGTCCTCAGATATCCTGCAGATAAAGCAGTGGAATTCAAGTCATGGAGGAAGGTGTCCTCTTTTTCTTTCTGACTAATGTCTCTGACCGTAGTGACTTGGTTTTAGTTTTTTTTCTCTTCTAACCATCTAGCTGTCATGGCCTACTTGCCTAGTTCCCATGTGTGTGACGTGGATGCCAAAAAGCAAGTCCAACTATGTTGTGGTCAGAGCACTAATCCTTGAGCAGCAGGAGTGGAACAACCAGCCTGTAGAGCATTTCCCTGTGTCATCTGGAAAGGAAAGTGCTTTTTTCTCTTTTCACCATTGATGATGTCCTCAGGGGCTTTCCCTTCGGTGTCACTCACTGTCTCTGAAATGGAATCTATGTAATAATATTTTGAGATATCCTGAGAGATCATCTGGGGATTGAATGTATAATTTCTGTTTTTTGAAAACTCTTCATTAAGGTAGTGCATTTTTATTGCAAAAGTTAATACATTATACAAGTGTGTATTAAGCGAACATGAAGTCTTCTCGGTCTGATTCCCTAGAGGTGAATGCTGTTCATGGTTTGCTATATACCCCTCCAGAGTTTTCCTACTCAGTGTATTTTGTTATCTAAACTCGGGTACTTCAGGTAGAAAAACGTAATTATTCTAGGACAATAGACATGAGCTAGGGCTGTTTTGAAGACACCAGGATGTATAATCCTCTCACCACACATGAAAATTTATATCTTCTGTGTAGGGAAACATCTAGAGAGACTATGTTAGAGTGGTAGCCTCTTGGATCACACCCAGTGATTTCCTTGTCCTGGTAACCACGTGCAACTTTCTCCCTTGGAGTGTAGGCTAGATTTAGTAATTCACTTGTAGAAAAGAAAACTGCAGAAGCAATGGTCTGTCACGTCTGAAGTTAGATTATAAAGAGACCATGGCTTCCATTTGGAGGACTCTAGTCTCTTGCTGTTGACACATCTTGCTCTGGGAGAAGCCAGCTGCCATGTTGTGAGGACACTTGGGCAGTTAGTGGAAATGAGACGAGGGATGATGAGGAGCATGTGGTAAGGACTGAGGCATCTGTTTAACAGGAATTGATGCACCGAGGCCACCACATAAGTGAAGTGGCCGGTGGCCCCTCCAGCTTTGGTGACGGCAGCCCTGCCAATAGCATAATGGCAACTTCTAAGGGACTCTAAGTCAGAACCACGAGCTCAGACACTCTTGAGTCCCAGGATTGGGTGAGCTGGTGAGTCTTCGTTGTTCGAAATTGTACGTTTTAGAGTCATTTGTTTTATAGTAATAAAGAACACATTTATTAAATAAGAGTCAAATCACATCATACATTGTTTTTAGCATCCTTTTCCCACCTACACATGCCTGTCAGTAGATAACCCATTAGTATGTACAGCACAAAGTAATACTATCCCATTTAAGGAGAGAGAATTCTATTTTAGGGTTGACCATGGAGTTTTCCTATGCTTTTTCTGAAAACCAAAAATGGCTAAACAGACATCCGGGAACTCTGTCCTTCTCCCTCTGCAATTATCTCCACAGGATAGCTTTTAAAAGGGAAAATTTCAGTGTCATGCAACGACATATTTAATTTTAGATTGATATTTATGAATTGTCTTCTAATTGAAGTCATCTGTTTTGTGGCTAAGAGCTTCTTAGCTTTTCTAGTGCTGAATATTAACTTTAAAATGTTTGCCAATATATAGGTGAAAAATTCTAATTTAAATGATTAGACTGAGCTTCCATTTTTTGGTAACTACTATTTTTGAGATTGTCCTGTGAGGCACACTTTATGTCTCTTGTCATATCTGTTGCAATATTGTTCCCAGTTTGCCATTGTTCATGATTATTTTTCAAATATGCTTAAAAGAATTTGCTCCTATTCTTTCAGTAGATACCTAGGAGTAAAATTGCTGGCTCATATGGTAGATCCACTTTTAATATTTTGAGGACCTCTATATGTTTTCTACAGGGCCTAGACCACTCTTGATTCCCACCGATAGTGTGACAAGCCTCCACATCCTTGCCAGTACTTGTTGTTTATTAATACAAAGCCAGTATTTTCTTCATGGATGCCTGCATTATTATTAAAAAACAAAATGAAAAGCTTACTTTCCCCACTTATTTGAAATACCAAGTTTATCCACAGTTGATAGTCCTAAATACGTAAATCTGTTTTGGAAGTTCCACTTTTATTCCATAGGTTTGTCATATTAGTTCTGTTCTCTAGTTACACTGTCTCAATTATATATTGAGTAAACTTTCTTACCTCATAGGGCTGGCCATTGTTCCTTTGTCAGAATTTTGTTTGCTATCTTGTCACATTTTTATCTTGATATCTCTTAGAAGTAGTTGAGATTGTTTTTAAAGTTTAAGTGACTTCTGTTGCTATTTTTATTTGAATTTTATTAATTTACACATTATCGCAAAATTGAAACTTTCTATCCAAGAATAAGGTATTTACTTACATATTCAACAATTTTACTTCCCTAAATGGGTATTTAGATTTTATTCTGTTGTTTTCTGCACATTTTTTACTGAGATTACACCTAGATACTTTATACTCTTTCCATGTTTTATTATCCAGTAGCATCTGGATATGTTTGGAATGTTTTCATAATTCTTTGTAAATGATTATTGTTTACATGTGAGAAAGTTATTGTTTTACTTAGTCACCTTATTTAAGTTTTTTAGTATTTTTTTTTTCAGTTTTATCTCTTGAGTTTTCCAGATGTGCACTCGTGTTTACTCCTTGTATTTTATGTTATGTTCTTTCATAGAAATGCTTTTAGAATTTCTTCAACAAATTAAGTGATAGATTTTTTTCCCCTCTCCTCTCCTCTCTCTCTTTTCAGTTGAATCTTACCATCAATGTCTAGTTCTGTCACCTTGGGACAAGTTACTCATACATGAAAAAAGTGGAGTTTCGAGATTACAAAGTGGCAGTATTCGATACTTGAGTGCTAGTCCACTAAGTAGCCTCTTAGGCCCTCAAAATCAGATTGTGGAAACTTGTTTGCCTTCAGTCTTCCTCCCCCCTCCCTCCCTCCCTCTCGCCCTCTGCCCTCCCTCCCTCCCCACCTTCCTCTTTTCCTCCTCCACCCTCCCTCTGTCCTTCCTTCGCCATCCTCCCTGTTTCTCCTCCTCTTCCTTTTCTCTCTCTCTTTCTCTTCTTCCCTCCCTCCCTGCATCCTTCCCCTGCTTCTTATTCATGTATACTTTGAATCTAGCCACTATCCTCATCTAACTGGAAGGCATCTTATTTCAGTAGTTGTGGTGGAACTATGCATTTGATGTAATAAGCATCCAATTACGCCATTTTGGTGACTGGAAACTTTAAGATCAATGGCTTTCAGCCTCTAGCACTGCCCCTTTGTGAGGGGATTCCTTGGAGACCAGGGAGACTCCTGAATTATTTTGTGTTTTTTTCTACTTTCATCTTTTCCAGATTGTGTGCAACTCCTCAATCCTCACTCCTTCAGGACTTCTGCTGCATATTCTCCTTTTGCCTTGCCCTCCACTACCGTAAGGTCCTCAGTTTGACAGGAAACGCAGCTCACTGTGAAAGGCTTAAATCAAATGAATCTAGTTTCTGGAAATGTCATTATTCTAAAAGGAAGCACAGAAGGGAGGGCAGGAAAAATAGTTTAGATTTTTGTGGGGAAATGGAAGGTAAAAGACAAAATGAAAGTTCTGTTCAAGAGAGAGCAAACAGTCATAGGTTTTAAAAGTTGGTGTGTGTGTTCATTTTGCTCTGTTTTCTCTGCATGAGACGACTTCAGAGAAAAATTGGCTACTCTAAATCAAGTCTTATTAGTGAAGCTCAGGTCTCTGACAGGTGCTTGGGATGATGATAGAGGAGAATGACAATATAGAAAATTCTTACTTGCACGTGATGTGATGGTATTTACACCTCTGATTCTTTTATCAACAAATCATTGGTGAGGTCCTACTGGCTTTGAGGGGGATGCAAAGGAAGTGTAAGGCTAGCTTCTGCCCTCCAGTTGCTCCTGGGCACTGGGTCAGACAATGAAATCTTGGTACTTGGGAGTAGAGAAGAGTGCTAAACTCACTGTTGATGGATGAGGGGGATTTAAATTGTCAGAGAAATAGCCATGGCAGATTCTGAGCCTGGAGAAGAGCATGAGAAATGGGTTTTGGTTGAGCTAGTCCTGTGTTTGGTGTGAGCAGATTTATGTGAATGTGAGAAATCAAAGAAAACATTGAGCCTTTAGGATGAGGTTTGGTAGATACTGTAAGCTTTTGGGTGGGGAATAACTCAGTAGCTCTGTGAGGAGCTTGAATCTCGTGGTGTGTGGGGCAGTTTGGCAGAGGCAGGCATGTAAGTTAAGAGATGGCTATGCTGAAAGACCCAGAGCCCTGGCGATAGGAACAGCATTCTGTCGGCACGTATGAGAGAGTCGGCAGAAAGCCCCCTGGGATAAAAAAAAAATCATTTCTTGGAGTTCCTGGAGAGGAATGAATAGGATTGGAACCCCAGGTGTGGCTATTCAAAACAGGACTGGTGTTATCTCCCTGCTCTTGTTGGGGTCATGAATCTGGATGGAGTCAAGTTGTCATCTGCTAATTGAGCCTTTGTCATTTCAGCTTTTTCTTAAATTTTTTCCAGTTACATGGGATTCCTAATGTGTTGCCATAGCTTTTCCATCAATTATGTGTTGAATTCTCTTAAATGAAAAGACAGAACTATTATCACAATGGCATAAATAGAGCAGGAAATTAAAAGCTTCTGTTGGGAGAGGTAGTGACTAGCTTCCTTTCCTTTCTTTGCTAATATAGGATAGCTGAATTTGAGAACTGTTTGGTAACTGAAGATCTACAATGAATGCTAGTACTAGCAGGCATGGAGGCAGGAAGGGAAGAGCATAAGCTAGCTACTCCACATAGTCACTTTGTCATTCCCTGTTTTGGTTCTTGTGTAGTGAATAGGGGACTGAACAGGTGGAGGTCTGGATTGATGGGAGAGGCTGACTCCCTAACAAGCCTATTACCTTCCTCATTCCCTCCTTACATAAGCCAACTCAATGTTTTATGAGCCACAAGGTCCTTATTCCAAGTGCATCCTTGACCTGCAACATACCCAAACATAAACACCCGTATGTGGTGCAAAAATATAACCTGTTGTTGAAAATATTTTTCCAGTAGACTGAAAAAAGAAAATCTATCTAAAGTTGCTTAGGAGCACATGCCAGGGGTAAAACATATCTGTGGTGCCAGGTATCTGACCACCAACTGGTCAGCACATATGGTCTGGGATACCTTCCCGCTGGCAACCCGTGCCCTTGGCTCATGTACTCCAGATATAGCAGCATCCCTGTGAGACGTTTAAGCACTTACCATAAAATCTGGTAAATCGAGCTGTTGCACAAATTCATCAATATCAGTGCATTAAATATACCTCTGAATGCTTTTGTTTCATTCTTGAGCACCAGATTGTGTGGCTTCTTTGTCTAGGTTCACTGAAGTAGGGTGACATTTGTGGACAACTGATGATGACCCAAGTCTTTGGCACAGGTCGAAATTCTCACTTCCCATTTTAACTCTCTTGGATATTTTCCCATTTTCTGTCGCTGATGGTTTCTTTCTGGAAATAACTACTTTGACATTTGTACTGTGCTTTTCCTGTTTGTTGACAAAATTCAGTTGTATTTATTTGGTGGCTTTAATGTACAGAGTCTTTGTGCCCTTCTGTTTTACCTAGTTTTGAAAAAATGAATTCTAGTAATAGTAATAAAAAATAATAATATAGTAAATATAATGGCTACCTTTGAGCAAGGTGATGGATCCATACAAAGGGATCTATATGTATTGTCTTATGTATCATCTTAATTCTCTCTGTCAATAGGAGGGGTAAAATAGAACATACGATTTTACTCCTATTTTCTGGTTGAGGAAACAGACACATAGAGAGCTTGTGAAATGTCCTTAAGGTCTTATGTATTAAGAGATAGAACCAGAATACAAATTCAGGGTAACCTACTTCAAAAGCCTGCCAACTACAAGCTATTCCTGTACAAGCAGATTGATGAATGATTTGTATTGGAACTGCATAATAAATAAAGGTATATATAAAATGTAAGTTGTCTGACAGTCATATCATAAACAATTGTCATTGTTCCTACTCATCTCTGAATAACCTGTAAAATATGCAAACAACTAAAGGTCTTGGCTAGATTAATCTAACGATCTGATTAAAAATTTCAGATGACCTAATAAGCATTAAGAAGAATGTGGTACTTATTGGTTTAGCAAAATCATTTTGAATTTGCTTACAACCCACCCAAACTAAAGTGCTTTTTAGGAATTCAAGTATCAAGTTACCTTAAATTGTTTTTTTTTTGCCCCCATTTCTGTGGTGTTTATGCTTGTTGGCACACCCAACTAGCATCCCACAATGACTAAGTAATTTTTATTTATAAACAAAGGCAGCAGCGATTGGAAATCACAGCCAGTCCCCACAACACTGATAATGTGCTGATAAAACATGTCTTTTGAAACAATTGTGGGACTTTCAAAATTGCATGTGTCCAAAACAATGGAGGCATTATTACGGAGCCAAGTGCTGCCTGCCAGCCACTCTTCTCTTGGTAGATCCTAGAATGAGAATCCTTGGTAAACTCTAAAAATGTGGCAGTGCTAGTATTTGAATATCAAAAATTTAATCACTCTATTATTAACTTAGAGGTTTGTTAGTAGGCGATCTGTTGTCACAAGTACAAATCACAGTCTATGGAAAGACTGTTTTCTTCATGTCGTGTCTTGTCACTGGGACCCGTGGTCCAGAATCCTTGGCAGAAGTAATGGGGGTAGGATGGAGGTGGGGGAAGAGCATGAGGGGAGATTTCAAAAGCTATTCAGTCCATATATTTAGTTAGAAGAGAGTGAGGATTCTGTCAGTTTAGCCCTTTACCTTTGGAGTATATAGAAGAATTTATGGAGCTTTTTTTTATCAACTTGTCTTGATTTTGATTTAAGCGCCTTTATGTCCTGGTAGGTGGGATGGTTAACAGCATCTCCATTTCAAGCAGGGAAAAAGAGAAAGTGACTTGCCCGTCATCATACTTGCTAATTCCTCATCCTTTTGAATGTCATTTCCTCTTTTTTTGCTGGTGTGGTTTTAAGTGTCTAAACTTCTTAACCAGCCACCTAAAGCCCTTCCAGATCATATCTGGTCCTTGCCTCCTTTCTGAATTTGATCCCCCTTTTCAACTATTGCATATTTATTTGCCAAGTGCATTCTGCCTTCTAATTATGCCAAGCACTTGTGGCTGTTAATCATGCTTGCGGGTTCTCAAATGGAGGATTTCATGGGCTATAAAATGACCAGATAAATTAATAAATGGGCAGAGCTGATAATTTTATATTTTGGCAAGTAAGCAAATGAACGTCAAAATGTGGAAAGGACACAATCTCAGGGGGAAAATAAGGCCACTAATTACACTAATTAAATAAAATGTGAAAGCTTCACTCATGGCTTGTATTTCCCTCATTTTGCCAGAGAAGGGAAAAAATTGTTCTGGAGTGGCACTGGCCTGTGGCATTTGGAACTCTGTACATGCTGCTGCCTCTATCAGGGATTCTTTGCTTTTCTCATGCCACTAGCCTTTGGGTTCTCTGACCAAATCCTCTTAGTCTGTCAATTCTCATTTGCATATTGACCTTAGGAAAGTAGTGGCCCACTAGCTCCCCCTCCCTCATCTGTTCTTTCCTGCCCTACACTGCCCTGCAGTTATCTTCTCATTGGCATTTCATGCATTGTCTTCCATGCCCCCAGAAACAGGCTGCGTGGTTTATTTGCTGTGCTCTTGTGACAAGACAGGAGATCCGCACAGAGACTGCAGGCTGTTCACGCTCATCCACAAAGGTGAGCACGCCGTCTGTCGTCTTCTGTATTTGTTCAACAGCTTGTAATCAATATCCGATAGATGGAAAGATGGATGGATGGATGAATGAATGAGCAAATGAATGAATGAGTACCTACATGACCTCACTCCAAGCCCTTTGTCTTTGTCTTGCCTATCTTTGTGGCCTGCAATTTCAAGCACAAAGGATTTACTCAAACACAATCCGGCACTGAATTGAATTAATTTTGGGTTTGACCTCATTGCTTCTTCTATTTTTCTTGTAGAGGAAAACTAATTATGTTCTCCATTATCAAAGTGTCTGGAAACAGACTGCAGCTGCTGTGTGGAATATTTCATGGGCTCTGACGCTTCCCTCCACTCCCCTGGGTCACTTGTGTCTTTCTCTTAGTCTGTTCACTTTGGTATGCTGTGTTAGTCGTCGAAATTTTACTTAATTGTATGGTGAAAGCAATGTTAGATGGGCTCTGGAGTATGTGTGGAGAAGATTTGGGATTTTTTGGTAGTCTGATCTTTCTCAAGACAGAGGCTTTTGTTTTGCCTTTTCATTGTTCTCCCTTCAAAAATATACACCTATCTTTATGCTTTTAAAAAACAAATGGTCAAAACAATTTATCCGGAAAGGTGAGCCCAGGTCCTTGAAAGAGTCATTGGTGATGCACCTGCTTTTGCTGGAGACACGTGATCTCCTGGCAGCATGAGTGCCAAGTCGAGCATTTTCCCAGCTCACAAAATGAGTGACTCTCATTACCGGGTTATTGCACTGATTCTTGCTCAGACACAAGGGCACCTGCTTCTTGGCCTTTCTCAGAGATGCGCCCTGCAGATGGGAAATTGCTGAGAGCTGTTCTCCTAAGTTGTGTAGGCTCAAGAAGTCAAGGGTTCAGGTTGAGCTTGGGTCTAGGCCTTGGCAAATGCATCAGCTCCTCCTCTTGAATGTCTTCCTTTGCCTGCCGTGGCTTCTCTTTTGTTATAAAACAATCTGTATTTATAGAGTCAGGAAGACAAGTACCACACTTCCCCAGGACTTCAGTGCTTTATTTCCAATCCTTATATTCATTATCAACTAACTAATGTTGTCTCCATTTATGAATAAGAAAGCTAAACTAAATCGTGCAAAAAACCAGAGCATTCAGTGGTTTGACCAAAGGCAGACAGCAGTAAGTGGCAAGGTTGAGAGCCCTGGCACCCCAAAGCCCCTGCTCTTTCCTCCACCTGGCTGCCTGTCTCCTCAGGTGGCCTGAATTATACCTGCATGATTGTGTGATGCTGCTGAGCTCCTGTAAAGAGAAATGAAGAGCCTAACTCAGGGCATGTGTTGACAACCGTTTGGAGTGATATATATGTGATAGGATCTGGCATGTAGAGGATCTGGTGCAGGGTAAGAACTGAGTATTTGTCTTAATTCTTCTTTTCCCATTTCATCCTCCCTTCTTCACTGACCCAATCCTAGCCCCCGTCCCCCAGCTTTAACCATCCCCTGATGGTCCATCTGAGATCTGTTCTCTTCTGTGTTTCCCTTGGGGATATTATTTGTTCTTATAGGGTGAATATCAGGAAGGTGACTGTGACCCAATTGTTATTATTAGAATAAAAAGTGCTGAGAACCAGAGTTTGAGTTTAGGAAATAACCTCATTAGGTGATGGGAAGAAGTGCTGTTTTACAAGAAAGAGAAACAAGCAGTTAGAAAGGAGCTTAAGAGGTTGATGTACTGCTGTGGATATCGCCGGGTGGTAAAAAGACATGTGTTCTTGATGGTGTCACATGCCAGAATGTTCAGGATGGAGCAAGAAACGAGGCAAGGCAATGATTTGGTTTGGACAATGGATATCACAAAGACCTGGGAGAGGGAGGGTAGTGTGAGGGAAGGTGATGGGCCTGAGGCAGGTGAAAAGGTGGATGCCGATATACAGCAGGAAGTGTTTTCGGACGTTTGGTTGGTAAAAGTCCTCAGAGAGATTTTATCACATCTTAAGGAGGTGGCACATTGGAGAGAATTTTTCATTAGCTTAAGACAAATGTAAGTAATTTTATGGGCAGAAGTTATGGGTTTAATGAAGGAGGAGACTTTGAAGATGTCAGGGAATAGGGTAATTGTTTGGTAAATCTGTCATGGTTGAAGAAATCCTGAAAACATAACATCAAGATCACGGGGAGAAAAATTGCTAATAATCTTTTTCTCTAAGTGTTATATTATTTTTTGACTTTTCCCTTCTTCTTTATCCTTTTTTCCCCACATTTTCTATAACAAGCATCTATTACTTTTTATTTTTAGTAGCTCAAATGTGAATCATATTTAAATTAATAAATAATACAAGTTCATGACTCTGAAAATCTATAGACATATGTAAGATGAAAATTAAACTACTACCCTAACAGCTTATGCAAATTTTATTAAATTTATATTTATTTAAATTTTCTTTAAAGTACCTATCACCAAAATTTCACTTAGTAACCTTTTAGTTTTACACGTGTTTTTGGTTTTTATTTTATCATTATTTATTTTAAAATATTTGCTTTCTTTTCTCCAGTGTAGTCCTCAAAGAATTTCCATCACCAATTCATCCTTGCTTTTCTTTTTCCTTCTGACTTATTCAGTGAGCATGATCCTTTCAAGCTCTATCCATATTGGTGTGAACGGCATTAGTTTATCTTTTTTGATTGCTGAATAGTATTCCATTGTGTATATATACACCATATCTTCTTGATCCAATCATCTACTTTTGGGCATTTGGGTTGAGTCCAAGTCTTACCTGTTATACTTTTATTATATTATAACTAGTGCTGCAGTAAACATAGGGGTACAGATAGTCTTTTGGATTGATATTTCAGTGTCCTTTGGGTAGATCCCTAGAAGTAGGATTGCTGGGTCATACAGTAGCTCCATTTTTAGTAGTCTGAGGAACCTCCATACCGCTTTCCATAGTGGTTGGGCCAGTTTGCATTCCCACCAGCAGTGTAGGAGAGCTCCTTTTTCTTTTTTTTTTTTTTTTTTAAAGATTTATTTATTTATTTATGCACACAAGCACTGGGGTACAGGCAAGAGGTATGGTGGGGGGTGAGAGGATTCACCACAGAGAGCGGGAGCAGAACAGGCAGATCAACGGAAGTACACTGCTGAGGGGAGCAGCGGGCACAGCAGGAGAGG
>JAGFMF010011760.1:7314347-7383931 GCA_019455555.1 Galemys pyrenaicus | reverse complement strand
AAAAAAAAAAAAAAAAAAAAAAAAAAAAACACAAACCCAGCCCATATTTGCTAAGCTGTTCAGTCTAATTTGATGGTTTTAGAGGGTAATGATAAGCTTATTTTTATTTCTAAATGGAATACAGTTTAATTCACTGCTGCCAGAACTCAGGTACTTTCTTTTCCATTTGCCCTTTGGAGGCTACCTTGTGTCAAAGGAAATGATTAAAAGTAATACGGAGGAATTAAATGTTATCTCCACCTCTGACTAACTGAATACCGTGAGAAATCCATAACTCTTCTTTGATTCTGGCCTTCTCACCAGTACTGCCATCTCACCGAATTATGTGAGGGCCAGTTTACATAAGTAAGGTGTCCCCATAGTCTTTGTAAACTACAGAGCATCATGAATGTCAGGTCTTAGCCTCACCCTGCTGACCTTGGGCCGTGGGACTGGGGAGGGGGGCCTGTGACTGCATCTGTCAGGGGTCAAGGCAGAGAAATCTTCCTAGGTATTTTTGGCAGAAAGACATTTTTATATTGGGAATTAGGTGCTTAAAAAACGATTAGGAGAATGGAGAGGTGGAACTCATGTGGTGACCTGGGATTACTGAATTGAAGAACCTGCTTTTCTGCAGGGCTGGGAATATGACTTCCAACCTTCCCCTTCTTCCCAGTCTCACTCAGATGCATCTAATGGGTAAGATTCATTCCCCCCGGAATGCAGAGAATCCCAGGAGAGGCTGTTCTTACCTATCAAGTTGTAGCAAGGAAAAGAGGTTGAGGAAGTCATTCCACAGTATCCTCTTAGTGTAAAAACTGGTAACAACTTGGTATGAAATGAAGACTACATAAGAAGCGGTCTCCTTTGATAGCTCATCAAGCAGAAACATTTTTAAAGAAATCCAAGATTTGCTTTTGTAAATGAGAGCTTTCAGTCACACCAGCTGACTTCTAATGTTGCCCTAGAAAATATGTATGAAGAAAACAGATGACCGGTGAAGATATACTAGCCTTCCATCTTAACTGCCAGTTGCAGTAGTAGGTAACATTTTCTTTTGAAAGAGTGTGCACCTGAATTCTGTGGCTCTTAGGGCCCATTGCAAGATCAGAGAACCATCCCTGACTAATAAAGGAAAAATATGTTTTATTCGTCATTACGTCACTGTGGGTGCACAGTTTTTTGTCTGAACCAAATGAATGAATAGGTTTTTTTCAAAGGGTACTTGGTGTATTACAGCTAAGATTCTGAAATGACTCATTAATTTATAGGAATCAGTTTGTATCACACAATCAGTTTGTATCTACTCCCCTCCCCCCCTCCCCCCCACCCTGGTGCCTTCACCTCATTATTTCTTGGTGAACTATTTCTAGTTTATGGTCCAGGAATCTAAGTTGCGAGCTGACGGAATGCTTCATGTTCCCTGTGGGAAGGAAGCCCTGTGATGCCCCCCAAGGCAGACGTGCGGGCGAGTGGGCTCCGTGTTGTCAGTTCAGCAAAGCATCCCTCCTTCCCCTGAGTCTTAGCAAAATAATGCCAGAGCACTTGTTCTGCCGTTATTCTTCTGCTCGCTTATCTGTACTGTTGTGGTGGTTGTTTTGTGGCCAAGATGCAGTACAAGATATTTCCTATGCTGTGGGAAGTCGACAGGTCTAGAATCAGGGCTCTGTCTGTGCAGGAGGGTCCTTTGAGAAGCTGTGTATCTTGAGAAACTGCTTTGAAGCTCCTTAACTACAGTGAGTTGCTGCTGTTTTGGGTCACCCACAACTTCCTTTAGCTTTGTTACCAAATTTATTCTGTCCTGGCATATGCAGGGGTATGTGTAGCCGTGTGTCTGTGCGCCCTAGTTACTTGTGCATCTACACGTCCACATATTGCTAAGAGTCTTACCTACTGACCTCAGTGTCACCTTACGAACTGTGAGAAAGAGAAGCACGTCCCCGTTGGCCTGGTACAGTGCTCATGTGTGTTTGCCAGTGCTTTCATGTCTCCAAACCACCTGGGCTGAACCACTGCAGTGCCCTTGCCTGAACTGTAGGGGAGAAAGCAGGAGGTTTCGATGCAGCTGTTTCCAGGTGGCTCTACAAATGTATTTAGTTGAAATAATTTTTGGATATTTTTAGGTGTGAAGGGCCAAATTTTAAGGCCTACATGGTCTGTGCAGGGTGTGTGTGTGTGTGTGTGTGTGTGTGTGTAGGGGACAGGGTTATTGGACACTTTGAGAATACCCTATCTCCTGGCCTGAGTTTAGCTCCATCTTGCTTAGCCAAGGAGTCCCTTC
This sequence comes from Galemys pyrenaicus, assembly GCA_019455555.1. NCBI lineage: Eukaryota > Metazoa > Chordata > Mammalia > Eulipotyphla > Talpidae > Galemys > Galemys pyrenaicus. The sequence continues at coordinate 7,381,671 of JAGFMF010011760.1, read as the reverse complement.
TTAAACCTGCGTAGTCCCTTGTTTGTAGATACCACTAAATAATTCTGTTTTGACCTACGCACATTTATGTTCAGAAAGACCATACATTTCCTTGGAAAGGAGCAAGGGGACATAAAGAATGAATCATGACTGTGTTGATATCATCTGAAAAAAATCTGGTCACCATAAGCTCTCGAAATGTGCGCTCAGCTGCACCCACTGTGCCCTTGGCTGGTGGGAAGCCCAGCAAGACATTTTGTAGTTTGTCAAAATATGCTTGCTAAAATGAAGATGCACATTTCCCCCTCTTCACTTGTGAGCTTGATAGGATCCTCGCAGCTTCTGGAGGTCCCTTAGCTGTGCTGTGCAGCCCACCCCCGCCTTTTTGGTCTTCCAGTGAAAGTTGGACGTTACTTTATCATCACTAGCATTTGATAACTTACTTTTTATAAACATTACTCAGCAGGCTGTAACCATTATCTCAAACACATACCTTTTTTGACATGAGGGAAACCAATCCTTGGTGGGCACAGGGCTTTTCTGGCCCTCTGTTGGTTTCATGTTGCTGGGTTTGTATTGGCTGCTTTCCAGCAGACCTGACTCGGGCTTAGCCCAGTAGGTGCTTAATTGTCTCTGATACAGAATTGGGAGGTGGATAGTTCAGACCCGATGATGCCTGCAGGTGCCATCGAGCTCCCAGGCTGCTGCAGTCCTGCTCAGCCATCCTTAGGCTAAAGAGCCTCCAGACTGGTCCAAGGTTCCGGCAAGAAGAAGAAGGAGACAGAAGCAGAAGTACAGATTCCCGCTGGCGCATCACCGGTCAGAACTGATGGGTCATGGGCGTGCAACGCGGCGAGGGGGACTGCAGTTCTGGTAGTTCAGCTCCAGAAAGGTGTATGATGTGTACCCATCTGTACTGCCTGCCTCAGTGTTTTTCACATTCTCTCACCCTAGCCTTCCAGCAGCTAGGTGTGGTTATTATTCTGTCCCCCTCGTGACATGGATAAAGCTGAGACTGAGAGACTTAAGGTGCTTGCTAGTTTCTGAGCTGGCAGGTGGAATAGCCGGGCTGTACGTCAGTCTGGTTTCAGAATTTTTTTTTATTTATTCTCTTGTTTGTTTCTTAAAAAGATAAGAGTTCTAGATTAGTTGTTCATTGGCATTAATCACCTTGGAACAGTTTTAAGGTTTTTCACGACCCTTACCTGAATACTCTTAAAAGAAAGGGAGAACCTCATTTTGCAGCAATTTGAGTAAGAAAAGCAGAATGGATTTGCAGGCCAGAGGAGCTTCTAGGAACTGTACTTCCCCTAGAAAAGTACACTAGCTTTCCGTACAATGTTGTGTCTTTCACGCTGGGCTTCCCAATAGCTCACACTGAAAGAAGCAACAAGGCCACTTACACGCTCTTGATTTCTACAGTGGAAAAACCCAGGTTCTCACAGGAAAGCAGAATTATTCTTGCCTCTAGCTTCTTTAAGAATCTAGAAAATGGTTCTACTACCTTGTGACAATCCAGGCCATTTAGTCTAGCATTCTTCCTTGAATATCAGCATTAGAGAAATTTGCAGGGAATGGAGACTGTAGATCTGGGTTCTAGACCTGCTCTTTCTATGACGACATTTATGATCCTTACCTGTCACACACATTTTCTCAACCTGAATTTTATAATTTTCATTCAGGACTAGTAATACCTGGGCTTCATATTTCACTGTCACTTTGAGAAACAAAGTTAAAAATGAGACAATGGGTGTAAAAGTGCTTTGTAATAAATGCCTCACACACCTGCATAACAATGTTACGGTTTTTATCTGCTATTTTATAAGCATTTATGGCTCTTAGTCATTTTCTTGGCATTTTTGGTAATACCAAAGATCACTGAAAAAAATCACTAGAAAATAGATTAAATCAATTTTGCAGACCAGTTCTTAGTGAAAAGAGAGAAATCTACTGAATCTGGGATCTGAGGAGATACAAAGTTATGGCATAATGATGGCGAATGCTAGACTCTACCAGTACACAGTGTCATTGTAGTTGGGTAATAATTATGGTAGACTGAAAGTGAAATGTGGGGTGATTGTTAATTTCCATAAATTAAGGCTGTATATGAACAGTGGACTAATAGCAACTGTTCCTCAGATTTCTGGGTTGTATTTTTAAAATTTTGAGAAACCTCCATACTGTTTTCAGTAGGTGCTGGACCAATCTACATTCCTGCCAACAATGTAAGAGGCTTCCTTTTCTCTCCCTTCATTCTTTTTTTGGTCAGGATTGCTTTGGCTATTTAATATGCTGTGGTTATATTGTGGTCCCATGCAAATTTCTGTTGTGTTTATTCTGTTTCTTGATCTTTAGATCATGCTCAAGAATGCGTAGTGGTCTTGTCACCTTACATGACCTGAGTAGTTCTACCCTATTATCTGCAAGATCCAGAACTTCTGAGAAGACTTGCCTAACGGTGTAGGGGTAGGGGTGGAATGGAGGCAAGGCTCGGGGAACAAGGCTGACACGCAGTTTTACAGCTAGGTATGAGCTGGGAACTAGGAATATGGAAGGGCACCTTAGCTTATGTTTGAAAACAAGATAGAAGCCAAGTTGTGGGAGGGAGTCTCATCGCAAAGCCAGGGCTGGACGACTGTGGGCACAACCTGGTGGTGATCCCCACAACTTCCGGTGTCTGCTCTCCAGGCTATTCCCTGATGGCCAGGATTGGCTCACATGGCTCAGGGCTCAGCCTGGATCTGTAGTGACCCCAGACATGGCTTCAGGATGTATATAAAGATTGAGAATTAGACCTGAGAAAGCAGAATTTTTCAGAAAGAAATTTGCTTTCCTTCCTTATGTCTAGCTTGTAGAGGCTGACAGTACAGGGAGGGCAGAAGCTAAGTGAAAGAGAGAACCTGGGAAAAGTGTTAAGATACCAGCAGCTTGTCAGCTTATCCTTCTGAGAGGATAAGCGTGGTGGAGAAATGAGGATTGATGGCTGTGGGTCAGGACTGGCTGACTGCAACAAAAAGTGCCTTTTGTGGATTCTCACATATTTTATGCTCTCAAAACTATTAAGCTTAAAATTTTTTCTTGCCTAATTTTCTTTTCCCTGGTCTACCCAGAGTTGCTAAGGAAAAAAAAAAAAAAGTCGGTGCCGAGAAGAAAGCAATTGTAAATTAAGTTCATTCAATACTTTCTTTACCTCATTATGAAAGCTATTAATAAAGCACTGGATAACAACCCTTATACAGTAGATATCATCTGATTATTTTGCTTAACCATCTCTCTTCCTGGCTTTCACTATACTCTGACTTTATGTGGTCTTGGGTCTAAGCTAGTTTTCAGATGATAGCATGTGCATAAAGAATTGCTAATTCTGGAGCCACACTTGTAATTGTTTTCCTAGTTATAGCATCACGTAGATGTTGTCGGTAACACACAAGGTCCTTGTGTCATTGCAGAGATGACTGCAGGTGCTTCCAGGTCCAAGGGTGGGGACTGCTGAAGGACTTCCTCCAGAGAAACTCCTGTATGCAGGACGAGTGCGTGCGTGTGAGCTATAACATTTACTGTGTCAAGACATCTGAAAAAAATCAGAGTTGAAGTAAAACTTTAAGGAATTAATGTGTCAGAAATTCACTGGACTTGTTACCTAAATGAATATGCCCAATGCCAGCAAAGTTATGCTTCCTGAGATTCTGATAAGTCCAAGTAGGAAGTGTTCAACCTTTCATTCATCAGGTACACGCTGAACAACTACTACTATGTGCTGCCACCTGGGGAAAAGAGGGCGAGCAAAAGCAGACCCAGTTCATCTCCCTGGGTCTGTCTTTAAGCGCTTCCTTACCCAGTCATATGTTCAGCATTCAGCTAGCTTCCCTGCTGTCTCCTTTCTTTCCCTTAGTCCCTGCTCAGGTATTGACACCATTATCTACTCAGCCACCTAAGCTGGCTTGTTGGAATCCCTGTTAACTACTCTCCAAATCTAATTTGGGTTGTAAACATCTTTTGAATCCATCGCCTCTTTTCTTACCTGTCTGCCACCGTTACTTTCAAGGTCTGCATCCGTGATCTGGATTAACTCAGGAGCCTTCTAAAAAATTTCACTGTTTTTTGCTTCTTATATGTAGTTGATTTGCCGACTGTGTACATAATAGTCGTGAGACTGCAGCTTCCCCCCTGCACGTATGCATGCCTCTACCAGCCCCCCCCCCCCGCATGTAGGTATGCTTCTCATCTTCCTTCCTCCATCCCCTGGCTTCACTGTTTGGAACCTGCCTCTCTGCAGTGCCCTTTTCCCTGCTGCCAGTATTGACATCATAAATGTAAATCTGTTTATGTAACTTCTCTTTAGTCACTCCTCACTGCCTGCCACGCTAACAGGAGCAAGTGGCCAAGCAGCACACTCACCTACCAGAGCACAGAGTTCATTCGAGAAAACTCCCTGAGAAGGACAAGTGGCAGCTGGTTACTTTGTGGCTGAGTGTTCAATAATACATTCTCAATAGGTTGGTCTCAAAAATGTCTAATTCAAAACAGAACTGTTCTATATATAAAAAAGTATATGTAACATATATTTATATATTAAAAATAAGTAAGGTTACTGTTTCTGTGTTCTTCGAGTGGGTACCTAGGGCTGGGATTACTGGGTCGTATATCAGGCTGGAAGTCTATCAGTCTGCATTTGACCTTGTATCTAATATGACTTCCTTGCTAGTCTGTTTCCACATTGCAGCCTGAGTTATGATTGTAAAGTGCACATCAGATCATGCCGTCACTCTGCCCAGGACCCGTGAGTAGCTTCCCGTGTGGCCCTGCCGGTCTGGTACCTGCCACAATGTCCCGTCACACGTGGCCTTTTTCAGCTCCTCATCAACACCATTGTCTCTGCGGAGCCGTCAGCACCTTGTCCCTTTTCCTGGAACACTTGCCACCTCCTGCCTGCTTCTCCATGCTCATTCCTTAGACCCTGTTCGACTGTCATTTCCTCAGCGTGGGTGGGTCCTCCTCTCACTCGCAGCTTCTCATTCAGTGGTTTTTAAGAGCTCGATTTAAGGTGCTCTCTCAGGAGCTGGGGAGCTCCCAAGACACAGTGTTTCGTCTAGAGAAATAGGGAGCTGTGGTATCACAGTTACTAACGTAACGCCTGGGGCATAATAGAGATTCGGTCCATTTTAGTGGAATGAGTGAATGAGCTGGAATGCTTGGTTTTGCTGTGCAAGAGCACCAGCTCTAATCCTTGTAGGCCTGACCTGTTATATTTTGGCATTAATAGAGACTAGGAATTCATTGTTGGGGTGCGGGGAAATCCGTTCATCAGAGGCACTGACCCTCTTGGACTTAGCTCTTGGGAAGCCTGTGGAGATGGACACGCAGGGTTATAAGAGCCCCTTCTTGCTATGCTGTTTGGCCCTTGCACGTCATCTCTCAGTTATGGGTTTCAAGTGTTGTAGTGGAATTAAATCAAGGGGACACCACAATGGAGAAAGTACCGCTCTTTCTGAAGACTTGAAATCACAGGTGGCAATGCCAACTCAGTCGTCTTCCTTCTGCCCACCCAGAACTAAGTGACAGAAGCGGTGATGGAACAATGAGGTGGCGGCTCCTGGGTCCCTCCTGGCCATGAGCTGCCACCCGTGTGTTCAAGGGCCGGGCGTTGAGGCCTCGGTGCTCTCTCTATTCTTCAGTCTTCTCATCATCAGCTATTTCTGTACTAATTTTTACCACAAAATGAATGTGTGGGATTTGTATTTTGAAATCACTGCTATTATAATACCCACCATCTTTTAAATTAACATACTGCTTCCCTGCTTGTTTTCAAGTTATCTTGGCTCATCAGCAGGAGGAAAACATCTTTTCATCTCTGTAGCAGAGTGGAGCCAATATGTTTAGGAAAGAAGCCAATCAATATAACTCCCAAACAGTCTCTTGCCAGAGACAGTAATAATTCTTTAACCCCTTGGAACTCTAACCAGAAAGAAAGAGTTCAGCCAGATTTACAGACATTAGACTAGTGTGTGGTATGGGCAGGTAAAACAGTTGTCCTTTGACTTGAAAACATTGTGACTTTTTGGGAAATTAGTAAATGCCATAAAAGAAGCATCCACTCTAAGATTTCTTTTTTAGACTGTTAATCATGTTTTAAGGACATGGCCAGGTAATAAGTTAGCAAAATACCCTGCATTATTTAGAAGGAAGACTTTAACAGCTCTAACTTAAAAAATGGTTGACAGTTATTAAATTCTTAAGATACTTTCTAATATCATTACTGATTTTTGTGTTAGGAACAAGGGCGGATATATTCCCAATAGAAAATGCAGGTTTGAGTTTAGGGCAATACATAGTTAGTGGTAAGGACTTATAAGATGTGGGGTAGAAGAAGTGAGGGCTAGCAAACCTCACAAGGAGGAGAAAGGCAAACTATTGTCATATTAATAAAAATAGTGTCAGTAATATGTCATAGACAATGTCCATTAGAGAGAGAGTACCTGAAGGAAACGCAAGTTTTGTGTTTTCGGTTATACCTTGGAAGTCTTTATGTATAAATATCTCTTTTCATGTTTTCAGATGATTGAGATGTCTGGAGGCAGAACAGTGGAGGGGTGTGGAAAGTGTACAGAGGCAGAAGGGGAAGATGTAGGAAACAGGGTCCTGGACAATTTTCTGAAAACAGGGAAGAGTTCCATGGTTATTGGAGCTTGTAACCTTTAAGGGTATTAATAGCAAATATTTACCAAGTGATTTCCAAGTACCAGACTTAGCATTTTTTATAATTATCTTCTTATTAATTTTCTTAATGCTTCTATGAAGGTAGTTTCTTACATTTGACCCCATTTTATAGATGAGAAAGCTGAGGCTGACAGGTTCAGTAACCATGTCAAGTAACCTGGTCAGTAAGTGGCGTGTCCTTGTTCTCCATGGCTGGGCTCTTAGATGTTGACAGATGCGAACTTTAGTTGTATTATGTGTACATTATTGTTTTCTTTAGGTAGGATGGGTTTTCCCAGTGCTGAGGCTTCTGTCAGCTGACTCTGAACTTCAAGTAGCCTCATTTCTACAGTCAAATTTCTAGGGTTTGTTATTAGTTTGACTTTATCTGACCCTTTGTTTTGTTTCTCTGTATTGCACATGTAAGTGACACTGTCAGGTATTTGTCTTTCTCCTCTGACTTACTTAGCTCAACATTATCCCCCTCAGTGTATTTGCACACTGGGCTCTTCCAGTGGCACTTCCGCCTGGGAGTGGAGAATGCATTCTTCTGCTCCATGACTAAGAGTCACTGAGCACTGCTTCTGAGCCCGTGTGCATGCTCTTCATATTTCCTTCCCTTCCCACTGTAAGAAGTACCCCAAGGTTCTGAGGACTTTTGAAATCTGGCCAGCCTCTGGTCCAAAACAGACACAGTCTTGATTTCTGCTTTGGCATTCCTGGGTGAGTGGCACAAAGCTAGAGGGACGTTTGCCCCAGCCTTTTGTGTCATGATTGGTATGTGACTGTTTGGCACTCATTAAATGCTTGCAAATGTCCTTAATGGAAACGTGCCAGACACTTGTACTTCTCCATTTGTGGTGGGGTGGGGGGATATGGAGTTTAATTAGATGAGTGGTTTTTTGCACCATCAAATTCCCCAGGGGTGTCTCAGTGTCACTTTCAAAAATGAGAGAGACCCCCCAAGGGATCAGGGAAGGGTACCCACTCTTTGTCTCGAATAGCATTTTCTCTCGTTTCCCCATTTTTTCATGGGTTTTTCTCTGCCTGTGACCTTGTTTGTAAAGCAACAGAAGATTTCCATTGTGAAACAAGAATAACAGTAATAAATTGAAAGTCTCTGAAGTATTGAAGATATGATTTGATTCAATTTCACTTCTGTTTACAAGCCACTGTGCACAGCTTTAATACATGATTCTCATGACTCATTGAGCACAAATGAATTCTTATGTGCCTCTGATCTGCTTCAATTTTTGAGTATTCCTTGAGCTGGTAGGGGATCTTATTGGACACAATACCTCCAGATATTGTACATATTAAAAGTGAAAAATCATCTGCAGGTAGATAATGTAGTAGAGAAAGTTGGGAGAGTAAGGAGTTATAGCAGTATGAACAGGGAGACAAGAAATACAGGCTGTGTTGGAGGAAACAGGTAAATGAAACGGTGTGACGGGGATACTGGGTGTGAACAGCAAAAATGTGCTAGGAGAAAGAATGACAGAAGTTGGCATGTTGGTGGGTTCTGAGTGTCTCAAAATCTCTTGGATGTTCTTTTCTGTAGACAAAGGGCAACTATGACATATTTTCAAGTAGGAGAATGTTGTACCTTTGCACTAACCTTGATTTCTCGGTTTGTCTGTCTGGCTGCACGTAGGCATGTATTTACAGCTTTTTTGAGGTATAATTGACAGAGAACTACATGTACTTCTTGAGTATCATTTGATTCCTCTGGGTGCATGCACATCTGTGTGGTACCGTCATCTTTGTTTTAGAAGAATAAGTAGGGTGTGAGTGAAGGATGGATAATGGATCAGAAGTAGGAGCTGAATAATAATAATAGGGTTGTTTTTCCTTTTTTCCATATTGACAGTGAGGGTGGAAAGGGGAAGAATAGAAGAGTTTCTGCAAAAGTGGGTATGGGGGGAGATTGAGAGAGAGAGATGAGCAAAAATGACTCCAAGGTTTCTAGGCTCTGTTGCTAACATAAATAGTGGCTCATTGAAAATGAAAAGAGTTGTTAGTGATTTCTTTCCAGTGGCAGATATAACTCATCTAATCTTCACAACGAAGGATGAGGTGGGTGATATTATTATAAGCGAGCAGTAGAAGGCATGGGGGCTAAATAACCTGCCAGTGGCACAGAGGACACGCTGTCCGGCGGGCGTCCTGGCCCTGGGCGGTGCTCACGGCAGGAAGGGGCACTGCCTGTGTTCACAGGAGCAATCTTCCAGCGGTACCTCCACCCTAGCAGTGGAGAATGACCATTGCTGATGGCCACTTTGAGCTGTTCTGTATGTTCTTCGTAATCTCTTTCCTTCCCACCATGATAAATATGCCACAGTGCTGAGGACTTTTGAAATCTGGACAACCTCTGGTCCAGTATAGACATGGTCTTCGTTTCTACTTTGGCATTCCTGGGTCAGAGAGAATTATGAAATGTTTAATATCTCTGCTGAATGGTCACAGAACTGATGTTATATTCAACTTCAGATGTTTTATCTGGAAAAACAGATTCGATGTGGAAAATACATTACACTCCTTAGAACACTTAAGTGGTATTTTTTAGAAAATGGATTGAGTAAGCCATTTTAATAGGAAAACAGTGCCTGGCATATAAACACATCATTCAATTTCTCCATATGCATCCTGTGTAGAACGAATATTACTACTGAATATATCTTTTAAAAGTCACAGTAGTAGCAGAATGGGCAAACAAGTCTTAGCAGCAGCTTTCTGAAACTTCATTTTTATGTAATTGAAGAACAGTTAAACTTCCTTGAATGGTGGGGATGTGCAAATATGCTATAATTAACACTCATACATCCCCAAGCAAGGTTTTGGGTAATGTTTTATTTTTTTTTAAGGAATCAATAATTAAATATCTGTAATGAGAAACGTTTGTCTCTGAAATAAATTAACTAATTACTAGCTGTTTTCACCATAAAAATAATTACACATGAAAAGTAAGGAAACAGCTGAAAATTTAATATGGACTTTCAAGGGTCTACTTGACTGAAGAAAAGCAAACACGTACTTGCTTCGTTACTGGAAAGGACCAAAGCTGCTTTTGATTCAGCAGCATCTTGTCATTTTGCCTTTCAGCTGGGTGCCATGCTTGCTAGTAATTCATTTGTGGGAAGTTGCCAATCGTTAGTTGAAATAATAAAGTGGGGTACAGAGATAAAGAGATAGACGTCTGAAGTGTATTGTCGCAGGGCTGGGGGCTTAATTGATGCACTGGTTAGAATGTAATTAGGTCCTTGAGCAGGGCAGTGCAATTAAATATGTCAAGGAGGGCATAATTAGATGGGTGGCTGAATGGTGTAATTACACTCATAAGTGGGGGCTATAATTAGATGTGAGGCAGGGGGTGTATTTAGATGCCTAGGTTGAGGATATAATTAACATATGGGCGAGAAATTAAATTATGTGTGTGGGTGAAGCATGATTATGTGTGGGAGTCCATGTGGGTGTGTGGGTGAGGGTACGTGAAAATGAACGGGTTGGAGTGCAATTAGATGTGTGCGTTCATGAGCTGATGGACAAAAACTTGAAATTTTCATCAATAAGTGTGAGCATGTTTTGACATCATGACTAATAGCAGCTGGCATGGAGTGGCAGCCGTTCAGGTCAGGGTGAAGGATTGCAAATCAGAGCTGCTGCTTTTCTGTTCAGACTTAAAGCCCCGTCTAACATGGACATGGATTCTTCTTCCTTACCTCAAGGTAGTGCCTGAAGGGGTTCTGAATATGGATGGCTTGGTAATTTTTCTAGCTTTAAGACCTAACTGCATGACAAGGGAAACTTTCTTCCCCTTCTTGTTGAGAGAAGAGTTTGGGAGGTAAGAGTAAGGTAAAACAAAACAACTCAACCGACCCACAACATTTCACTTGAGTTGTGAAGTAAAACTCAGTGTCAACTCTTTAAGTTAAAAGCTATCAGCATTAAGTTAGATGTGTAACAGAATCAGCAAAATTTACCTTGGCTGTTTGCTTGAAAAAAACACAAAAAAAGCATTTATTCAGAATTATTTATGGCACTCCCTTCCACTCCCCCAAATATAAAAGCGAGATATAAAGAATGTAGGTTACAGGTGATAAAGGAACATCAAATAGTAAAAGGAAGCTAGACAAAGATGAAGGAATTGCAAAGAGGGATGCAAAAGCGATTTGGGGTATCTGAGAAAATTGCATCGAAGCTGTGAAATATGGCAAGAGTTACAATAATAATCCAATATATCTTTTATTATATTTATTTATTATTTATTTTTGTGTAGGATATCTGAGGTGTGGGCTAGAGGTGAGGGGTAGGGGAAGGGTGAGAGGATTCACCAGAGGCAGAGTGGGGAAGAGAACAGGAGGACTGACGGAAATACACTGCTGAGGGGAGCAGTGAGTGAAACGAGAGGCCTGCTGTGCCTTGTGGGTCAGCCCCTAGGCCGGGCATCAAACTCAGGCTATAGTAGTGAGAGTGCTGAGACTTAACACCTAGGCCACCAGGGAGGCACTTATGTTTAAAACTGTGGAGTCTTTTGTTACCATCTTCAGTAGCAGGAGAGCATTTAAAAATACAAGTTTGTTGCTTTGAAGAATTCTTTGAGATTAAAGGTATTTTAAAAAATTGTTTTACTTTTCCAAGAGGTAATATGGGTTTTGCAAGTCTGTATTTTGTTAGGGAATGCATACGCCTTCGGAGGTTTGTTACTGCACTGCACCCTGCAGCAAAGCCCGGATGGTCCTCCCCCACAGTCCCTGGACCCCTGTCCCGCACTGTTCTCTACCCCCACACTCCCTCACTGGTGGCCTCGGTTCTGCAGTCAGATTTCTAGGACTTGTTAGTTTTGACTGTTCCTTTTTTGTTTCTTTATATTCCACAGATGAGTGAGATCACCCAGTATTTATCTTCCTTCTGACATTTCATTAACATAATCCTCTCCAATTCAAGATATTTAATTGTCCTCTAGTCCGTTAATCTCATTTCTCATAATTTCAGATGCCTCAGTCCTGCTAGGGCCTAGGTTGCTTCAGACAGAGCACCACTAGAGATTAGACACTACCTTAGGAGGCCCTGTTTGCTTCTGGGATTCCAGAGTTTTTGGCTTCCTGGTGGTGCCAAGAAGCCTAAATTTAAGACTTGTTATTTTGCATCATTTAGATGTGGGGACAGTACGGCCTGCCCCCTAATCTCTGGTCCTGTCAAGCAGTGGTTCTATAGAACATTTATTTATCCTTTGATTCTGTTTTACATCAATGCTAATTTTTTTTTGTGTATTATTGATATGCCTCAAAGATAACATTTCTCAAAGATATAGTCAGAGGTGGCCTCATTAAAATGTATATTTCTGGAAGAGTAATCATAGTGTAGTTTAATCTAGCTCTCTATCTGTAAGTGGTTTGCATTTCTCTTTCTCTCCTTGTCACCTCCCCTCTCTTCTGCTCCTAAGGCAAGCTCAGACTCTAAAATAGTTAGTGATGGATGGTGACTAACTCAGTTGCTTCTAGAGATAGTGTAATTATCATGCAAGTCATCTAGTTGTGTCTGTGGGATGGAAGAGAAGTACATGAAGTTTGCTTGTGCTGTGCTGGTGACTGAGGTCACTAGCCCCTAGTGCTTTGATGGCTTTGTGTCTTGCATTGAAGAGAAGGAAGAAGCAAGGTTTGTACTTCTCTTCCATCCCACAGACACAACTAGATGACTTGCATGATAATTACATTATCCCTAGAAGCAACTGAGTTAATCACCATCTATCACTAACTGTTTTAGGGTCTGAGCTTACCTTAGACAACAAAAATCTGATAAAATAACTTATTGAATAAATTTTGATCATCTGATCTGTGCTTACTTTGGTTATAGAGTCTTGAGCAAATACCTGCCGGGAGTGACACAAAAGTGCCCATTTCAAAACAGTGATTCATACAAATAGTAGATGTTCACGCAAAGGTCCGGTGATTGAAAATACTTTGTCTAAAATCTATATAAATCCTTGAAATCGAAAGTATCGCCTTCAAAAAAGAAGAATATATTATAGTGTTTAACAAAAATTTTCCCAGAAAGCATGTTATTTTAATCGTGTTATTTTTAATCACTAACATCATGTTTATAGAGGACTTCAGTTGCCTGGTGATGTTCAATGCCTCACCTAACTTTAATTCTCATAACCATTCTGGGAGATTGATGGGAGAGTTATTATCATGTCTGATTTCCAGTGGGGCACTGAGAGTTTGAGGGGCCTAGCAAGTCAGAATCTGAATTCAAATGCTTCGTCTAATATAGTCATTAGCAGATAGGACAGTGATAAACATTGGAGAAAGATACATGAGATGAATTTGTGGTTGAACAACATTCTGAGCTCATTGCTAATCCTAACTGGTAAGGCCTAATGCATCCTGTTATTTAGAGTACTATTTTCGTCAGGTAAACAGGAGGAGTGTACTATATTTTCAGATTCAGTAGGTATTTTCTTGCATGAATGCAAGGAGACGCATTGGAGGATGGGGGAGTTGCAATACTTTAATAAGAATACTTCTCCAAATCATTATATGAGGTGAAATAGATGATCAAAGACACCTTATACATGCATCATTCTGGTAAACATGGACTTATTGCTAAATTGAGATAGTCCATGTTGAAAAGAAAATAATGATAGTATTATCTCAATTGGATTTTAAAAAATTCCACAGTATTTCCTCAGTTAAGTCCTTCATCTCTCTTAAGTTTCGGTGAACTATTGTTCACTGATGTACTGTCGCTGCCCAGGAGAGTATAGTTAGGCTCTCGAGAATATTCGGGAAATATTTCTCGAAATGAGGTGAAGTCTCTTGCGTGAAGGCTAGCAGTTGGTAAGATGAAGAAGTAGCAAGCAGGAAAAAGTTCAGCAATATCTCCTCCCTCTACCCACCAGACTTTAATCAAAGACTTAAGGACATTTTACAGTATGTGAGTATAATCGTTACATTTTCTGCTCATAAATTATTCCACTCTAGAAGAATGAGTAGTTAGTGTTTGATCAAGTGCCCCAAGGACCCATAAACTCTAGGTGTTTTGGGTACGAACAAGGCATTGAACCATGCTAGGGATGGGAAGGGGATGAAAGAAGAAGGGAGAGATGAGCGAATGGCCACGCCAGTGACGTGATCTTTATGTGCCTCCTCTCATATAGTTCTAAGAATACTCCCTTTTAGACAGGATGTGGAATGTGAGGGGTCCAACAGAGCCCCCCCAGTTTAGGAATTAGGAGGTAGTGCTTGTATTAGGTTTATGTTGCTGCTGCTTCCCAAATTCGTGTGCTTTGGACCCGGATTCTTGCCTGGAAATCTGGAACTTCTCTTTAACAGTAAGGGGTATTTTCAGTTGGCTTTTCCTAAGCACACTAAGTATTAGCTGGGTTGAGTGAACCCATACCTTTCTAGCATACTAAATGCACTTAGCTCAGCCCGCGTATGTGTTACTCGCTGAACTGGGATTGATACAGGGTAACCCTAATATAAAGTGGGTTTCCCTGACTGGGTTTTTATGTGTGTGTTTAAAAGGTTTTTATAATAAGCTTTAACTGCAGGCACATGTGACAGAAGTTATTAAAGGGCTTTATTTTATAAAAGAAGGGGAATAAAGTAGTAATAACATAAAGAGAAGAGGGTGATACAAATCCCTAAATATCGTACCAGATCTTCCGAGCTGGAACCCAACGGCACGTTGAGAGCTGGCTCTGAATCAAGGGAGATGGTTTTAAATGAAGAGAGAGTCCAAGGTTTATATTTCTGGTTTTATAACCAGCCCGGCTGCTTAACTCCACCCTCAGTTCCCAGTGATCCGCTCTTCGATAATCATCTTATCGTACTTGTGGTTCTGGAACACTGGTGGTCTGGAGTGGGGGTTGGAGGCCATAAACTTATTTGTGTAATCCATTCAGGGCTGCCTTTCCCCCTGCTAGGATCAGGCTCTGTCTCCACACAGAACCAGACTTGTCCTTGTTCACATGACCAGGACCCTCTTTGGTGTTAGGGCTGCTGATGTTTTCGGCAGTTGTCTGACTTAATCTGTCAATAGCATTTGCCCCTTTCCGTCTTGAAAAGGAGGACCCCTCCTCAGTCTCTTCTGTCTTCCTTTCCACTTCCTTACTTCTTGCCAGGGCGTCCTAGGATTCCGAGCTTAGTCCGCTTCTCTTGCCTGTCTCCACCCCTCCTAACTGTAAACACCTCCTGATGCTGATCTAGCTCAGCTTTCTCCCAGAAAGATCAACTCCCCGACTGTTCTCGTATGTGGTTGCCTGCTTGACATTGCACTGCAGCCTGTCAGACATCTCACCTCTGACTCCTCCAAACTGGGCTCCGGCTGTGCCCCTGAACCTGCTCCTCCTGGAGCTGCCCATATCCCAGTCATTGGCAAATCCATGCTAAAAACCTTGGTCCTTGGCTTCATCCTGTGTCCACGCTTTCCCGCTTACCCCACTTGCAGCATACCAGCAAATGCACTCGGCTCTTCCTCCAGACGTCTCCAGAATCTATTACGTCTTATCCCCTCCACTGCTCCCTCCATAGTCCAAACTGCTGATGTCTCCCTTGTCACTGTCACAGGACACTCCTAACTGGACCTTTCTTTCTGGTCAGAGTGTCTGCATGCTTAGTCACACCACGGTAGAGCAAGCTTTGCAGAGGAAGTCATGCCTGTGCTCTCCTGACTGAATAAAAACCGGAAGGGTAGATTTGAACTTGATGTAGTCTTTGCACATATTGATTTTTTCCAGTGATGCACACCTGAAACTTCTATGTTGTAAATGCGGTATAACCAGTTAAAATATTTCCTATAAATAATTTGAAGTAAAAAACCCTACAAGGTGCTATAAAATTTGCTCCCCAACCTCCCACCACTCAGCTCTCTAATCTACTCCCTCCCTGGCTTGCTTGTCTCCAGAAACAGCAGGCTCTTTGCTCTCCATTTCACACCCCAGGACTGTTGCCTCCTCAAGCTCTTTGCAGCTCCCACACTTCTCTTTGAGCCCGACTGCCTCATCCCCTCCAGGACTCTGTCTCCTTTGCATTCTCCCTAGCCCTGAGCACCTCTTGAAATGGCAGTTGCCCTTCAAAAGCCTTTCCTGGTGCTGTCATGCCGGTGGGTTCTCTCCACAGCCCATGTCACCACCTGCCATACTGTTTCTTGTACTCATTTGTCTGCTCATTCGTTTACCCGAGACAGTGTAAGCGCTGTGGGAACAGGGGTATTTGCTAATGTCCCTGTCGCCCCGGAGAGTGCCTGGATCTCAGTAAATGCTGGTGGAGAAAATGAGCTGATAACCTGAGCATAAATGCTGAAATGTACATCTAACAAATTACAGCTCCATGCAGGTGTTTCTAGTGTTGATTTCAAACCTTCCATCAGAAGGCACTGAGAAAAGTGTGCTTGGGGTCCTCCCACGTCATCCTGGGACGTGTTGGGGTACTGACCCTGAGCTGTCCCGTCCCTCATCCTCACCCTGCGCTGGGGCTCACTCCCTGGTCTTGGTTGTAACGGTCCAGGCGCAGGCGTTCTTGACTACTGGCGCGCGCTTGGGCTTACACTCTAAGGGCTACAGCTTCTTATATTTCATCACCTCTGCTGTTCCTTTTAAAACTAGAAGTCGAGGAAGTAAAATTCTTTCTGTGCTGCCTTTAGGGTCTCTCAGCTACCAGCAACCACGTCGACTCATGACACTGTTTTTCTGGTTAATTTATAGCTGTGTGTTAATTTATAGCTGATAGTACATGCACCAGGAATGCATTTTACTCCAGTTTGTCTTTTGGTATAATTCGTATTATTTGCTGAAGAGTCATCCAGGATGGCCTCCTTAATTTCAGTGTAGTTGTTATTGTTTCAGTGTACAGTTATGTGTGTGTAGGGTCTTCTCCCAAAGAACTCCACTGGCTCTGCATTTTCTCAGCCAGCAGGAAATTCTGCCCTAGGCTTTTCTTGCTGACTCAGCTAAAAGAGACCTGATGCTGCATTTCACTTTCAGGGACAGGGGAGGGAAGGGAAGGCCGTTCGACCTTCCCTGGTACTATAAATAGCACTTTAGGGAACACTCAAGTACACTGACCATTTTAGCATTTTCTTTACAGTCGGCTCATGTTTGCAGAAAGTCACATGTTGTCTGCGCTGGTACTAGTCATTTGCCCCCGGTGCCTCCTCAGTTCCAGGCAGATCCCAACAGGATGTTCGTTTGCTCATAAACATGGCCTTTCCTCACAGTTGACTTCTGTGCTTCTGTTTGTGCTGCTTTCTCCGCCTGGCAAAATCCTACTCACTCTTTTGAGATTCAGCTCAGTGAGGAAGCTTTCCCCGAGTCAGCTGGGCAGAGGTAACTTGCTGTCTTCCCTGGGATGCCCCACTTCTGCTGCAGCAACTTCAGCATTCCCTGCCATATGAGTAGCCATGTGCACACTCTCTTCACCTCCCCAACTGAGAATCTGGAGGCTGGGGACTGAGTATCTTCATATTTATTAGCAAGTTACCATAGGAAACTCAGCCACATTTGTTGAAGGAATAGTTGCCAGAATGAATAAATGAAATTGTTGCATTCAAGCAGGGGAATGGAATTCATTTGTGTTTATTCCCATTTCACCTTCTTTAAAATTAATCCTGTGTTTAGTTTGGCATTCTCTGTTTTTCCCCAGTGGACTCTCCACTGTATGCATGGCCATTTAAATACATTTCATGGAGTTAAACAATTTTTTGTTTAATTTTGACAGAACAGGCTAGTTTGTTCCTTACAACTTGTTGGCATCTTTTTACGTGCTCTTTTCACTCTGCCCAGTCGTCAAGGAAATTCCTCCAGAGAGTTGGCTGTAAACGATGATTTTGTAAGCAGTTGTGTGTTCTCTGCAGTGAAAACCCGCCTTGTTTTCTGTTGCTAGGCGACCCCATTCCAGCTGCCCTTGAAGAAATGCGCGGTGGTGGGAAATGGTGGGATTCTGAAGAACAGTGGCTGTGGCCGTCAAATAGATGAAGCAAATTTTGTCATGCGGTAAGAGAGAGCCCCAGTGCGCCTCTGCCTTTTCTCTTTTCCCCCTTTCCCACAAGCCCCGGGGGGCTTTCAGAACCAGTCACTCAGGATTAATAGTAGTAGCTGCTCTTTAGCTTTTCTTAAAGTTCAGATACAAGCGAGTTGAGGAGAAGGCCAGCAGAACCAGGGAGCATGCCCCAAGAGAGAACAAAGCCCAGAAAGGCTCAGAGATCACCGTAGGGAGACCCCATAAGCGGAACAGTCAGATTTTATTTCAGGTGACACAGTCGGGTGATAAAAACTTGAAAAAAGACAAACTCTCTGTGTGTAAACATTTTAATGTATTCATGTCTTCGTGTTTCACAAAAGCGTTTGCAGTAGCAAGTGGGATTTGAAGAAGGATTTGATTTGTGCCTGGCTAGGAAAACTGCAAGGAAGGAGGGGGAATTCATATGGCAACAGGGGAAAGCTTGGAGAGGCCCGAGCAAGGGGGATGCCATTTCCCACAGGGGCTGTGAAGGAAGTCTAAGTCCCACCCAGGCAGGTGTGGGGACCGTCAGAGCACTGTGGCACCGACCTGCGTTGTCAACGATTCTGACGAGAAGTGAATACAGTTAACAGCCAGGTTGGTTATAGGCTTGGGGTGACCTGAGAGGGGAGGACAGGGAGCAAGCACATGGAGGGTGGGAGGTGGCGCTCCAAGAAGCTGGGCTGGATAGGAAGTAACCCTGGAGAAAGGAAGTGGCCAGAAGATGGAGACATTCAGGGCCTGGATGGGGTGGCAGGTAAAGATGAGGGAGCAGAGGCATATTGGAATCAGGGTCAGGAAAAGGGTGCCCTGGAGTCTAGGATTTCCGAGCTTTGCTCCTTTGGGGCGTGATCAGCTGCAGTGACCCACCTTCATGGAGGTGCCCTGGCATGGTTTCTCCTCTCTGTTGCAATGATGAGTATTATTTTGCAATATAGACACAAACATTTTCTCTTACGTTAATACAGATGTGTTCGTTGAACACCTGCTTGTGGGCCCTTAGCTGGGTCTGGAATGAGAATTCTACATTTCCATTAAGGATGAGAACCTGGGGAGGTGCATCAGAGTCAGAGGGTGGGGAACAGGGCTCTTCTGAGGAAGAGTGACTGGGCTGAGCCCTCGGGCTCTTCACTCTGGGCTCAGGCGCAGCCTTCCCATGGCGCTGGTGTGGGAAAGACGCCGAATATCCCTCCGATACAGTGAGCTTGGGGAGAGTGGGTCAGGGGTGGAGTGCTGGGGGGCACCCTCACCTCAGAAGCATAGATGAGCAGAGCAGAGGCGGGGGCCAAATTCTGGCTTCCATTCCAGTATTTGGCACCGGAGGAGTCTGGAGAGCCCCTGAGGAAACTAGAAATAGAATAGTAGAGTGGCACCCTCATCACAGAACTCTCTGGCTCTGCGATCTACAGTGCATCATTTCACCTTTGCTACGATCCGCTCCGCTCTTTGGTCTGTCGAAGAGGTGGGAGCAGACAATACCTGAAGCACTTCCGTGGTGGAGACGCTGATGTTGTGTGTGTCACCTGAACCGCAGATCACGGTTCTCACTGCTCTCGAGTATAAGTTTATTTGCTTTTTCTAAGAAACAACGTGAGAAAGGAAGGATGGGCAATATTATACTCACAGATTCATATATAGTCAAATAATATAAACGTGTTTTAACATTATTTCTGAGTGTGCATGTGTGTGTCGCTGCTTTTAGGTAGATGGGCATTTTAAGCCTAACTCTAGAAATCTAAGCCTAATCTAGGGGATTATCTAGCGGGGCCATATTTATTGCAATGAATAAACAAGACTTGTTTCCATTGTATACAATCAGTGTTGAATATTCAAATTCAGAATTAATGAATGCCTGGGATTAGAGTTCCTGGCACAATTTATAAGCCTAAGAGGGAGCATAAGCATAACATTATAAACATAAGAGGGAGGTGAGGATGGAAAAATATCAAAGATAATGGCATTATAACTAGAGCTATGTAGATATGTTTCTTGGATTTAATATCAAGAATAGCATCAAAACACATTACACTTTTTAAAAAAAGCCTTTTGGTTGACAGTATGTTAAATATTGATACATTATAAATTATTCTTATTTGATCCTGTATGGATCTATTTAAAAATCATTACTTAATACACATTTTTGGTCACCCTTAGAAAATTAGGGTAGTAGTCTATACTCAGAATTAAACAGGAGTAAATTAATATGACAAGAAAGCACATACTAGGTCTGATGCTAGACTGTAGGGTTCATGGACAGTTAACAGTGAGAGAGGAGACCCCAAACTAGCTTTATCTGTCTGCAGTGATAAATGCCAAGCTTCAGTTCAAAATGTCTGACAGTATCAGGATCTAACGATACCATCATTTTCTTTGCTTAAATCTTTTTTAATACTCATAATGGTAAAAATCAGTTTCCTATTTTTCATTTGCACTCTAACCAAAAGCAGTACCTTTGTAACAAAATAATATTGTTGAGTAAGATTTATCTGGAAGGTTTGCAAGACCAAGGTATCAGGGATGGCATTTTGGAGTAGGACTAGTTGATTTAAGGACAGAAGTGAGGGCAGTATAATTTTGGTGCCTTTTGAATATGCTCAAATGTGTGTTTTGCATAGCTAAGTATAAATAAAAATTTAAAAGCAGTTTTATTATTATTATTTTTTTAATTTAAAGATTCCTCTCCACCAAACCCATTCCCCAGCCACCTTTGCTCCCTGATTCAAAGAATATTCATTTCTCATTGATTCTGATCACATCTTTTAGGATCATGAGCTCAGTTACTCGGATGCTCTAGCTGTTAATACCTGCTAATTGTGCCAAGAAGCGATAATGCAAAGTTTGAAACGCTTTTACACAATTATGCCTTATTAGAAACAATTTGACTGTATTAAATGTGCCTTTTATATAAATCTGTGTAATTATCAATTTAAGAGTTGAGCTAAAATTACAGTGTGCTTTTTTTTCTAAGAGCTACAGTGAAGTGTATGTGCATTTGCTCTCAAAGAGAAGGTTTACCCAGAACTTAAGACTGATACTTACACCAAAAATACAGTGTCATTATTTTCTGCAAATGCATTTGTAAAATGTTGTCTCTCTTGTTTCCTGCATTTCTCTCAGTTGTAGAATTTTGAAGTACCAGCAAGTTTTTCTTGAGCTGTTACTGTGGTAGGAGGGATGAAGGAACCCACACACATAAGCCTCAGGTCTTCCTACAAAGAGCACACAGAAAACGTATTGACTCTTGAAAACCAACTTGTTTCATTTAATAGTGACTGGTTGGTGACACTTCCTAGCCTTAATTCAGAATTTACAGTTTTAATATGTTGTGGTTGTTTCTCGAATGTTACCAAGAACCAATGTTTAGCCCATCTTACCCTGTAATTCATCTTTGCAGGGATCAGTGAAGTCACACTGATCTCACGTGGTCAGCACATCTGCCTGTGAGCCTGTTGTTAGTAAAAAAGCTCACTTCCTCATGAGGGTCCTCAGAAACCACATGGGATATAGTGGCCTCCCCTGACTGGGTACGCCTCAAGCCCCTTCTGAGCACCCCACAATGCTTATTCTGTTCCCTTTCAGTGGGCACACAGCAGAAGTCACCAACTGGCTGATAATTAGGTTACTAGGAGAGCCAGTGTCTCATCACCAGAGAGCAGATGAAAGCAAGATCCCAGTCAGCCTAGACAAGTTTCTGCCCAGGATGCCCTGATGTGGTTGGAGTCACAGGGCACTTAGTGACCTCAGACCACTCTGAGGCGCTTGAGCTGTCAGCTGAGTGGGGCAGAGGCAGTTTCATGTCTTGGAGACATCTGTAAAAAGATCAAGTAGTTGGGGAGTAGTAGTATTTGTAAGATGCCATTACCTGCAAATAAATGATGCTCAAGTCTGTTGAAGTAATGGCAAGTTAGAGCTGCTTGATTAGTAGGAGTTAAGTTAGAGATACCGGTGGAGAGGAGAAATTAGGACACAGTCTTAAAAGAAAACCTAGTGGAAGCTATAGGTTCAGTTGGGCTTTCATAAGTAATGAGCGTTTAATTATATTGATGTGATATTTGGAGTTTTACTATGTGTGAGGCATCGAGGTCAGGGCTTTTTATACATTTCTTCCTTTAATCCTGTATCTACCTTATTAGAGTGGAGAAGTCATTAGCCTCACTTTGTATAGTGGGGAAACAGAGACCAGGCAGCTGAATTAACTCTTCTAATGTCACATTAGCAAAGTCAATGGATTTGGATTTGTAGTTTCCATATTTTCCATGACAGACTTTCTTAAGACGTTGTGGCCAAGAAAAGCAAGCTGGGCAGGAGTGAGGAGTGAGGGGTGTGTGAGGGAGGAGGGGGAGCCATTTCCATCTCCAGGAAAGCTACCTGCACCCATTCTTTTGCTGAATGGGGAGTGGTGGAGAGTCCAGGCATTTCTTTAGATGGAAGAGTGCTGTATTTTCACCAGTGGCCACCCATATACTGGTCCTTTAAAGTAGGACATGCGTTAGCAGAGTTTGTGCTGAATGTACTATTATAATTCAGAATTAGGGCAAGAAAGAAAAACACAAGCAGATGCAATTGTTCCCTGTCTCTTGAGGATTGTGGGTCAGCAGAGAACACTGTAGGTCTGTGACCTCTTGTGTCCCACACCCCCCCTCCTGAGTCCTCATTTCAGGGCTGATACTCTCTGTCCTGTCACCTCAAAAATTATTTTAAACAGGATAAATTTATTCTAGTTATGCTTCCCCTTCAGAGACGACATTCACCTCTAGCTGATTTTTTTTCTTCCCTCTAAAGCAGGATGGTATTTATGAAAGCATTTGAAGATGCTGATAGTCATCTAACATCCATTAAAATATAGAGGTGATAAGAACTTGCGTATTGAGCTAGATCCAATAACATTCCTAGTTGTCATGATAACTGACCTGATTTAAAAGTATGCAGATCACTCTAAAATGGTCATTCTTGTTTCTCTAGATGCAATCTTCCTCCCTTGTCAAGTGAATACACCAAAGATGTGGGAGCCAAAAGTCATTTAGTGACAGCGAACCCCAGCATAATTCGACAAAGGTAAGAGGGTATGACTTCCATTTGTGTCCTCACAAAGGGAAAGGCTTTTGAAGTATTTTTAACATCATAAAGACAGTGAGCCCAAGTCAGTTTGGGAAACAAAGAAGAAAACCATCTGGACAGCCAGGAAGGATGAAGGAGGGAATTGTAAATAAACGAGACAGGATTATGGGTATCCAAACACTACTTGACATTTCCTCCAGGATTCTGTTTCTTGCTTTTGAGATGCTAGAATCAACACAAAGATCCATTATTTTGTTCAAAGAAGTAAAACGATATTCTACTTACTAATTGCTGCTGCTTTTCAGCTTATTGGTTTCAGTACCAACTCACCGACAGTGAACTGAATGAATATGTTATTAGTGAATAAAGACGCAGTAATGGGCCAGTCTACTGCATATGCATGTATAGAAATAGCAACATTGTCGGTAGGTACAGAAATGTGAAATTATATGGTACAACAGTATATCACATTATGTTCCATAAGATTTGGAAAGCAGATGGGAAACGCTGGTTCTAATATTGCTTACAGAAATCTCAGTCACTGCTGTGGGGCCTTCTAGGGGTCAGTGATAGTTCAGGGGGCCTGTCAGCAAGCTCTGAGCTGTTTCTCAAGGACAGGTCACTGTGGGGAAACATTTAACCTCTGGAAAGAGGAGCGAGACATACCCTTTATACTCTCCTGTGTAGTTAGCAAGGAGGGAAATATCCAAATACTCAGAAAGAAAAACACAATCAGATGCAATTGTTCCCTCTCTCTTGAGGACTGTGGGTCACGTTTTCAATTGGAAACGTGTCATCTAAAAAATATTATTCAGAAATAAATAAATAAATAATGGAAAGTCCTGTACAAGCTAAGTGCACTGGATATCACTTTATCAGCAATGCCGCTTGTTTCAGTTTGCAAGCAAGTAGCCCCATAAAGTAGACAGATTTTACTGGTGAACTTAATGTAGTTTATAACTTGTTGATATAAGTTGATTCTCAGTGGTGAACTCCTGAGACTTATGTAATGTGATACTGCAGTGTAACATCAATAAAACAAATTAAAATAAGAAATTTTTTAAAAAGATCCATCTATGCACACAAGAACTGGGGTACAGGCCAGAGGTGTGGGGGGCTGTGTGTGGGAGGATTCACCAGAGACAAAAGTGGGGAATAGAAGAGATAGATCGACTGAAAAACACTGCTGAGGGGAGCAGCGGGCAAGGCAGAAGAGGTCTGCTGTGCCATGTGGGTCCCCTCCCTGGCCGGGGATCGAACTCCATGCTGCAGTGGCTGCGGGTGTTCCACAGTGCAGTGCTTAACCCCTTGCGCCAACAGGCTCTTTTAATTTTGACAGATACAGTGAAATTACTCTTCCAAAATGTGACTTTTACTCTCCTTTCAGTAATGGATAAAACTACCTGTTTCCCCATGCCAAAAACAACACTATGGACTAGTATTAGTTTTTAAACTTTTTGTCAGTTTGGTGACAAATGATGCATTTTTTTAAAAAAAATTAAGAACTGAGGGTATTGAATATTAGTATTTTTTCTGTTAACTACCTGTTTGTGTTTTTGTTCACTTTTGAAAAGAATTCTTTAAAAGTACAGAAATGTTTTGTTGTTGCAGTTTCCCTTTGCAGTGTATTGCTTTGACAACTGTAATTTGACAATTGTAATTTCAGATCTGAAAGAGATCCAGAATAAAATATATTTTGGGAAAAAATACAGAAATAGAGACAGTATAGATACTAAGTCTTTGCTGTATGTGTGGTAAATATTTTTTCCAGTTGTCCTTATCTTTTCACTTTTATCCTGTCAGAATTTAACATTTTTTTTCTGCAATGAAATTTGTTAGACTTTTTCTTTATGGCTTCTTTCTTTTAAAAAATTGTGCTTTAAGTGATCTTCCTACTTCCATCTCTTCTAATGAGAAATTATTATCCCATCTGCTATAGTGCATTGGTTTTGTTGTATTTAAAAAGTATTACCTGAAAAATGAAATCTGTTTTTAATTTTTATAATGATTTCATTATTCTTTAACAAAACATGTTTGTTACGAGAAATTAAAACAAAAAATTATGAGAAGTGAAAACAAAAATATTTAAAACAAAATACAAAGAAGGTGATGAAAAAATCATTTTACAGCTTGCCTTTGTAAAGAAGAAGAAGTAACACTAGGTAAACTTTCCCCAAATATTTCATATAGTCTTCAGAACTTTAGAGCTATTGTTTTATTACCTTCTTTCACTCAGTGTTCAGTCGGAAGTCTAGGGGAAATCTCTCTGTTCCCAGTCAGACACACACATATATACATATACTTCAAATCTATGACAGAGAATATCGCAAATCAATGAGAAAAGCCTCAAACACTTGTCAAAATGATCTTGGGACAGTTATGTGACTAAATGGAAAAAAAATATGATTACACCACTACCTCATACCTCATACCCAAAATCATTTCCAGTTGGTTAATAACTAAATATGAGAAGCAAAGCTGAAAGCTTCTAGAAAATAACATAGAACCTATAATTTCTTAACCAAGAGTCAAATAACAGTAATTATAAGGGAGAAGGCCATTTTGATTCATTATCATTAGGAATGTTTATTCATTTAAATAAAGGACCTGGTAAGAGCAGGGCAAAGTCAACCACGTTATAGATGACAACAAAGGAGTCATACCCAGAATATATGAATAGCTCGTATTCAATTTAGAAAGAAAATATAAAATCCCCATAGGGAAATAAGCCAAGGAATTGAACCAGACTGTAAAGAACAAGTCCAAACAACCAATTAATGAATGAGTGTATGTTCTACCCTATTAGTAATCAGAAACATGCAAATGAAATTTATAATGAGATACCATTACAAATCCATCAGATTGGCAGAGATTACGCCAACCTTGGCGGAGACTGTGCAGCAGCAGAAACAATCACGTATGTCAGTGGAGTGGCTGTATTGCAACTACCTTAGAATGCATTTTGACATTATCTACTAGAGCTGAAGATGCACAAACCCCATCATTCTGTATACATCTAGAGAAAAGCAGCAATAATTATAAAGAAGAAATGCAAAATAATTTTTATAGTAACAAATCATTGAGTGTGCATCAATAGAATGAATAAATTGAGATATGTTTACAAAATGGCATCTTTATTTCTCACGGTGAACTAAAACTACTCAATCAAATGGAAGAACTTCACAAACATACTGTTGAGAAAAAGAAGTGAGTCATAAAAAATACAGTAGGGATTCCATATAAAGTTAAAAATAAAACCAATTAACGGTATGATTTAGGGACAAATGTAAGTAGAATTATAAAGAACAGCAGGGGCCTCCCTGGTGGCGCAGTGGGTTAAGCAACACACTATGAAGCAAACCACAGCCACTGCAGCATGAGTTTGATCCCTGCCTCTGGCCAGGGAGGGGCCCCACATGGCGCAGCAGACCTCTCCTGCTGTGCCCGCTGCTCCCCTCAGCAGTGTGTTTCAGTTGATCTGCCTGTTCTGCTCCCCACTCTTGTCTGGTGAATCCTCTCACCTCCTGCGATTCTGGCCTGTACCCCAGCTCTTGTATGCATAAATAAATAAATCTTTAAAAAAAAAAAGAACAGCAGGTGGTTGTAGTCAGGGGAGGACACTAATGGATTCAGTAAAGGGATAGGAAACATCAAAGACTATTGTTAATGTTACTTTTCTTGATCTGGCTGTTGATAACCCAGATATAAACTACGTAACTATTCTTTAAGTTACACACATACATTTGATGCACTCTTGTGTGTATATTTTGCAAAATGATGTTCAAAATGATGGAGAACTATAAAACGTAGAATTTTAGAAGTTCTCATTTTGTGTTTCTGGAAAAAAAATAGAGTTCCAAAGAAGTGTACTTGATGATAGTTGTATAAAAAGGGAATTGGTGTCTGGAACTCAAGGAGTCATTAAAAAAATTGACTGAAGCATATTTAAAGCATTAATAGCACCACTATTATGATTTAAACTTGTGTGTTAAAATTGGAGTAATTTTTTAACCCAGTGTAACCTCTAACTTACAGACATTTCATTTTATAGATGGAATAAATAGATTTCAAGCCTGAAAACCTTTAATTGGTGGAATACATCTTATAACACTTAATAGCATCTTCTACACATGCCTAACATTATCTGCAAACAGGCTGGTTTATGAAGTGCAAACGCATGTGGACATTAAAATACAGATGCTGGTGTTGCACATACTTGCATACTAAAGTGGAAGATATAAAATTAAAGTGGGAGAGGCAGTGTGCATTTTTATATTAGATTATCCAGTTTCTATTTGATATTTTATTCATATCTTAGAGTCTTCTTAGGGTCTTGCACTTTCATGTGACTTGATCTCATAAAAATATTCCATGGAGAATTTTAAGTACTATGAGTTTTTACTACAGAATTCTCTTAGAAAATTATCAGTATCAAAATAAAATAGGTTTCAGAAATAGTAAGTACAATGAGAGGCACACATTCATAGTAGCAAAAGTAAGGTTAGGGAAGGTAATGTTTCTTAATGTAAAAAAGGAGGTATGCCATAGTCCTGTTTAAGATATCTTCTTAGAGTGCATTTCAAATTTAAAAAAAGAAATGCTTTGATATATGAAAAAATAACTCCCTGTACTTATTTGGTGTGTATAAGTTAGTGAGTTTGGGCATTTGTATATACCTATAATACTGCAACCATAATTAAGGCAATAAGGTAATTAACATCCATTGCTTCTAAAACTTTCTCTCTCTGTCTCTCTCAAGGACACACTTAACATGAAATCTAACTTAACAAATTTCCATTCATTGGGCATAAAGTGCACTATTTTTGACAGTACCAAAAAAAAAAAAAGAAAAGAAAAGAAAAGGAGAGTTCGAGAACCTGGAGGGCAAGATTAGGAAGGGCTTTGGAGCCAGTCACAGTCATGCTTTGACTCCAGTTCTACGAGGTGGGAGAAGAGAGGTCAGTTCACTATGGTGTGGGGAGTGCGGGCCTTCCAACCCATTGCTCTGGTCTCTTCCTTCCTTGGCTGAGTTTTGCAGGTAGGTGGCCACAAAGTTTCCCCTTTCTCAACATACCACCTGTAACTTAGTGGTCCTCAGACAATTTTCTGCTCAAACTCTTTAATAGGATTTTTTAAAATCTGTCATATCCTTGATCATCTTCAGATTATCTATTTTTTGGCACACAGTTGAACTGCTGTGCTGTCTGCATTTTCAGTGTGTTCTATATTGAGCATATACTTTAAATACATGTCGTCAAAAGTCTCAGGAGTGCAGATTTAGCT
Source organism: Galemys pyrenaicus (assembly GCA_019455555.1). NCBI lineage: Eukaryota > Metazoa > Chordata > Mammalia > Eulipotyphla > Talpidae > Galemys > Galemys pyrenaicus. Next base: position 7,353,652 of record JAGFMF010011760.1, on the reverse strand, counting down.
CTTTTGATGTTACAAGTACTCATAGCAAAGGCAGTGCTTTTTGACTAATTACTTCCTTTGTTGGGTCAGATAAGGGCTGACCCCCTCTATCTAATTCAAGGAAGGGTTAGCAATGTAATCCCATATAATCATCTAACTTCTGAATTGTGGTTATTCAGCATATAAATAAATGTGGAAATTGCCAAGAATCTATTCCTGGATAAAAGAAGGTGCATAGCCTTTCAGTTCCTGATAAAGTTCCTTTTGCCTTAAATTTTTCTCAGGGTCTCTTCCCTATAAAACTAGAAGAGACTTGTCCAGTGGTTTTTGCCTCTAATTTAACCAAAGGTAAAATAATTTTATTATTAATTGCCGTGAGAATTCATAGCTAGCCAGTAGAAGCAGTTATGAGCAATGGCACGAGAATTTGAACACAGATCAATTTATTTATTTTTTTTAAAGATTTATTTATTTATGCATACAAGAGCTGGGGTACAGGCCAGAGGCGTGGGGGAGGTGGGGAGCGAGAGGATTCACCACAGAGAGCTGGGAGCAGAACAGGCAGATCAACGGAAGTACACTGCTGAGGGGAACAGCGGACACAGCAAGAGAGGTCTGCTGCACCATGTGGGTCCCCCGCCTGGACAGCAGCAGGGATCGAACTCATGCTGCAGTGGCTTCTGTTTGCTTCATAGTGCGTTGCTTATGGGAGGCCCCACAGATCCATTTAAGACCCAAATTGCTCTTCACCAATAATATATTACATCTCAGAGACAAACTGTGCAGAGATCTATACCTTTTAGAGGTTTCTCCTCTCTATCTGCTACAGTCTCTTGTTCTACTTTGAGCTTCTGCTTTTTAATACCCTGATATTAAGGCAGACATTATATTGGATAACATTCAGTGATTGCCAAGCCTTGATGCTCACCCTGTTCAGAGTTTAGATAGAAAAGGGAAAAAGTCAGCCAGCAGAAGAAACAAACTCTAGTATGTGTAAGTATATTTATCATGTTACAGATAATTTCAAAGCAGTGCTACTCTGTAAATATAAAAATACATCAGCGATTTCACTATGTAGGATATGTCCCTAAAGAAATAAGCAGTGATATTTTGCAATAAATATGAATAATTTCAGTAAATGGTTATATGCTTATATTATTGGGTGATAAACACATAAAGGTATATGTTTCGATTATATCAAATTATATGCATGGAAAATCTCTAAGGAAATAAATCAGTGTTTTCCAGATTTGGTATGAAAGTTTATTGAAGGAAAAAGTCATTCAAAAATCAAGTCTTGTTACTTTACATTTCCTTCTAATAACTTATTAGTAATAACAGTATACTAGCCTGTGGGTGAGAAAGGCAAGCAATATGAAGAAAGTTCAGATTTTGTGTATGTGTTCCTGCCCCTGCAGGTCTAAGTGAAATTAGGTCAGACCCCAAATTTCATGTTCTGGATACAGAAAGTGAGCATCTCTCCAGCAGCATTTCCCTGGGAGCAGGGGCAGCGAGCAGGCAGCCAGAATCCCTCTCCTGCAGAGCAGTTACGTTGCGTAAATGTCCTTCCTCCCTGGCCCCCACGTTCTGACCCTCATTAATAACAGAAGGTCACATCAGATACTGCTCTCAAAGCATAATTAGGAGATAAGTGCGTGGAAGAATCCAGCTTCCCTTGGTACTTTCAACACTGGAGAGGGCCTAGCAAGGTGAAGAAGCTTTATGCAGGATTTTTATACTTGCACCATGCTGAGACATGGGCTGATAATTTGTATTTCTTGGGGTATTATTTATAAAAAATGTGGATCCGTTTTCCTTCACCCACACTCCTCAATCTTCTTTTCGTTGTTTACTTCAGTTGTATATTTTTACTGACCAGAATGTCCAATAATTTTAATGCCATTGGGAGGAAAATGTGCAGAAAGATGTCTGGAATGTGATCTAGGATGAGTTAATTAACTCTGCCGGTGAGAGGGTAGGAAAAATGTGGTGGTTGGCACTAGAATCCTTTTCAACAAGTGTGCTGTCAGTGTACAGAGTGTACGGAACTTTTTTTTTTTTTTTTTGACTTCTAGCGGTCAGGAAGAGACTCAAGGCCTGGGGGTCAGCTCCAGAGTTGGACCTGAGTAACAGAGGGATGTGAAACTCTTGGGATAAGCCCAGAGAAGAGAGATGGAAAAGATAGATAAGAACAGGAGAGGCAGAAACAATCAGGAAAGAACTCTCTGGGAGGCCTTCCGGTGGTTGGCTAGAAAACAAATGAAATGTCAAGAACTAATTTTAAATTGTTTTTCAAAAACGTGCTCTGAGATTATTTTCCTTTGATCCCTTCTGCTCTTTTTCTTGTTGTTCAGATTTCTAGTATTTATGCGTTTTAAAAAAGATTTATTTATTTATGCATATAAGCACTGGGGTACAGGCCAGAGGTGTGGGGGGGTGATGATTCACCAGAGTCGGGAGCAGAACAGGCAGAACTACTGAAACACAGTGCTGAGGGGAGCAGCGGGCACAGCAGGAGAGGTCTGCGGCACCATGTGGGTCCCTGCCCTGGCCAGTGGCAGGGATCAAACTCGTGCTGCAGTGGCTGTGGTTTGTTTCATAGTGTGTTGCTTAACCCACTGCGCCACCAGGGAGGCCCCTATTCATGCATTTTTGTAGGGGTGTGTGTGTGTGTGTGTGTAAATGTGTTCCACGTTGGTTCAACATGTTCTGGGCTGTGAATTATAGCATTTAGGATGCAGAGAGGACCTTGAAAAATGCAACTCTCTTGGAAATGTTGACAGCGAAACCCTGAGAAGTGTTACTTTGTACTGACTGCAGGCCCCTTTTGGAATGTAGTCACCTTCTTGACTCTCAAAACTGTTTGGTTAGAGCCAAGGCAGTGGTGCCCCAACTTTAAGTAAACATAAAGTCTGAAACTAGCGAAGAATCAAATTTTGTAAGTGCCAGGAGCTCCTTGGGCAGGATGGTAGTGGGCACTCTGGGAGTAGCAACACTGCCTGGCCTGAGTGATGTGTGCTGGGGTTTCTGTTGACCAGCCCTACTGAAGTTATCTTATTAATTATCTGTCTTTGTGAATTAGGAGATAGTAACAATTGCTAGTATATATGTAATTATTTCTATAATCTTAATATTATTCTTAAATTTGTATTGTAATTTATTTTACTAGAGAATACGAACCACATATATTAAATAGAATATCATTTTAGAAATCATTCATCGTAATCATATCTGCTTATATATATATTAAAGTAATTATAAATGAATAATGTATTCTTATTGAAAAAGTGTTTACTTTCCAACTTAAATCTAAGAACATGCCTAACTTTCTATTCCCAAATGCTTTTAATTTATTTGATGGGAAGATTTTTAAAAGTTATTTGATTGATTTTATTACATTGTCATTCATTTTTTTGTACAATATTTGATTTCTCCTCTCAGGTGTCATCCCCATAAATTTCCCATCAACACGTCCCCTATGAGCCATCACCATAGTCCTGTGTTCTCTTCCCTCCCCTGTCTTACCCCCTCTCTCTCCCTTCCCTGCTGCTTATCTCAGATCTGTAAGTTGCCTGTAGTTTTGTCTTTTTTTTCCCTCTGGCCCTTTGTTTGGTTTCCCGGTATTCCTCCTATAAGTGAAACTATCCAGTATTTTTCTTTTTCCTTCTAGCTTATTTCACTGAGCATAATCCCTTCTAGCTCCATGCATGGTGCTTCAAATGGCATGAGTTTATCTTTTTTGTTGAGTAGTAATCTTATGGAAAGATTTTTTAAAAACAGAGCCTTAATGTTAGCTTGGACCTATAACCATTATCATACCTTTCAACTTAAGTTCCTACTCCTAGTTTTCATTTCTGAATTGCTACACAACACATATGTGCACACACAACAGCAACAACTAAGAAGAAGCAGCATCTTACAAATCAGAGTCTTTGCAAATTACTGACAAAAGCCAAAAATAAATTGTAGGAACAGCATACTTGATAAATACTAGCAGAAATACTAATGAAGGGAAAGGCAGAAGGGAGGAATGCCCAAAAATAAAACGACTTGCTTTTTTGACTATACGTAGGTATGGAGTTCTTCCTGTTTTGAGACTGACCTGCCTTTTATAGACGCTGTTGAAGAGTTAGAAGTTGAGACATAGTTGACCTTGCCTAGTAAGGGTGACCTTGGTCATAGCTAATCTTGGCTGAGGTTTGAGCATCGTGGACACTGCACCTGTTGAGTTTGTTTGGCATTTTAAGTAGCTCCTAAAAGATAATATCTGTTGTGTATAAAGATACTAAGACTGAGCAGTGAGGTGCCAGTTTGACTTGCAAGCAGTAATTATTTCAGCGAATTGATGGGAGCTGTTTTATATTTTCTTTAAAGCAACAACATTTAAAGAGAGGAAGAAACCACCCACAAGTAGATTATTACAGGTGACTACTGAGATGTGTGCAAAGGGATTGTCTCTGTTTCACATGCCAAACCATGCCAGCGAAGGCCGGAAAGATTGCTCAGTTCCTCAGGATGGGTGAAAGAAATGTCAAAGCAAGAAGAGGTTGTGCGGGGCTCCTCGAAGCACTATTGTAAAAATTTCAAGTCATGGTTTGATTGGCAGTGTTCTGTTTTCCTGCTTTATTGGCAAATAACATGATAGCATCTTAGATCTGATAAATTATAATTTCTTTCAAATAAACATCTGCCAATCCTCGGGAATTAAATGGTCGCTGGCAAAGAATAAGCGTTTGGAGGAAGAGCAATGTAAAGAAGACACTTAGCCTGAGGTGCGCAGATTTGACACCTGCGCCTTCAAGCAATGCAGGTACTACCACTTTGCTGGTTTTTGAGTGGAAGTGGTTTGCCGACATATGAGTTGGGATTAGCTTCAGTCAGATATTAAGTAACAGAATTGGCTGGACCCTGTGTCTTTCCTTGGGAAATAATTGAGGAGATATCACCTGGGGTGTCTCATTGCATCATGGCTTAGCCAGGACTCACTTGGATCAAAGAGAAAAATGACAAGAAACCAAAAATGGGTTTACCACTTAAAAAGGCATGGGAGGATTTATTGATTTTTGAGGTAATTGGGTGAAACCCCTGGGGAGGCCAAAAAAAGCACCCCCCCATCAGTGATGCGAATCTTGGTAATCCCGTTTTACAAAGATTGTGACAGGACCTGTGAAAAAATACTCAATGTTTAAAAACAAAACAAAACCACTACAGGAAACCACAGGATTACTACTTAAACACTGATGCACCAATACGAAAAAGACCACAGGCCACTACAAGTTAATACAGGAAACCTTTTCATTAAGATGCAATTCACAACACCTCCCGGATCCAGTTGTGTTCTGGAGCTGTTTAAAACAGAAGACTCTCATCACAAAATAATTGCAGGTAGTGGTGGCTTTAAACTAACCCCTCACCATTTCCCACCTGGCTAAAGGGGATTACTCATTTCCAGGATAAATTGTGATTACTCCTTATCAGCTGCTCTGCTTCTATTATCATAAACCTTTTTTCCCCCTCTTTTTCTTTATTTATATATATTTGACATCAATTGTGGTCCCCACGGATTTCCCACCACCATTTCACCAGTGCACCATCACCTCAGTCCCTTGTGTCTTTCTGCCCTCATCCCATTCCTTCTCCTCCACACACACAGTGTTTCTGATATTTCCTTGTCTTTTTTTGTTTTTGTTGTGTTGTGGATTTTTTTTTTGGTTGTTATTATTCTTTTTCTTGGTCCCTTATTTGGTTCCTTTATATTGCTCCTAGGAGTGAAACTACCCAGTATTTTCCTTTTGCCTTCTGACTTATTTCGCTGAGCATTAATTCTTACTGCCAGATTTTACCTTGTGATGTTTAAACTGTGAGGTCTTGCTGTTTAAATTCTTCAAATCACTTGGCTTCAAATGAGGCCACGTTATTGCTCTCTGTTTCGTCGCTTCCCCATTGTGCTTCGTGGGGACACACTTTGGGCCCTGCTCCCAAGACTGTCTCGCCTCCACTTCTCCACTGGAGCTGACGCCACTCCCGCTGGTGACTCCACAGGAGCGTGAACCACGGCCCGCTTGGCTTTTTTTCCTGTTGGAATAGTTTCTGCTCTTTGTGCTGCCACCCTCTTCCATTCACTATCTTGATCAGTCCAGGGAGATGGTAGCTGGCTAGCTCCGGCGACGTCCATGAAGAATTGGTAGGCACCCCCACTGACTCACTCCCCCTCTTTTGGATGGCCATGGCATGTCTTCCTTCTCAAGCCTCCAACACTCCCTCATCTGTCTTTCTTCCCAGGTAATAAGCTTGCTTTCTACTTTGCTGAGAAAATAGAAGTGATAAGAAGGACACTTCTATGTTCTTATGTCTGTATCCCAAACCCTCCTGCCAAGAGTTAATGCTTGTTTTATTTCCTTATTTAAAAAAAAAAACATTTTTTTTTTAAAAGTATTTTTTGTCACTTTCTCATTAGATTTATTTAATTGTATTTGACATTTGTAGTCTCCAGGGAGTTCCCACCACCATTTCACCTGTGCACCATCACCTCAGTCCCTTGTGCTCTTTCTGCCCTCCTCCCCATCTCTGTCCTCCCTTCCCTTACCCCTCGCCATGTTCGCTTTGGTTTATCTTTAACCTTTTGATCCTGAGTTTGTTTGTTTGGTTGGTTTTGGTTGTAATTGCCCATTTCCTTGAGCTTTCTCTTGTTCTTTTGTTTTCTTCTTTTTTATTTTTTGTTGTGGTTGTTGTTCTTTCACATTCCTCCTAAAAGTGAAGCCATCCGATATTTTTCTCTTGCCTTCCGGCTTGTTTCACTGGGTATAATTCTGTCTAGCTCCATCCATGTTTCTATAAATGGCCCAAGTTTATCATTTTTGATTGCTGAATAGTATTCCATTGTGTATATGTACCACATCTTCTTGATCCAGTCATCTACCTTTGGGCATTTGGATTGTTTCCAGGTCTTACCAATTATAAATAGTGCTGCAATAAACATGGGGATACAGGTGCTCTTTTGGATCGGTGTTTTGTGTTCTTTGGGTAGATCCCTAGGAGCGGGATTGCTGGATCATGTGTAGTTCCATGTCTAGTAGACTGAGGAACCTCCATACAGCCTTCCACAGTGGTTGGATTAGCTTGCATTCCCACCAGCAGTGTAGTAGAGTTCCTTTTTCTCCACATCCTCACCAACATTTATTGTTGTGTTTTGTTTTTTGTTTTTTTTTTTTTTATGTGTGCCATTCTTACCGGAGTGAGGTGGTACCTCATTGTGGTTTTAATTTGCATTTCCCTGATTATGAGGGACGTTGAGTGTTTTTTCATATGCCTGTTGGCCATGTGTATGTCCTCTTTGGTGAAGTGTCTTTTAAGTTCTTCTGCCCGTTTTTGATTGGGTCGTTTGCTTTGATTTTCTTGAGTCTTATGAGTTCTTTGTATATCTTTGTGATTAGTCCTTTGTCAGTTGAAAAAGTATTTATTTCTAATACAGCTTCCCAGATCTTAGCCCGTTGTTTAAATGGCATTCAGCCATATCATCAGTTTCAGCTCCTTCAAAGGAATGGGTTTTGAAATCTTCTTACATGTTCCGTTATCTACCTGATGTCACATTGCTCTCCTGGAGTCTTCCTTTACCATCAGCCCCGGGATTCCCACCGCTTTTACCTGTGCTGAGTCCCCTAATTCACATAATCTGTATCATCTTCTTTCTTGAATTGTGGTTTCATGATGGTGCACATTGCTGATGCTTCCCAAGAAAAGGAGGAAGGAACTTGAGACCTTGCTTATCTGCAGTGACCTTTATTCTCCTCTCCTTCTTGCTTAATAGTTTTGCTTGCATTATATTTCTAGTTTAGAAATCTTTTCCTTTTAGCATTTTTAAGACATTCTTCCAGTGTTTCCTAAATTTCACAGTTGCTTTTGAGATGTCATTTTGATTCCTGAATTTCTGTTTCACCCTGTATCCCAAATTGATCTTCTCTCTGCTCTTTCGCACACCTGTATTTTGAAATTTCACATTGATTCTCTTTATTATTGGGCTCACTTTCTTTCATTGTGCTGGTATTCAGTGGACTTTTTTTTTAAGATTTATTTATTTATACATGCAAGCACTGGGGTACAGGCCAGAGGTGTGTGGAGAGGATTCACCACAGAGAGCAGGGAGCAGAATAGGCAGATCAACTGAAACACAGTGCTGAGGGGAGCAGCGGGCACAGCAGGAGAGGTCTGCCACGCCATGTGGGTCCCTGCCCTGGCTGGCAGCAGGGATTGAACTCATGCTGCAGTGGCTGCGGTTTGCTTCATAGTGCGTTGCTTAACCCACTGCGCCACCAGGGAGGCCCTCAGTGGACCTTTTTAACCATCAACTTCATGTCCTCCCACTTTGGGAAATTTTCTTGAGTTATTATTTTTTAACTCCACATTGTAATGATCAAAGGTGACTTCTTACTTGTCCTGTTATCACGTGGCACCTTTGACCCTGCTCTTTTTATATTCACTTTGTTTACTTAGCTTCCCAGTCTGTACTCTATTCTGATTAACCTCCATTTTCAAGAGCTACCACTACTTTTTAGTAGGTTTTGCTGGCTTCTCACCTCATAATCCTATAAATATTGAGGAGTATCCCCCAATTTTCCATATCTATTGCTTTGCTCCCTGCTGGATTTCTTCCAGTCCCGTGACTTTAAATATAATCTATATTCAGATGACTCCTAAATTTGTACAGCATCTAGTACCTTTTCCTTTATCTCCAGACTTGTACTCCACCTTCCAGTTTGGCTAATCTGTCTGGATATCTGATGTGAATATCAAAGGTAAAATAATCTGTATAGATAGAACTCCTTCTTTCCCATCCCACCAAAATCTGTGCTCTGTCATTTTTCCCATCTCAAAAAAAATAAATAAATAAGCTCCATTTTTTCAGTTGCTCACTTCAAAAATCTTGGGGTCCTTCTTGGCTTACCTTTATCTCACAAACCTCACTACCAAGTGTGACCAACCTATTTTCAAACATTGTAACTATTTCACACCTCCTCCATTGCCACTACCTGGGTCCAAGCCACCATTCTCTCGTTTCTGAATTATTGCTGTAGTGTCCCAACAAAAAACTTTGTGCTTCCTCCCCTACATTTATGCTGTTTTGTAGGTTATTGTTTCTTAGCTATGAACCCACCTTCCTATACTCTGTTCAGTGATACTGGAGCCAGAACTCTATGAATCATATATTTCCTTTGCCAGTTGGTTCCCTGTGAAGGTTTCCATTAGACAGATGGGGAGGCTGGAAAAGAAAGCAGAGCCTTGCTCTTGCTTTCCTGTCTGTGTCCTTCCCCCCCCACCCCCTTTCTGTTCCTTTGAGCATCACCCAGGCGGGAGTTTTTTTCCATGGCTGTATCTAATTGGCAGTTTTTCATGACACTTATACACTAGTGAACATAGAGATAAGATTCTACTAATTTACCGTTAGTAAAACTGTGCCCTCCACTCCAGGTGGTAAATCTGTTGCATTAGCAGAAGTGAATGAATATAAGGTGGCCGCCTCACATTCTTATGCTTCCTTTACTTCCTATTCCAGCATTTTCTTCCCACATGGTTTTTCTGCTTTGAATATTTACGTCAGCCGATCACAATTATGCACTGCTTAATCTCATCAATTATCTGCCTCCTTGTCTTGGCGTGGAGGCATTCATGGCAGGGGTAGTGATTCTAGAGCAGCTGAAAGGTCCAGCCAGGGTCTCCAGCCCGACATGGGTCTGGCGAAGCATAAGCAGTGCTATAGAATGACTGTGCATTTTAATACTACATGGCGGGGGTGGGGGGAGAGTTCCGTATTTTCTCACGTCATACTGCAGGATGTCAAGCCTAGCCACATTTGCTTGAGGTTTGTAGAGTTGAGGTTCTAATGAAAGGTTACACCCACTGGGAACATTACATCAGTATCTGGAGAATCCATGACCTGAGAGATCTTAATGTTTACTGAAGAAGAATATGAGCCTCAAAAGAGTCTGAGAAACTCTGTCTACATCCTCCCTGTCTCCGTGTGAGTCCTTCGTCCTTCCCCCACTCCCAGCGGGGCAGTCACTGTCAGTCACAAGAGCCTTGGTCCAGCTCCCTTTGTCTTGCCGAACAGATCAGTGTCGAAGTAGGAATGCTTGATCGTGGGCTCACATTCTGCTGCTCCTCACGCTTTTACTGCAACCACCTGGAGGAAACTAAGCGAGTTAGAGGATCCCTGACTAGGGGCCCTGCAGGCACCTTGGGCGGTGGCTGGAGGTGAGATGAAGCACCAGAGAGGCATCTCCAGTGTGTTTATGTCACACCCGGCTAACTGTCCCTGGGACTGGCCCTGCTGCCACGTGATTGACCGTGCTGCTTGAGGACTCCGCTTTTCTGTTTGAAGCCCCAGACAGGGCAGGATTCAGTCTGCTGCTGTCCCAACACAGACTCTTAGAAGGTTGTCTTTCTTGGGTTACATCGCATTCCAACAAATTCTGTGAAGCAAAAAGTCTGCATTTTTCAGACTTTAGCTAGGTTATTGTGTCCTTTTGGAATCACAAAGTGGTCACAGAAGGTACAGTTTTCGTGACACAAACTCTCATTCGATGAAAAAGCCTGGCGATTAGAGGTGCTTGTGTCATTGTGCAAGGACGGACAGTTATTTGTTTGAACACAGTTCTTACTACTAAGTGAATGTTTGCAAATAGAAAGTAAAGCCCCCAAAGGTTGAAACAAGTGGGTACTGGTGCTTATATGACTGATGCTGTCATTTCTGCCTCCTTGAAATTCTTTTGGGCTTGAGTGCCAGCATAACCCTTTCTCCTGTCTTGTTAGGTGATTCTTTCATCTACCCCCGATGTTGGGGTCTCCCAGGGTTGCCTCCCAGCCCCTCTTTTCCTCTCTCTCTGCCTTCCTTTGGAGAAAATACCCATGTCCTCACCCTCGACCACGACCCGCCTGTCCAGGTCTAATTCTCTCCTGTGCTTCGGGCAGTTGTGTGGATGCCCCCACCCCCCTTTAGAGTCCCACGGCTACCTCACCCTCAGTATATCCCCAGTGAAGCACTGGGAATCTTTCCTTCAAGCCTCCTTGTCCCTGCAGTGCCTGTCAGTTATTAGCACTATGCGTTAGGTCCGTGAGGGGTCTGGCCTTTACGTCATCCTGGCCTCTCCTTGCTGTAGCATTCATTTTTACTCAGCTGTAAAGCTCTATCAATATTACTTAAACATCATGTATTAACTTTGTACTGTCTCCTTGTTTGCATGGCCACTGCCTTTCTTTAGGTCGAAACAGTCCATTGTTTCTCAAGATCTTCCTTCAATCCACAGTTCCCCCCTACAGCATGGATTTGTCTTCCAAAGTCCAAACTGAAGACTCTGCACGGGCCCCCCATAGTCTGTAAGTGAAGCCTGAGCTCATCACCCAGCCTCATTCCTGAGTCCCCTCGGACCACCCACACTGCGCCCTGAGCCCTGCACAGGCAGCTCTGGGTGGCCCGTCTCCTCACTGTCCCTTCCAGGGCTTAGCTCTCGCTCTGTCTTTTCCATGTTTTCATCCCCAGTGCCTAGCAGAGGATTTAGCACCATGAGTCTTCAGAGTAGCTGGGTTAATATGTGCCATTCTGGTGAAATATTCTAGTCTAGCTTTTAAATTCAATTACCGTTTGTAAATAAATAGACCAAAAATTTCCACCAAATAACTGAAAAATAAGGATAAGAGAAAAATCAAATGCTAGAGCCTGCAGGGAATTTCCACTAACTGCAGTGAGGAGGGTGTTGAGTTGAGAATCACAGTCCTAAACTAAGCCTGCTGAACGAGAATAGCACAGAAATCTGGGAAGAAGATGGGGAAAGGCTATGACTCAACCCGATTCTAGCCCCTGGCAAAGAAACAGAAAAATCCCAAAGCAAAGTGAACTCCTCTAGCTTAAGAGGGTCCTGCCCTTCTTTCTCCTCATCTCTTCTCCTTTGTCCCCTGGGAACCAGACCTCGCCTCATCTGGGTAAGGAGTGAGGGAGGGGCAGCTGTGCCTTGAAAGCTGAGAAGTCAAAAGCTTCAGGAAAAATATTTGGAAGGAAGATGAGCGGAAGAGCCCTAAGAATAGTGGAGCTGGAGATACAATTTGTATCTGTCTTGATTGAAGAAGAACCCAGTCCGAACTATAGTTTGCCCTTGAGTCCCTACCTGTTTGGCCAGCTGGAGTAGAAAATTCTCCTTCATCCAGCAGAAGCATTAAGCAGATGCTTGCTAGACTCCAGAAACCTGCTCAGGGCCCAATACATGAGCGTCCTCTCTAGGTCTTGATCCAAAAAAAGAAATGTACAAATAACTGCACAACCAGTAGCTGCAGGTGAGAGGAGACCACATCCTTTCCAGCCACTGTGCAGAATGAGGTTTTGTGGGTGTGTGTGTGTGTTTACTATGTAAAGAAAATAATTTTTAAAAGTATGGTCTAGATCTCCCCAAACCTTCTTCAACACAAGAAGTCACTTAGAGAGTCAGAGGAAAAGCACAAATTGACATTCTTTTCCAGAGGGAATAGAAGAAAAGTATTCAAAATCTTAGCTCTAAGTATTTAATAAGAGTTGACCCTCTTGTGCAAGGAGTGTTAGGAGAACAGAGAGAGTGAAATGTGGAGAATAATGGGAAATGGCTGAGAGAAGACAGAGTGGCAGAGAAAGCAGTCATTTCACGCTGGCTGTGCAGAGAGCACACTTAGACACAGAAAGTGTGGTCTGTGATACTGCGACTTGAAGACTGCAGGGGAAAGTAAACCCAGATGTACCTGATAGGAAATAACGTGGAGGAAAAGGAAAAGCAGCTCCAACCTCTAAATTACAGGCTTTCTAAAGACGAGTCATCAAAAGAGAAAAAAATAAAGTCATTAAATCAGTAGGGGAAAAAAATGCGAACCACCTTGAATAAACGTCCCTGAAACAGGACGTTGCCCACAGATAAGCGCACGTATCACATTCCTGATAAGATGGGTGGAAAAAGACCCACATTCAGACATACCCTTGACAACATTTTTACATTTCAAGGAGAAAGAGAAAAATTCTACAAACTCTTCCAGTCAGAAAAACGTGCTTAGCTCCAGAGCAGTAAGAAGGCAGCTTTCGACTTCTCCGGGTCGCCACATGTCAGGAGGATGTCACAGTAGGCCCCGAGATTTGAAGAGCAGAATGATTTATCCAGCAGGTTGTCATTCATGTATCACGTATGGGCTCCGAGAAACTTCCTCAAATACCTCTCTTTGCGGTATGAAATGCTAATAGAAGTCAAAAGCAGTTTAAAATGCGGAGATGGAAACAGTGACTGTTTCAAAACCAGCCGCGGGGTTGGTTTTGGGGGCGAGCACCTGATTGATGGGTTGGAGACCTCCGGGGTCTGAGTCCTCAGTGCCACCAGGGCTGACATCAGGCTCCCAGAGGTCTGGCAACGTGGAGTTGAGAGAAAGGTGTGCAGTTGACAATCAGGTGATTCCAGGGACTGACTGAAGAATTTTTTAAAATTTCATCTGAGACCATCTGCCAGAGTTGACTGTATAATCAGTTTATTGGTTTCTGAGTGTTATCCTAACAGATTTCCACAATCTGGATGGCTTAACCCAGTAGAATTTGTTCTCTCACAGCTTTGGAGGTGAGTAGTCCAGAAGCCAGGGGTCAACAAGGTCATGCCCTCTCCTTCCCTAGCTCTGCCCAGCTCTGGTGATTGCCGGGAGGCTCGGCTTCTTGACTCGTTATTCGGGCCAGTGCCTTTGTTGTCGGGTGGCGTTCTTCCCGTGTGTGTTTTCTCTTCGGGAAGGACACCAGTTACTGCACCAGGGCCCATCCTGATCTGCTCAATCTTAATTTAGCTTAAGTTCTCTTGCGGAGACCCTGTTTCCAGGGGAGGGTGCAGTCTGAGGTTCTAGATGGGCACGAATTTGGTAACAGCACTTTCAACTCAGTATCAGGATTGGCACATAAACAAACCACATACAAAAATAACTCCAGTGTGAATACTCACTTGTTTTCAGGGTAGAATACTTGCTTCTGGGACAACTGACACAAGAATGATTTTTATATTTGACCCCAAAGTTTGAAATTTGTTCTTAGCAAAAACAAGAAATTTAAGAGCCAACGATAATCTGGAAAAAATCCCATAGGGTATAGAAAGAAACTGGATAAACCTCTTTCCTGTATAAATATAAAAAATATTGCAGTCTCAGGAGATAATTGGTTAAGCGATAGAATAATTAGTGACAAGGAATAAATACAAATGACTGGCTTAGTACCTATTAATCATATTAGCAGTTAAATACGTTTACATTGAAACAGCATCTAGCTATTATTAACAAAGTAACAAAAAATAAAGAGAAAATAGAATGATGCTGTATGTTTTCATGGGAGAATAAAAAAAGAATAAATTAGTGTGTAAACTTTCTTCTTGAAAATCAAAGGAATTGACATGATTTAAGACCCTTAAAAATGTTCCTGCCTTTTAATAACGTGTCTAAAAGTCAGTCCAAAAGTAGTAATCTTGAAATGTATAAAGCATCAAGAAATAGCAAAAAAGGCATCCAAGAATTAAGTATTAGTTTGAATAAGCAGAGATATTGGAATGCTGAGGTTTTATTACAGAAAATGTAATCTAGCTAATTTAAGCATAAAGCGATTTATGTAGAGGATTTGAGAGTTACTGGGAGGTGACAAAACATTCAGAGCTGCCTGAGGTGCCTGGAGCGCAGGGTCAGGAAGCCACCTGTCACCTGCCACAGCAGAAGCCATTCCTCGGCTCCTGTGTCTCTACACATGCGGCTTCAGTGAGAACCTGACTTTAAAAGTGGACCTTCCTGCATACCCTGTTCTGCAGCACTGTTTATAATAGCTAAGATATGCAAACAACCTAAGTGCCCCAAAACGAATAAAAGAATCAAGAAGATGTGATATATATACACAATAGAATACTACTCGGTGATCAAAAAAGATAAACTCATGCCATTTGCAGCAACATGGATGGAGCTTGAAGGGATTACGCTAAGCAAAATAAGTCAGAAGGAAAAACAAAACCATATTGGATGGTTTCGCTTATGAGGGAACAGGGAAATAGAACAGAGGATCAGGAAAAAGACAAAACTTGCAGGCAAACCATAGATCTTAGACATATGGCAGGGGAGGGGGGATAGGGGAATCAAAGCAGGTGAGGGAAAAGCATAGGGGACTATGGTGATGGTGCACATGTGCTCTGGTAATGGCCCATTTATGGGGACTAGGCCTGAGGGGACAAATCAAACAATATGCAAAAATGAACAAGGACGTAAGAAATTAAAAACATTAAATAAAAAATGGACCTAGTCCCTTCTTCTGACACTGTTCAGAATTCAAGATGACATGCACATGAATCTGTTAGCACGGCTGAGACCCCTCTGTAAGGACGTCTGGGAGATGCAGTTGTTGAGTCCCCAGAGTCTGTGTGGAGAAAGCATGGGCGGCTGAGATGGATATTGTGTGAGCTGATGCATCTATTTGCCACAACCGGAGCCTCCAAAATAGAAGAAATACATTCTTTGGCTTCAAATTACTTCAGATTTGATGGAGCATGCTTTATGAAAAGTCCTGGCTATGTTAAAAATGTTATAGGGGACGAGATGCTTCCAGAGAAATATGCAAATGAATTAAACATTTACATGAGGCTATAGCAGATTTTCGTAGGCAAACTACCTATTTGTATATGCATCATTTAGTATATTTACATACATCTGTAAGTTCAGTATATGTCTTTCCTTTTCCACAGTTATAGTAAATTAATTTTGTAGTCCTTATTCCCCAACAACAGAAGCAAACCAGTGTATGTTAAACACAAGCAGGAAGCAATGAAAGAATAAAACAGAAAATAAGAATCCATTGATGTTTGTTACGCTGTTTCAGTGTTCAGATAAATCTGAAAAGGGCTTGTTTATTTCCTGCTAAACTTACCGCCACAGTAGCCATGAGTTATGGTTGCTGATGGAATAATACACTCAGCATAGTGAAGACACTGAGGAGTTTAGATGTGTATGAGTTTCTCTTAGATAACATACATGTTACATATTATATTTGTTATATATAATATATTCACGTTTACACATACATATGTATATATATGGTTATATACACATATATGGTTATATACATATACCTATGTATATATATGGTTAATGCTAAAATGTGTAGTTAGGGTTCCCCAGTAAACAGAAGTAGTACCATCTGTGGAATTGGCAGTAGAGGCTGAGAAGGCCTACCCTCTGCTGTCTGCAAGCTAAAGACCCAGGAAGGCTGGTGGTGTACTCCCAGCCTGGGTCTGGAGGACGAAGAACCAGGAAAACTAGTGGTCTGGTTGCAGTCCAAACCCAAAGACCTGATGGTGGAGACAGGAGGGGGCTGATGTCTCAGCTCAGGTAGCCACTCAGAGAGTGTGGTTCTCCCTCCCTCTGACGTTTTGTTCTCTTCAAGCCCTCTGCAGTTTGGGTGATACCCACGCACATTGGCAAGAGTTTTTTGATGTGCTCAAGTCTGCCAGCTCCAATCTGAATTTCTTCTGGAAATACCTTCACGGACACACCCAGAAGTATTAGTTAGCCAAGTATAGACCATGCTGTGACCCAGTTTAATTGACATAAACTTAACTGTCACAACTATATACAAATCTTATTTAATATTAATGTAAACCTATTTTATTTGTCAACCATAAATAAATGAGTATAAGTACTTGTAAAGAAAAATAAAACCCAGGCATATGTTAACCGGTGATCTTTCACAAGACTGCTACTTTGAGTTGCGAGTCCATAAGTATTTTGAATGTTTTACTGTTTATCAGCTGTGACAAAGACCATGAGTTTTTCAGTGTCTTTTTCTCTTAACTTCCTTAGCTATTTGAGATATTCTTATTGGAAAAGTTGGTGTTTAATAATGTAAATCAGTTTGCTGAAATATAATTACCCTAGTGCTACAAAACATTTCTTTCCTATGATGCTCGAAAATCTGTCTGGACCAGTTTCCCACTTAACATTTGACCCAGCACAAGACTTTCTCAGAGGTGCTGAGAAACCATTCAGTAGCCCCACCTCATTCCAAGAAGCCCTTGCAGGGCAGTGCTAGCTAGAAGGTGTACACAAACACATTAAAATGAAATTAACCCCAAGCAAATATAACTTGATGAACTTTTTTTTTTTCCAGTTTCACCCTTCATACCCCAACACATTGTGATTATTGGATATTTATTAAGAAGATGCCAATATAATGCTGCTCTGTTTTACTTGTTTCCATTTTTTGAACAGAATGGTGTTCACCTTATTTGAGAGAGAGGATAAGTACTGCTGAGTGCATCTAACATCCAAAATTTGTTACTCAAAATACTTTTTAATATAGGCAGACAGTGACTGAGGAGAGATAGAAATGGAAAAAAATTGCTGTTTACCCTGCATCTAATCTAGGTGTAAGTAGAGAATACCGTTTACTTTAAAAGCTGATGTAATCCACTCACATATTGATTCACAACAAGAAATGAAAATAGATGTTCTGTTTTCAACAACTGTAATATAATTAACTCCTAGGCGCTGTTTTTACCTAGCCTCAGAAGCAACTGAGGTTCGCAGCCTCCTGAGGTTTGTTTGAGGCTGTTTGCAGTGCATGATTTGAAAGAAACTGGAGGTGAGGTGAAATGAGTGTATAATTAGCTCTTCAAGTTGAAAAAAGTGAGACACACCTTCTCACCTCCTCTTCTTTGTTACATTCTCCTCTTTGCTACTTCCCTCTCATTCTTTGTTCAGTGTGGCAGATAAATAATGGGATCTGCCATAGGGAGGGAAGAGATGATTTTCACTTCTTTTCTTTCTCTGGATCTCAAATTGTATATAATACAAACTTCTGATGGCCTGATTTTCTCTTTTCATTTATTTTTGGTAATATTTTTTATTCACTCCTTCTTCCTTGTGAGACTCTCATTTCCTGCTCTCTCTCGTTTTTTCCTTTCCTCCCCTTCTGTCCTCACTCCTCCTTAGGGCAGCAGTAGTGTAGATGAGGAGGGTGTGTGTGTGTGAAGGACCATGTGCGCTCCAAGAAGATGTGCAGTCTTGCGAGAGTCCGTGGTGGGAGGTCAGTTTAAAGGGAGTGCCAAGGCCTCAGAATGGGCTTGAAGACATCACAGATTCTCCACAGGCTGCATCTGAAAGTTTGGAATTCCGATATCTGCACAAACTCTAAAAGTACCTATAAAGAAGAAGGCAGGAGAAGACAGCCTTGGATTATTAGAACAAAGCCTTGGGGCACAAATCTGAATGGTTATGACCTGTTTAGGTGCTGGTTAGAACCAGATGTACCAGCCGTACTTCACAGGTCCTTGAGGCGCCAAAGGGAGGGGAGAAGAGCAGACGCCTGAGAGCAGAAAGCCGAGGTCTGAAGAGGTCTTGAACTTTAAATGGGTGGAATATTTACCCCAAAGACTTATATTTCCAAAAATAATGAATTATTTTTAATTGGAAAACTTAAGACTTTCCCCAGCCTTTAGTGAGAATGAAAACACGATAAAGGCAAGTGTAGGAAGAATACTCAAGTACATCCAAAACTCACATACATACAACTCATGTAAATTCACAGACAAGTTGCATGTGTTAGGGGGTATGTGTGTGTGAGTGAAAGAGAGAGAGAAATGGAAATCAGTCTGTCAGCTCTCTTGCCAGAGAGTTTGCTTCTCTCTGTGTCAACATGTATTTATTGAACATTTACAAAATGCCAAATATGCTTCTTTATGCTCATTTTTATTTCCCAATTTCTCTAGTCATATAAGTACTCTTTGTTTTTGTACAGAGGAAAGCTATAATTAAATGTTACTTAAAAGCTATTGCTCCAATTCATCATTTAATTTGACATTTGAACAACACATGTTCCCGCCACGTGAGTGGGAACCAGGCCTTGTGTTAACTCTTCTTTTCCGGTGTGTGCTTTTGAAATTGTAAGTTCCGGGATTTTCAGGAATTGCTTTGTAGAACTTCCATAGAGCTTATTTTCTATGCAAACCTTTTCACTTACAATTTGAGATGTACTGTGTTGTGATTATATACAAACTAGTCCTCTGTTGGGATCTTCACAAGTAGACTAATTTGCTGCATAGCATGAGATCTTAGTACCCAAATGATCAGATCCAAACTGGATTAGAAAGGTCCTGGTCGTGAATCTGGTGTTGAGATTTGCCTCATAGGACAGGTATTCAGCACACAAAGATGACAGGCGTTCTTCCCATGGGTCGTGGATGCCCTGACATGACTTGTGGCAGCAAAAGTCACCTTTGCAAAAGTACAGATGGCACATGTGTGTGAGATCGTTTCATCTACTTTCCCACATTCCCACAGCTATCAAACACACTAGTGGCTCTCTCTCTCTCTCTCTCTCTCTTTCACACACACACACACACACACACACACACAAACCCTAATACATACAGCTCACATGGGAATTTATATGAGTTTTGTATGTATTTGAGTTTTCTCTCCTACACTTGCCTTTATCCTGTTCTCATTCTTACTGAAGGTTGGTATCTGTAGATGATTAGATGGTTTCAATTTTAGAAAAGTACATTAAGGAGTCTTCAAACTGGGGACATCATTGGCTTGCAATAGCCAGCATTTAATCTGCCAAGTCTCCCAAGCAAAGGCACGGTGGATGGGATGTTAAGTCCTAGTTTTGTTTGTTTGTTTTTTTGATTTAGCCAGTGGGTAGCACAGTGGTGTCAAGCGGCCTTGCCCCCAGCTCGGTTTTGGCTCTTTAGAGCAGTTGACTGCACAACCCCGCCCTTGCCCCACAGGTTCTTAAGCGAGAAGATAGATGGCCTTCCCCAGATTTTCACCTTGAGGTGAATTCATGTCACAAAAGAAAAATTAAAGTTACTTTCTTTTCATTTGAGAAGGAATCAAAGAAATAGAGACTGAAGAAATGTAATAATAGAAAACTGTGCCATATCAATTTATAACAAAGATTTTTATTGGCAAAAACTTTTAATTAAATAGTAATTGACTAATGAAACACACCACTGATTAACTAAATGTGGTACCTAGAATCGATGTGCAGTATACCAACATTGTTCTTGTAGATGCAAAGACTTCCATTAATTGCTCTCAGTTACATGTTGGAAGGCATGGATAAGTTCTTTGTAATAAAATAAGAATGACCGATTTTAGAGTATTTTGGAGAGATCTCATTCTGTTATACAATTTCTTATATTTATCTTTTTTCCTTTTTGATTACAGAAGAGGGAGATTTTTTGTTATTTTCTTTCTGCTCTAAGTGTTATCTAACAAACTACACAAAATTCACCATTTTCACTGATGTTTCCTTGTTATATTTAGGTGTTCGTGGACAATATCAATTGTGTTTAATTTTTTTTCACAAAGTAATGAAAATAGATGAACATACAGTTGTACCTTAGTGTTTGAATAGCGACTATGTAAACATAGGCCAGCCATAGCCTGCCTCAGAAGTAGCTTTTCTGTTAACTTTCTTCCTTGGAGATAATATTTATTTCTCTAGTATGCTTTCAGAGTTGATTTCTCATCACTTGTTCCTATAGAAGAAAAATGATGCTGCTGGTGGTGACGGTGGTGGGGAAACCTGAGAACTATGGTGATGGTTCTCTTAGCTCCATTTTCTTCACATGAGAAAATTGAGGCATAAAGATATGAACCAACTTAGGGTTGCAATTTGGGGAAGAGGCTGAAATTGCAGTCTCAAAATACCTTCTCTATAACTGGAAGCCACACTTGAGACCATCATTCCTATTAGAAATTTTGTAAAATAAAAATATGGCAAAGTTTGGGGTCCTCTCTGTTGACTTAGCGGTTAAGTCTCAGTTAAGTATCATTGCCTGGGTTTGATCCCCGGACAGGGAGCTGACCCACATGGCATAGCAGACCTCTCCTGCCTCGCCCACTGCTCCCCTCAGCAGTATTTAAATTGATCTGCCTGTTTTGCTCCCTGCTCGTTCTGTTCTGTCTCTGGTGAATCCTCTCACCTCCCACACCTCCGGCCTGTACCCCAGCTCTTGTATGCATAAATAAATAAACCTTTTTTTAAAAAGGGGTTCTGTTTAAAAGTTTAGTATGACTTCAATTCCGTATTAAATTTAGAAAAGTAAGTAGGATTACTATTCTGAGAATTGCAAAAGGGAAAAACCATAAGAAAAGTCAGAAAAACAACAAGCACAATTTCATTTGTTCTAGAAAAATTGTGAATCTTTTTTAAATGATTTGGGATTGGAAATGATTATGTGATTCCTGGAGGGTTTGATGTTTGTCAGAATTAACATACTTTGTTTACAAGAAAATGAACTAGTGTCTAATGAGAGATTTGTATTTAAGAACGCTATTCAGGTCCTAATTATGCATTTTCTGGTTTAAGTCAGGGGAATAGTTTGCATAAAAACCAGTGAAAGAAAATGTTGTTTGACAAATGTGAAGGCAATCAAAAGTATGCCTCATATTTTCTTAGTATTCCTGAAAAAAAAAAATTGTGATGTTTTTCCTGTAGCATATTTTGGAGTGAATTAATTGCATTTTGTGACAAAGATGCAAAAATGCTTAAAGATTCATTTTTGCATTTATTCATCCAATAGGCTGCCTGCACCTTGTCAGGCATGGCACCAGGCTAAGGGAGCACAGAAACCAAGGATTGTTACCCTTTTATGAAGGAATTCAGTTAAGGAGGAATAAATATTAAAGTGACAGTCACTTTTTAAGGTGATAAGTCCCTTGATAAAAATAAAATTCTAAGGGAGCACGAAGTTAGAGACTTAATCCAGACTTAGGGTTATGGAAAGCTCTCTCTAGCAGATGCCCTGAGTTAAGTACTAAAACATGCGTAGGAACTCTCAGGGCCAAGAAGGTGCTGTTTCAGACAGAAGGAGCAGCATGTGCAAGACTTGGAGGCTGAATGGGCATGACACATTCGAGGAGCTTCAGGTAACTGGGCTGGGCAAAGGTACAGGGATGATAGGAATGGTTTCAAACATCCGGATTGCTTAAACTCTATTCAGAGCTAGGGAAAAGCCTCTCCCTTGATGGAGAGCGACGGGGTCAAGCTGTGTCTCCAACAATTACTTGGGAAACCACGAGAAGATCTGTGCCATCTATTTGGAGCCAGTTGCTATGGAACAAAGCGAAACTGATGAGGATCTGAAATAAAACTATTCAGCAATCAAAAAAAGACAAACTCATGCCATTCACAGCAACATAGATGGAGCTGGAGGAGATTATGCTCAGTGAAATAAGTCAGAAGGAAAAAGAAAAATATTGGATGGTTTCACCTACAGGAGTAATATAGGGGAACCAAATAAAGGATCGGGGAAAAATAATAATAAATAAGCAAAATTAAGAGGCAACTACAAATCAGAGGCATTATGCAGGGTAGGGTGCGGGACCAAAATCAAGACAGGGGAGGGAAGAGCACAAGGCACTATGGTGATGGTGCTTGGGTGAACTGGTGGTGGGGCTTTTTTCTTTTTTAAAGATTTATTTGTTTATGCATACAAGAGCTGGGGTATATGCCAGAGTCCAGGGAGGTGAGAGGATTCACCAGAGACAGAGTGGGGAGCAGAACAGGCAGATATACTGAAACACACTGCTGAGGGGAGCAGCGGGCGAGGCAGGAGAGGTCTGCTGTGCCATGTGGGTCCCCTCCCTGGCCAGCAGCAGGGATTGAGGCTGCTGAGGCTCAGTGGCTGAGGTTTGCTTCATAGTGCATTGCTTAACCCACTGCGCCACCAGGAAGGCCTGATGGTGGGGCCTTTATGGTAACTACACCTGAGAGGAGAAAGCAAATATTGTGCAAAATGAACAATGATATAAAATATATAAAAATAAATTTAAAAAAAAAGAGTGCATGAAAGGTATTCACTAGTTAGGGTGAACTCACTTCTTAACAGACGACCCTGAATCTGTATGGTTTAATACAGTAAACTCTCACATACAGTTTGAAGTGCATGGGGAAAGGGAAAGTTCAGGTCCACAGTGTCATTTATGGACCCAGAGTTTTCCATGCGTGTTTACCCCATCCCCCTAGAGCCATAGCTTCCTGGCTGAGAGCTTCTTTTTTCTGCGTTAGCACTGTCTGCAACACAGAATTTAAAAAGTGGGTTTGGTAAACACATGCCAATGTTCCACTGTTTTTAACCTGTGCAATAAACATTCTGTGTGGTTAATATTTAGATAAGGGCCTCCCTGGTGGCGCAGCGGGTTGAGCGCTGCACTGTGAAGCATCCATAGCACAGCAGCCCCAGTTTAATCCCCGGCTAGGCAGGGGACCCATATGGCGCAGCAGTCTTCTCCTGCCTTGCCCACTGCTCCCCTCAGAGGTATATTTCAGTCAATTTGTCTGTTCTGCTCCCCACTCTGTCTCTGGTGAATCCTCTCATCCCCTGCGCCTCTGGCCTATGTCCCAGTTCTTGTGTGCATAAATAAATAAATAAATCTTAAAAAAAAAAAAGAAAAAGAAAAGGTGGATAAGAGACACAAGGCATGTTATAATAGGGGAACATAGATACCAATTGGATATAGAAGTTGTGAAAAGGAAGAATGTATATTTCGGTGGGCTGAGTCACTGGTGGGTGGTTGTACCGTTTATTCTGATAAGGAATGTGATTGTTGCCATACATTCTGGAGGAAAGATGCTGAGTGTGAGACGCTTCCCACACTTTTCCACAGGAGTTGCTCCTTCGTTTCCTTCAGACCACTGCTAAAATGCCACTCTAACTAAAATAACACCTCACCCTCTGTTGTGCTATCACTCTATTTCTTTGTGGCCACGTCCCACAATTGTTCATTTTTAACTTTTTGATTGTCTCTTCATTCAAATGAAGGCCCGATGAGGGCAGAGACTTTATCTATGTTGTTTGTTCCTATCACCCGTAGTGCCCAGCACAGTGCCTGGCACTTGCAGGTGCTCTATAAATAATTGCTGAGTGTGCGAATGATCCCACAGGAAATGGCCAGTGGTCTGTTGGTTAGAATAATAAAGGCTAATAATGTTTACTCAGGGCTTACTCTGGATCAAATATTGTTCAGAATACTTTGTAACTGTTAGTTCATGTAATAAAGCATCCCCATGAGATAAACCTAATCTCCCTGTTTTACAGAGGGGTACATTCATCTTGAGAAACTTAACCAAACTCATGTTAGTAAGTCTTACAGATGAGATTCAAGTTTGGGTGTTAGGGCTTCAGAGTTCACGCTCTTGCCACAGATAGTTCTGCTTACCGTTTTGGAGTATTAGAGAGCTGGACTGGACAGGTTAGGACACATGAATTCAGATGTGAGACAGGTCAGTCTGCTCTTTGAGATTTTCTCAGTTGACTTAGAACTCCTAGCTGGTATCTACCAGAGAGTTGGATGCCTCCAATGTTTTATAAGTTTTCATTGGCTTAAGTTTACATAGTCATTGTTTTTTCGGTTACCCATCTCCTTTAACTACCTTCTGTTTACTTCTGTCTCCTCATCCGCCCTTCTGTGTTGGCGCCCTGTCTCGGCTCCGCATCAGTGCAGATGTTAGGCGAACGTGATAACCACTACACTACGGAAACTGGCTAGTGCAGATGTTGATTAAGACTCCCTTTCCCTGATTTTCCAGAAAACTGTCCCCGAAGCATGATGTGAATGTAGCAGATTTCACAATACATTTAGGTGAGAGAGGAAGCCCCACTGAAAAGCTATCTGGCAAAGGACATAAAATTGAACGTCAGGGCCTCCCTGGTGGCGCAGTGGGTTAAGCAATGCACTATGAAGCAAACCGCAGCCACTGCAGCACGAGTTCGAGCCCTGCCTCTGGCCAGGGAGGGGACCCACATGGCTCAGCAGACCTCTCCTGCCTCGCCCGCTGCTCCCCTCAGCATTGTACTTCCATTGATCTGCCTGTTCTGCTCCCCGCTCTGTCTGTGGTGAATCTTCTCACCCCCCACACACCTCTGGCCTGTACCCCAGTGCTTGTATGCATAAATAAATAAATCTTAAAAAAAAATTGAACGTCAGACATCTGTTCTTGGAAGTATTTCCACTGTCCAGTGGCTTCCAGCCCCCAGGAAATTTTTACGTCCCATTGTTTTCTCTCTTTCGCCTTTCATCTCACCCTTTAGCTGTCCCTGCCCCCAAATGCCTGATAACTATGTGTGCTGCAGAGAAATATCACTAATTCCCCTTTTCGGCTGTCTGACCATTTTCTTAGACTTTGGCCTGTGATTCACTGAGCACCCTTTCATCTAAATGAAGAGAATCTTCTTTCCACAGGAAACTCTGATGTAGGATATAAAAATGCTTCCTGCCCACTTCCTCTGTAGGTCCTAATGTTAGTGTGGAGACTGAAGGCCCCCTTGGAATCCCCAAACTTGCATGCTCTAAAGGGGGTCTACCATCCGGCCTCTTACGCAAACCTCTCCCAGTCTTCTCTAGCTTCCTCCCGCTGCCCAGCTCTGCCCTTCATTAAGGAGTTGGGAAGAGCCAAGTCCCTCCTTATGCAGATTCCTCTCTGTAACATCGATGTAGAGCAGTGAAAGGGAAGGACATTTCCCAGAGAAGTATGGATGACTTAATACAAGAAGAAATCAGCCGGGGGTAGATGGAAGAAGATTGGGCAGTAGCTAGAGAAAACTTTGAGGAAACTTTTGCTTGTTTGTCTTCACTCAGATAATGTGCAGGGAAAAGGACAATGAAGAGAATGCCTGAAGATGAAGCAGTACGGAGGATAGGTGTCCCAGGACTACGAGATGTGAGAAGGGGTGGATACGAGGTCAGAGGTGAAGGAATTCATACAGTCGGGAGCGATACAGCTTCTGCTAGGGGAGAAGTTGCACAGTATCATTCAGTGTTGAGTCAGCTAGACTGAAAGGAGCTAAAGTCCAGAATCTGCTACATTTCTGCTATGAAGCATCATTAAAATACTTAACTGCCTGATCCTCAACCAGAAAAGGGATAATGCCCTCTTCCTAGAATCTCTGCAGTCTGAAGTAAGACAACATGTGTTAAGCGAGACTCGTAGAATGGAATTTGTTGGTATTTCTGTAATTTAATTATATGTCTTCTGATTCTCATCTCAGCTCCAGATAGTGTGATAAATAAACGGGGAACCGTATCTACTGCATTTTGTCATCTGCTCCAAAGGGATTTGTGATTCCCACCGTTTCCTTGTCATTTGCAATTTTGAATGAGTTTTAAGGGTTGACCTTAACTTGCTGACAGCAGGCCAAATCTGGCTTGCATAGCTGTTTGGCTTGACTCTTACTTTTTTTTTGTCTTTTTATTGAAATCCTTTAGATGGGACATTGCGTTCCATTTCCTTCTTGTTTGAATACCTGGCCCCTTCACATATCAACCATATACACAGCTGAGGTTTCTTTCTTTTTTTAAAAAAAAAAGATTTATTTATGCATACAAGAACTGGGATATAGTCCAGAAGTGTGGGGGGGTGAGAGAATTCATCAGAGACAGAGTGGGGAGCAGAACAGGCAGAGGTACTGAATGAAACACACTGCTGAGAGGAGCAGCAGACTAACCGGGAGAGGTCTGCTGGGCCATGTGGATTAGCACCCTGGCCTGGATCCACTCATGCCACAGTGACTGCAATAGCTGGATAGTGCTGAGACTTAACCCCTGCATCACCAGGGAGGCCCCTATACACTTGAGTTTTCAACCCAAGATCTAGAGTGTTTCTACAGCAGTAGCTCCTGCCACTGATAATTTCGGTGTTGCTATCTCTCCAAGTAGTAGCATTTTCTCTTTATTTTATTTGATCTCTCCTCAGTGTTCACCACTATTCAGCATTTCCCAAACTCTTCTCCTGTAGTTACTGAACACTCTTCTGATTTCCTATCCATTGGCCTGATGTCAGGAAGATTATCCATCTTCCCTTTGCTACACCTCCTTCACCCACTGTTGAAATGCTGAGTTTTCTGTTGGCCTTCTGCTCTTACGGAGATCTATCTATGAGTATTTCAGTCCAAAATTGGCTGGTGGTCTACCCCTCTAGACCACCTTCTTCTGTCATTACATAACATGATGATATGTAACCCAGTGCCCAACCTGAAATCAATCTCACAACTTGGAAGAATACGTATTTAATGACTGACCCAGGAGATACACTAAATCAGAGTGGACCCTGCTTTGTATGTCTCCCCCTTCACCAAAGTCAGCTTCTCCTTTCTCTCTGACTCCTGTATTAAACTCTCATCATTTCTCCCATGGACTAATGCTTGCTACCTAGTCTCCAGTTTTCCTTATTGGTAAGATCTCAACCTTGGGTGGCAGTGGGTCCTTCTGTTATTTTGTTCTGTGCATCAGGTTAGCCTTATCACCAGCAGCTCCCGAGGCTCTAAAGCTCTAACACATGAAATTGTTTGCTTGTCCTTTCTTCCCTCCGTGCCTTTGCCCACAGCCGTTGCCTCTCAGATGTGACTGCTCTTCCTCCTCAATTCTGTTTGGAACTCTTACTTTGCAAATATTTTAAAAGTTTGCATTCTTGGGGCATATTTTAATGTGCATTATATATGAATGAAATAGCTGAGTATGAAGCATTGTTGCAATTTTGTAAAAATGTTTTCCTCTGGAAGACACACCTATAGGATGACAAGGTATAGAGGAGACAAGTATTGTAAGTGAACAAAAAATTAGCATTCGTGGCAGAGGGAAAGAAAGCAACAGCTGGGTAAAGAAACAGCTGTGCAAAGAGACAGGAAAATGATAATGAGCTACCATGAACGTGGCAAATGGTCCAGAGTACTAGAAAAACATAAATTATATGAGGAAATGAGTTAACCCACTGGAAAATTGCTGAAACATTTGTACAGAAAGTAAATAATAAAGAATATATTCAAATAAAAACTATTACAGAAAAAAATCAGTATTCTGTATAAAGGAAGTGACCTTTTAAGACACGTTTCAGTTAAATTAGTTTGAACGTTTGTGACCTTTTTTAGTAAATGTTTTGTACTGCACAGACATGATAATGATGTTAAAAACTTAAAAAGAATACAATTATGCCATAATCCTAATTTATTGTTGTGTTCAAAAGAGTAAACTTGAAACTCACAGCTGTAATTTGCATGTATATGATTACCAAAGCGCCTGGAAATATTTAACAACACAAGTGACACATAAATATATTCACCTTCTGAAGAATCAAAACGTCCCAGGTAAGGCTGAAGTTTCTCTCCACCTCCACTGCTACCCCGCAGACATAACCATTGTTTTCAACTTAATATGTATCCTCTGACAAATCCCCATTCATTACATACATCCCTGTGTACATCCTTAATATTTTTATTACTATTGTTTTATAGTTGGTTTTGATATTTGTAAGTTAAGTCCTTTATCTTGTTACTCTTTCATCTAAAATTGCCTTGGGTATGTGTCCTGATTTACTTTCCAGGTGTATTTTAGAGTCCTCTTATCAAATTTCACTTTAAAATAACATGGGGATTTTGATTGTGATTGCATCGAACCTGTACATTAATCTGGGGAGAAGCCTTTCAGTATTCATTATTGAAATGTTACTTATTTTTAAGTTTATTTCAAGGTTTTGGGGAGCTTTGCTGCTCTTATAAGTGAAATCTTCATTATACTTTTCTAATATGTGTTTGCTGTTATGTGGGGAAGTTTCAAATTCTTTTTAAGAAATTATATTTTTGGAGCAGTTTGGGGTTTACATCAAAATGGAAAGTACAGAGTTTTCACATGTATCCCCTCCTCCCAAACATGCATAACCATCCCTAATATCAGCACCCCCCACCAGACTGGTATAAGTATTATAATTAGTGAGCCTACATTGACACATGATTCTCACTCAAAGTCTGTAGTTTACCTAAGGGTCATTCTTTGTCTTGTATATTCTGTGGGTTTGGATGAATGTATAATGACAACTATTCGATCATTGGAGTATTTCACTGCCCTCAAAATCCTCTGTATTCCACCTGTTTATCCAGCTCCCACCCCCTGGCAACTTTTTTTTTTTTAAGATGTATTTATTTATGCATATAAGAACTGGGGTGCAGGCTAGAGTGTGGGGGGTGAGAGGATTCACCAGAGACAGAGTGGGGAACAGAACAGGCAGACTGACTGAAGCACACTGCTGAGGGGAGCAGCAGGCGAGGCAGGAGAGGTCTGCTACGCCATGTGGGTCCCCTCCCTGGCTGGCAGCAGGGATCAAACTCATGCTACAGTGACTGCAGTTTGCTTCACAGTGCGTGCTTAACCCACAGAGCCACCAGGGAGGCCCCTGGAAACTTCTTTGTAAAGTTTCTTGGCTGTTACATATTTTTTTGGTAATGTTGCTCATTTGATAAAAATAAACTGCTCTATTTTTTATGATTAAGAAATGTTTGATTTAGTTTTTTTTAACCAAAATAGTTTGTGCACATAGCTTTTAAAATCAAATAATTGTCCAACAGCATTTACAATGTGAAGCAGCAATCCCCCAATGCTTTCCCAAGCAATGTTCCAGAGCTTTGTTTCCCCAGCTGGCATTTCTTATTGTGCTTCAGAGCAACACGCTTAATTACAATGTAAAAATTTATCTCTTGATTCCTTGTGGAAAAATGAAAATGAATGTCTTAAAGGACTTTCCTAGCACTCCCTACCCATCCAGGTACACCTACACTTTCCTGAACTCTCAACTCAGATAAATCACAATCAAACCAATAATCACCATGTGCATTAGTACACTTCACATCTGAGACACAAGGTCTGTTACAAGTAATTAATATCCTGTTCAATTTTTAATTATTTCCTCAGAGCAAATGCAGGTTTTCCTTGCAACCTTCACTAATTCATCTCCAGGCTCTTGTTAGAGCTGCAGGTCTTTCATTACTGCCAGAGTGTGAGTCCATCAGGGCCACTTTTTTGATGCTGTGCAGACATGCAGGATCTGTCTTTTTTCTCTGGCTAGTATGTGATTGATGACTTGCTATATTGGCTGTGTGGCTGTTTTCATGGAAATTTCTTTCATCAGAATCTGTTTGTGCTATATTTCTAATTGCCAGTAGCTCTTTCTTACTACCTAAAAGTTCCTTTCATTTTTATAGCACCCTTGTCTTACTTCATGAGTGCTATAACTATTAAGATTTTTGAGAAAGCAAGTAAGAGTTTTCAGTTTTCTTCTGCCTCTAGAATGACTTCTGATTTGTGGTTATCCTGTTTTGATCATGATAAGAGATTTGGACCTTTCCACCTCTGTCTGCTCATCACCCTCTTTGTTCTTGCCGGAGGCTGGGAGCTCTGTGCAGGGACTGAGCCGCGGACATGAGGACTTACTGTTAATTGGGAAAGTGGCGAGGTGGGCTTTCTCTTGAGTGACTCCCAGATGTCATTGTCTATAGGTACTTTCCTCTTGGGTCGGTCACTCTCAGCGCTCTACTCGGGAACTAGAAACCTGACTGCCAATAATGTATAGTTGGGAAACCCTCCGGAGCTTGGCCAGCGACCTGGGCACACAACCTCAGTTCCTGCTAGAGACAGACACACCAGTGGTGATTAAGCAGTGCAGGATTTGAGCATTCTCCCGGCCTGCCTGTCCTTGCTGCCTGTAATCTGAACAGTAACCTAGTTGATTGTTCGAAGACACCCACCTTCCCCGCAGCTCCTGCCTTTGGGCTCAGGGCCCTCTGAGAGCGTCGCGCCGCAAGTACTTTGTACTCTGGTTTCCTCCTGTAAGTTTTCTGTCTTGCGGAGAAAGCCCAGGTTTGAGTAGTTACTGAGGGTTTGCCTTCTTGTTTCAGTGTGGTTGTCGATTTTTAGAAATATTTTTCTGTCCTTTCCAGAGATCTGCTGTCGGAGGGGGGAGCTGGGCCCCGACCTCTCCTGAGTCTGTTCAGTTTGCATCTTTATTAGCAAGCTGAAGCCAAACGTGTTAACATGTTTAGTAATTGCAGTTCCTTGTAGAATAATTGTTTTTATGAATGTAAAGCTATTTGTCTGTTTAGTGAGAATATTTTTATTCTTTATTTTAAACTGATTTTCGTGGTAGGGAAATTTCACATACTGACATAATCAAATTTGTTAATTTCCTTTGCAGAAAGACATTTTGCAGTTGTCTGATGAGTTCCTTTAGTTTATTTGTTTCCTTTATTTTTATTTTTTGTAATATAGACTTTAAAAATTTACTTTTCTTGAAATGGTTTTGTAAATTTCTTAGCAAGTATAAATATTTTTTCTGTCAAATTTCCATTTTAAATTCATAATTTTGATGAATTTAAAATTTTAAATTTTTCATCACATTTATTTCTATGATCACACATTAAATTCATTTGTAAAATTGTTATGTTTTTATAGCTTCTTCTCTATTGTATTGCTATATTTTTCTCTTTCATGCCCATACTCATTAGTTTACTAATCATTTATTTTTTAGTCATTGACTGATGTGATTTTTTTCTTCTTTTCTAATTATTATTAATAATTTTTCATTTACACAGTATACAACTATTCTGACTTAGTTTGTAAAAATTAAAAGATGGGTAAGACTCTTGTCCTCAGGGTGTTCAGTCTTAGAGGGGTGATCACTTCCTATTAGACGTTCAAAAAGGATGACTTGGAAAACCGAAGTTGGAAGGAGAGAATAAATTTAAAAAGGAAGAGCTGGTTGGATCTGATTTATAGGAGAACTTCAAAGCAGAAAGGGACACTATAGAAATTATGCACATGCTCTGGAGTGATGCCGGTGAGTTGAGAACTGAAATGCAGTTCTGAGAACAGTGTGAGCACAGGAAGAATTTTCTCTTACTAAGTTCCAGCCATGTTTAGAAGACAGAAGACCATCTTCAACAGAGGTGGAGATGGGGAATGTTTTAAAGAGGGGCGATCCACTCAGAACGTGAGTTCTATGGAAAGTAAAAAACCTTGTT
Source organism: Galemys pyrenaicus (assembly GCA_019455555.1). Classification (NCBI taxonomy): domain Eukaryota; kingdom Metazoa; phylum Chordata; class Mammalia; order Eulipotyphla; family Talpidae; genus Galemys; species Galemys pyrenaicus. The sequence goes on along the minus strand of JAGFMF010011760.1, from coordinate 7,321,820 downwards.
CAAAAAGACAAAAAAGAAAAGGAAGCACTTCTTAGTACTTAATTGAACAAGGATAAGTTAGAAGACGAAAAGAATAAAGATGTCCAGGGATAGATTCAGAGAACTAGACAGGATACTCTGATGGCTCTGATCTCTAAAAAAGTATATCCCTTGGCCACCAGCACAGGAACCACCTGGGACTGCTGAATAAAATTTCAGCTCCATGGATCAGCCTCATCGGAACCCAGGAAGCTGTGATACCAGGTTTTTATGACTGAAGTTTGAGAACCATGCTTGAAATGTCAAGCACAAGGTTGCCTGCTATATAGTCTACACATTAGGAAAGCACTCATGTTTGAGGAAAAGAGCAGACGATGTGGATGGGCAATGGAGGGAATAAAAGAATTGCTAAGCAGAATCTGTTTTGAAGTTGAGAAACAGGCATTGGAGAGGCTCATCTAGCTCCAGTTTAAATGTTCTTCAGTGGCTTCTTCTAGAATAAAGTGATTTTTACCTAAAATCCCTGTTATCATGTCTCAATTTGTCAGGTCCAGGGAGATTTGCTAGAGCAGATTGCTCAGTCGAGGGCATGAAGAAAATAAGATTGCCCATCTCCTAGGCTTGAGACCCCTTTCTTGGCAGGCAGAGGAGTAACACTGATAGCTCCATAGAATCCTGTGGATTTGCATATTCAGAATTTTAGTTTCACATGTTGATGATGAGCCCTGCCAAAGAGTCAGGCCAGACATCCCTCTGCTTGAAGTGGCTCAGTTCCATTCTTCGATGCTCCTGCCTTACCCAACAAAACCCGAGAGAGGCATTTCTTACATGAAAGAAAACCAGAGTTGCTAGGCCCTGGTCTTGGCCATTGTCTTTCCCTTTTCTCACTTGAGCTCTGACCTTTTAACTGGTGTCCAGGTTGCCAGCTTCTTCCTTCCCCAGATCACACTCTACACTACATGTTGCCTTTTACGGCACAGGCTGATAACTAAACATGTTACCGAGCATGTACAGTCCATTTAGTAAATGCTTTTAGTGATAACTGCTGGGAAGGCTCCCTATTACCACAGAAACAAGTTCAAGTCAGAGATCCTAAAGATTTTCCCTACATGCTTCATCTCCAACCACCGCTTCCACCGTTCCTCCTCACTATGGGAACCGTGTCTGAGACCTTGCGCCCTCGTCTGTGACCAAAGTGTCCCTCTGGCTGGCTTGCTCTTCTTCCCATCGTTTTCCTAAGGTGCTAGATTTAAACATTATCCTCTGTAAATAGCTTTTTAAAGCCCAACTCTCTCTTCTGAGGTTTAATTATTTTATCATCTGTACCCCATAGTACTTTTTACACATAACTGCTGCTGAGTTTAGAGCAGCATATTGTACTCTTTATACTTTTGTGTCCTCAAATGGACTTAAGTTTCTAGAGACCAAATTTTGTGTCATTAAATTTTTCATTCCCCGGTGCCTCAGCCATAGTATATATACCATCAGTATTAGTTGAGTACATCTGAACCAGAGAGCCTCTCTTTATGTGATACAAACTGTAGAAGGAAAGATAGAAGAGTTCTTTGGAGCCGACCATGTGGGCATCTCAGCATCAGACTATAATAGTAGTGAGTCTGTGGCTGTAATACACCATTGACTAATCTGAACACATAGACTCTTGGAATTTCATTGGGAGGAAGTGTCTTGGAAATGCTTCTTTTGGTTTGCAGATGAGGAAACTAGTCCTTTACTTATGTCAGATCTTATAAATAGCTTTTATCAAGATCCTGGCCAAACAGCCAATCGTCTTTCTGAATTCATGAGTATTAAACTGTTTTTGCCTTCTAGGCAAGTAAATTGTGGAAGAGAATGCAATGTACCATGTACATTAGTTCAGAGACAATCCTATTAAGGGATCTTCACCTGAATTTAAGATGGGTTGGGGGAAAGCCAGGCAACATGGATGAAAGATAATTAGTACATTCAAGGAGGATTTTAAATTCAAGTGGAGTATGTTCATGCTTTTTGCCGAGATGATGTGAGTTATCAGTACCATCAGAAGAATAGAGTGGATGTTGATGTATGTCTCTTCTCCAGCTTCAGCAAGCCTCTTTTTCTCTTTCTTAGGTTCCAGAATCTGCTGTGGTCCAGAAAGACATTTGTGGACAACATGAAAATCTATAACCACAGTTATATCTATATGCCTGCCTTTTCTATGAAGACAGGAACGGAGCCCTCCCTCCGCGTTTATTATACACTGTCAGATGTCGGTGCCAATCAAACAGTGCTCTTTGCCAACCCCAACTTTCTGCGCAGCATTGGCAAGTTCTGGAAAAATAGGGGAATCCATGCTAAGCGCCTGTCCACAGGACTCTTCTTGGTGAGCGCAGCCCTGGGTCTCTGTGAAGAAGTGTCTATCTATGGCTTCTGGCCCTTCTCTGTGAATATGCACGAGCAGCCCATCAGCCACCATTACTATGATAATGTCCTGCCTTTCTCTGGCTTCCATGCCATGCCAGAGGAATTTCTCCAACTCTGGTATCTTCATAAAATCGGCGCACTGAGAATGCAGTTAGACCCCTGTGAGAACACGTCTCTTCAGCCCACGTCCTAGAGACAATGGAAAAAGAAAGAACTGAGCCAGGGTATTTTTGTTAGGTTTTCTACATGACTCCAAAAGGAAAAGGTCAAGTTGTTTCATGAATTTGCATGGTCCGCTTGGAAAAACAAAATAACCAAACCCCGAGGGAAACTCGACTTTTAATATTGACTTGGAGAATAAGTGAGAAATGAAACATCCTAGGAAATATTTTACAACATATGAATCTGCAGCTAATAACATGCTGGTGAAGCATATTTACGTAGTTCACGTCGAATGGGTGCATCACAACCAAGACTGAACTCTAACTGTTGAAACTGAGCAACTATTTAAAGTAGAATAAAGGAAATGCCAGGGCAAAAGTGTTATTTATTATCAACACAAACTGTACTACTTAAAAACAACAACAAACCTATCTTACTAAGACTGATATTAGAAATAGAGGTTTTTAAAAAATTACTATTTATTTTTCCCCTATTTAGGGGCAGTGAATGGGTAAAGGGGTAGATTTTTAAAAATCCCTTACTGAGTAATAATGATACAAAACATTGCAGCTGATTATTGTGATTCGTTGAGCAAAGTCTTTGTTACCGATAGTTCCCTCCATTTTTAAAATGTTAAGTAGGTACTGCTTCCTCCCCCCGTTATCGTCTACTTAGACAATGTGAAGCCTTGTTGAATTTAGACTGTGTTGAATCATAGTCTGGATAACGTGAGTCAATTTCCCTCCTCCTTAGAATCTAGGGCATACCTCAGTTTTAGGTCTATATTATGTAAGCCTGTTTGTATTACAGTTACTACTTTTATGTACAAGAACTACAAATGTGAGTGTGTTATTTATTTGCAAACTGGCTTAGTTGTTTTCATAATTTAATGTTCCGAGATGAAGTGAAGCACAAGGAGCTATAGTTTAGTCTCTAGAAAACAGACTGGAAGGCACATCCCCTTTCTGTCTACCATGGCATATCCACTCCAAGAGCAACCATTTGTATACACACATGCAAGCACTCACACACGCAAACTCATTCCTGCAGCTAGGGAAGCTGAGCCCATGTTACCTGTTATGGCAAAAGCCTGTAAGCAGTGTTGGAGAGACACAAGTGTATTACACGCTACACACTATGCCTTGATAGACGACAGGGCAGCTTATGCGTTACTGCTCACGATGCTCACACCAGCATGCGATGCAAGCCTTGCCCCCAGTTGCTTACCCAGGGTGAACGGAAATGTTTTCCCCTTCTGACTCCCACCAACATCTCATGAGTGGACCCCGCATGAGCATGGTCACACCAGGCGTGGTTCGTTCAAGTAAAGGGTGTGAATTAGCAACTATTTATAACAGGTAGTATTACTTAGAAAAATGGTTCCCTCCGCTTGGACATACTGTAAAGAAACTAACACCTTACAGTGTCCCCTGTAAGATAAAGGAAAACCCCTCATTGTCTTTGTGCTTTGGGATGCCTTAATCTAAATGGAGAATCTAGAAATCACCATATTTCTTCTTTTAGTGTCACTAAGATTTATGCAAACTATACCCCAAAGTTCTACCTGCTTTCCAGTGGTACAAACTCAGTGCACCATGTAGATTAGAACAGGTGGCAGTCTTTGGTGGGTTGACTTAAAAGATATCAGGATGACACAGTCCTTGGGAGAAATTATATATTATGAGAATCTACATTTTCTAAATAGGATTCGATATTGAGCTCACTAGAAACAGCAGCAGTTAAAATATGACTCACTGATAATAACACAGATTAAATTTTAGAATTTGAGTTTTAATCCTGTGTACAACTAATTTACTGTCTGGATCCTATATGGTGACAAAGTTGTAATGAGAAGGTACATGAGTTAACCAGGTTAAATATTCACTCTGTGCAACCCTGATTCTTGGGATAGATTTGTACAGTGGATTTGTACGATGTTTAGTGTATAAATGAGTGTCCTCTAAAAAATAATACAGAAATGGTCCAAACTGTTTAAGTCAGTGTTTCTCAACTGGGGTGATTCCCCTTCCTCACTGGGTGATATTCAGCAATGTCTGGAGTCAGTCTTGACTGACATTTTGATTTGGAGGGCACTATTGGCATCTGGCGGATAGAGCGCAGAGACCCTGCTAAATACCTTAAGGCAACCTTATGATACCACACATTAAACTGATACTGGAAATTTGTAGAATTTGAGTTTTAGTTCTACGTATAACACAGTCTCAAATGTTAGTGATGCCAAGGTTTAGAAACCATGGACTAGACCAGAATGAGATTTTGATTGTTTACATGTGTCATCAATTAAGGATACACATGCTTTTTTCACACCATTCACTTTTATGAGGATGTTTTCTTAATGAAAATTACAATCAGATGTTTATAGTGACAGTTCATAGGTGTGCCATACATATATCTTTTCTGTGTGATTGAAAATAGGTGTATCTAAACCCAAGCACATATGTGTATAACGTAAAGTTACACATCTCCATCCTTATTAAAATATATGTGTTTCTAAGAGATGGTCTCCCTAGAGTTACCTTGATGAGGACTCTTGAATACTCAATAGAGAAGTTGAAAGCTAAACTCCCATTATTTTATTTTCTTGACCTGAAATTCAGGAATTCACAACTAAGGCTTAAAACTTTGCCAAATTTCATCTACTGTTTTAATACTTGATATAGCTCAGAAGATATTAAGGTGACAGTAGACACATTCTTTTTTTAAATACAATTTTATTGTTTTGAGGATTTTTATCTATTTAAGCCTACAAGAGCTAGGGTACAGGCCAGAGGTGCAGGAGAGGTGCAAGGATTCACCAGAGACAGAGTGGAGAGCAGAACAAGCAGATCAACTGAAGCACACTGCTGAGGGGAGCAGTGGAGAGGCAGGAGAGGTCTGCTGCGCCATGTGGGTCCCCTCCCTGGCCGGGGATCGAACTTGCACCACAGTGCAGTGCTCAACCCCTTGCGCCATCAGGGAGGCTCGAGAGTAGACACTTTCAATCGAATATGTCATCACTTTCAGTGCACCTGCCAGAGAGGCCAGCACCCTCTAAGTTGAGTCTTCATTTTTAAATTGCTTTTTACTAACAAAAATTAGTTTGCTCCATTGGGAAAAGAGCGAGGGTGAAGAGAGTGGAAGTAAGTGGTAGATGAACTTTTAATTTTCTTAGCCTCAATCTGAGAATTGTATTGGTGCTAGGATCATGAATAAAGATGACCTTTGTTAAATTTTAATCATACCTCAGTAAAATTTAGATGGGTGGATGATTGAAGCGTTCCATAAGAAAGTGAAGTTATTTCTTGTATGGGAGCTCTTTATGTGAGAGAAGACACTGGGTGCATTTGGTTTATAGGGAACATTTGACCACAGGCTTATACAACATTGTGTTGAAAGGTTTTCTAATTTTGTTTCTGTATAGTGCATGCATAGCTGTTTTAACAAAGGAAAATAATCCAGAATGATCCAAATGACCCCAAATAGCAGATATGCAGACAATATACTATCTTTGACTTTGTAGTGGCTCTTACACATCCTTATCTTGTCTCAAACTTTGTGTAAGTTAAATATAAATTGTACCTGAAACAACAGACAACTTGGCTTAAAAATCTACATGGACAATTACTGGAGAAATCCTAAGGTTCTAAATTTGCCAAAAATATTCTTCACTTAGTCAAAACTTTACAGAAGTGTTTTAGACAATTCCAAATAGAAAACATATCAATAACATCTCTTGTAAGAAACTGGGTAGTTTTATTATAAGCAATCTCCTGGTTTCTTTGGAAAATCAGCATCTATGGTGGTAATTTCTGTGTTTACAGTTATTGCTTTGTGAAGTTTTTCTCTGACACATCCTTGTGGGACCTAAGAAGGAAAAAAGACAACAGTTAACTGAAAATTTTAGAAAATTCCTGTTGAGTTGTATAAAAATGAGCCCAACACAGCAAGCATTATCTGCTCTGTTTGTGGAGTTTCACGGATGAAGAGCTTTATGAGTTTGCTGGGGACTTAAGGACAAGCGTGTGGAGGAATAAGGATTAAGATCAAATCTATGCTTTTCATTTCTTCATCTTTCCAGAGTAGAGGTTGACTCTCAGGTTATCTCTCTTGGGGGTATGCATCATGCGCCAGGACAGATGTAGGTGAACAACTCTGAGGTACCTGCTACTTGGGTCAAGCCTTTGACAAGGTCGACAGGGACTGTCACTATGGGATTAGCAGTTAGTTCATGGCTGTGCAGGGGATGAGGCAAAAATGGAAAAAGAGGACAGCCTAACTCCCACGAGCTCAGCATATAAAGGTGGGAGGCATCTCTCCCCTTTACCTTGTCTTTCCTCTCCTGCCGATTTCTGTCTACCACCAGAGAAGCTGGCCTGGCTTTGGGGTTGAGAACAGGTAGCCTGTGACTAGAAAACTGGTATGTTTGCTTGCTGAGAAGCTTAAATTTTTACACTGCCTCAGTTTTTTATACTCTTGGTTTTGGCATAAACTAGTGTGCGCTCTAAATTTAGGTGTCCCATGACACCTAGATTACTAGAACTCTGGTCACCGTCCAGCTTAGTTGGTCCGAAAGCTTTGAAAAAAAGTCTCTTTGATCTCTTTGGCGAGCACATTATATATTATCCCACATGCATGCAGGCTGTTTCTCAAGAGCAAATTTGCAGAAGCTAGAGGAAAAGAGAAAAATTCAAATATTCTTTTTCATACAATACAGTCTTGAATACCAGTCCATGGGTGCAGTCATTCCAGAAAATATTTTGGATTAGATACAAAAATGAAATCACCTTTGACGTGTGCATGGGGTGACTTCTCACTAAAAAAGTCAAATTCTTGGAATACTACTCAGCAATCAGAAATGAAAAACTAGACTCATTCATGGGAACATGGATGGATCTGGAGGGGATTATGATTAGCGAAGCAAGTCAGAAG
>JAGFMF010011760.1:7287118-7314297 GCA_019455555.1 Galemys pyrenaicus | reverse complement strand
ATGGTGCACTGGTGAGATGGTGATGGGGAATACATGGGGATTACAATTGATGGCAAGTATATGTAAATTTTAAAATATTTTAATAAAAGAAAAAAAAAGTCAAATTCTGCTGGCAGGAGAGGTGGGCAAGATTTCCTTTTAAAGTTTCATAGCAATGTCACAGGTAAGAAAATAACTTTAATGGGTATTTTTGGTCGTGTGACTTGAAAAAACAGTATCTGTCTGTCAGTTCTCCTGAGTTGTTTCTTTCCACAGAATCTAAATGCAGTGTCATGGAGGTTTGCTGTAAAAACATGTCTTTTTCTTTGGTGTGTTCATTGTAATTATGGCTGGCAGTGAGAAAGTTCATTATTTTTCAATTTCTCTACCTCCCTTAATTGGAGAAAATTTGGAAATGTATCCTGTGAATAAAATGCTTTTTTAATAGCTTGTGGAGTCTTTATTTCCCAGAACCTGTGGGTAATTCTGTTACCTGTTCTATTCCCCCTGTATTTTGTATCCATATCAGCTACTCTGGTTCTTTTTTTTCCTCTTCCAAATGAAAACTCGTGCTGCTTCGTGAGATAATTATTTTAGAACTACAACCTTGTAAAATATTCTAATAGAATATAAGGATGCTACTTGTACCTCTTAAACTGTGCAAGGCACTATCTATTGGGCAAGATAAAATAGGAAGAAAATCAAGCATCTATTTAAAATGATTAATGTACAGGAACCTACTTTTTCCAGCAACAAAATTTTCCCTTTGGTAATGAGTCACTATCAGTATATGTGTCCTAGAGATTAATAAATTCTTAATAAGATTCAAAACAGTGAGATTCCCTGTGTGCGCATATGGGTGACTTTAAAAAGCCAAAGTTTGCCTTCTTGTTTGAATTATTTAGATAATTGTTTTAAACTTCATTTCCCATGGGCTCTCGTGTTCCACTTTGGCCGGGGTGGGTGGGGGGTGCTGGAGTGACATCAGGAAGAATGACCTTTGTCATCCTTTTTCATGCATTTCTTCTCAGACATTGATCAAGGTGCTTTGTGCCGACTTTTGGATTCATTCTCTGACTTCATTCTTACATCACAGACTTTTGGGCTAGAGCTGATTTAAGAAGGGGCTTGTTATCTTTATGGTGTCTCTCTGAATCATTTTGGGGGCAAAAAAAGGCAGTGCTCTAGTATAAAAATTGGTTATCCTAACCTATTCAGACCATTTGAGGAAAGCAGATTTAACTTATTTTCACCAACTCTCATTAAGTCCATTTTTGTAGGCCTGCAGTTCTTTATTTCAATTTAAACATCAGAAGCAGCTATAATTATTCAAGAATCCCTCTTAGACTTAAAAGGAGGATTAATTACAAAGTCACAAACTATATTTTTGCTTTAAGACTTACTTAGATTCATTCTGACTCTTGATGTCAAGAACTAAAGACAGAGGATGACTGAACTGACTCTTGCAAAGTTCACTGAGTGTAATCAGGAGACAATGGTTCGTGTTAAGGCCATAATATCTAATTATGGTTAACATTTTTAATTCTTAAGAAATATTATCTAGCTTTGGGATTTTGAAAACATGGGGAGACGAGACTGTGGTTATGTCTTTTGTACAAGATAAAATAAAAGTTCTTGCATGTAAGTTGTGGTTTCAAGTCACGACTTGCGAAGTCACCCTCAATATTTGGGAACTTCATGGTAAACAATGCAATGGTCAGATTACAAGGCAATCAGAGTTTATTGTTCTCCAGCTAGACTTCACTCAAAAGATACCAATCTGGTGGGTGACGGAAGGGGTCAGTGTTTTGGAGTATGAGTATTCATTTGCTGGGTCCACTGTAATCAACTTCCCACAAGGTGGATCGCTGATCTGGGAGTATTTATCTACTGAGGGTTCAATACTGGCCTATGCTATTACTGGCTGTTATAACGTGTGTTTTTTTTCAGGTCCAGTTTAACGAAATTTTTTAAAAACAGTGGTTGCTGGTGATGGTTTAGAAGAGAGGTAGACATCAGACACTTAAATTAGTGTTTACCTGAGGATTTTTCCAGTCTCTTGTGCTCTGATTGCCAATTATTTGACTGGCTTATTATTATTGTTGTTGTTGTATAATAATTAAGCTACTCACATTTCTAGAAAATATAAGACTGTAGAGACTGAAAACAGATCCCTGGTTGTGTGGGGCTATGGCTGAGAGGAGGGATTGACTATAAATGAGAAACAGAAATTGTGGGTACTATAAAATTGGGATCTGGTAATGATTTTCACAACTATAACATTTACTAAAAGTTTTCAGTAGATAAATTGTATGGCACATAAACATAAAGTTGTTTAAAATGTCCAAGTGACCCAGTGCTGTTTTAACTGAAATGTGATGGTAAGCTCCCATACAGAAACCCAACCAAGCTCCTGTAGTTTTCAGTGAGCTTCTCCTTCAATTTTAACATAGACATGAAATGCACCAAAACCCAAATTGCTGTGTGACTTATGTGAAACTGTTTAATACCAATTGCAAATGAGTTTCCAATAGTCCACCATTAAGTCAATCATTATCCAATTATTTTACCATTTATACACAAGGTCATTTTTGGAGGCGGTCTTGTTCTTAGATGTCATGATGTGCTTTAAAATTAAAAACATGGAGATCATTTTCCATCATCAGTATTGCGCTTGCTTCATAGTGACATGCTGACTCCTGTCACTCGTTCTCAGGACCTTGCTCTCTTGAACACCTTTATCATTGCCAATATGATTTTGAGGAATGTTTCTACCTTAGATTTTCGCCAGGATTTTTGATTTACCATTTCCATTTCTTCCCCCTGATCATTGCAAGCAAACAGCTTCTATTTCAAATAATCAGGAAGGTGCTAACATATTAATATATTATCGATAGTTTTGCAGGTTGCATGGATGCATCACATCAGTCTCTCATTACTTTGAGGTTTTGCTTTGTCTTTTCAGAGGGACACATACATGCTTTCCTGAATCTGTTTGCAATGGTTAGCAGGCAATAAGCAATCCTTTTGCATAAATCTCTGTAAAAGAATATAATACAGCTCCACTCATTTCTGGGACCTTCCTCTCTTAGTTGTTTTGTAGCACAATCGAATTCTTCCCCAAAGAAATGGATTTTCAGAAATCAAGTTATCTCCCATTGAAGAATTTACCTTCCTTTTGCATATACAATGCTTTATATTTTTATGCCAAATTGTGACTCTCTCACTTTCTCGCTCTTTATCTGTCTCTTTCTCTCTCTCTATATATATACACACACACATAAACATACATATATACACATATATGTCTGTATGTATCTAATTTATACATTAATATGTACATAGTTTTATATATGTAGATGTGTAATTATTAGTGTATCTTAATATCTTTTATTATTTTTTTAAAGATTTTATTATTTATGCATACAAGAGCTGGGGTACAGGCCAGAGGTGGGGGGAGGAGGGGTGAGAGGATTCACTAGAGACAGAGTGGGGAGCACAACAGGTGGAATGACTGAAGTACACTGCTGAGGGGAGCAGCAGGCGAGGCAGGAGGGGTCTGCTGCGCCATGTGAGTCCCCTCCCGGTCCCGGGATCCAACTCATGCTGCAGTGGCTGCAGAAGCCCCACAGTGCACTGCGCAACCCCTTGCGCCACCAGGGAGGCCCTTTATTATATCTTTTAAATGATATTTGAATAATTATAAATTCCAGAAAATAATGCAAACAGTGTTCGTAACTCAAATGATGTGACATTGAAAAGTGCTGTAACTGAGTTTCCACGTGTAGGAAATGACAACTATGTCACAATTGCTGCATAGCTAAGAGTGGTAGTGAAAGGCAGTGGTTGTAAGGTGTTACTCAAGTTCAGAAGTGTTAAAGGAGAGGGCCTCCCTGGTGGTGCAAGGTATTGTGCTCCTCACTATGGGGCTTCCGCAGCCACTGCGGTGCGTTAGATCCCTGGCCAGGGAGGGGACCCACATGCCACAGCAGACCTCTCCTGCCTTGCCTGCTGCTCCCCTCATCAGTGTATTTCAGTCGATCTGTGTGTTCTGCTCCCCACTCTGCCTCTGGTGAATCCTCTCACTTCCTGCACCCCTGGCCTGTACCCCAGCTCTTGTATGTATGAGTAAATAAAATCTTAAAAAAAGAAATGTTAAAGGAGAAGGTGTCTCTTAGAACCAATGATATGTCCCCCATGACAGAGTGAAAGAAAAGGCATTTGAAAGAAGATTGAAGCCCAAAGTCAGTGTGTCGCCATGGAGAACGAATAAATTCTAATAGATTATAAAACTGGTCTTTCCCCACTCAAGGATCAGAGAGACAAGGAAAGAAAAGGCTGTTGAATTAAAGGAGTGTCAGAGAGCATTGCCTGTCACACTCGTTCAGGTTCCTGTTAATGCGGAGTCCTTCAGGCCACTGTTTTTGCCCACCAGGGGGCTCTAAACATAGAACTTGTGAAACAAATATAATGACAGCCTCGGGTTTTTTAATGTTCCCACAAGCTATATTTATTAACCATGAATTGCCAGATGTTAGACTGAACTTTGTGAGGAATATAGAAATCATCATGTTCTGTGCTCAACTGATAAGAGATTTACACTTTTTTTTAGAAAGAGAAAGGCTTGAAAATAAAGGGAGTCTTGAGACGAGTGTTGGAACACTAGGAGGGTTATAAAATTCTAAAGGCTAGTGAGTCCTTGCTTGGGTCTGTTAAAAATTCCTTTGACTTGGAAAAAATGTCATCATCAGACGTCATTTCAGGGACTTCTGACTAGCGTTGGATGTGGGAGTGCCAGGTGGGAGCGGGAGCAGTGGCTTCCTGCAAGTGTCCTTGAGGACCCCACTTCCTGTCCCTCCGTCCCCGTGCCACTTACACTTAGATTTCCCATCTTTCTCGGTCTTCTTTCTTGGGTTAGTCTAGACTATAAAAACCTGGCAGTGATTCTAAGCTACAGTCTTAGTCTTGTCAATGACATTCAGGACTAAGGAGGGAAACTATCCTCCATGCCAGATACATTCTGAGACATCGCTTCTCCCAGAAAAATAAGTGGAGCCACCCACCCAGCTCCCTGGTGTCACTAGATGTACAGAGTCCTCTGAACTAGGGAGGCTCGAAACAGCAGAGCAGAAAGAGGACCGCAGAAGTGCTGACCCCTGCCCTTCGGAGGTGGCCTCCACCGCAGGCACTGTTCTTGCCCGCTTCCCGCCAGAAGACATTCTGGTCTCACTTCCTGAGCTCCTAGACCACTCGAGTTATCAATCCACGTGGAGCCTTTTCCTCAGAATCCCAAGAGTCCACTCAGTTCTAGCAACTGCAAAGAAAAAAAAATCCCACTTTCTTGTTTGAGCTTTCCTTCTTAGGAAAGCAATGGAGATATAACTAGGTAAAGATTCCTTTTATTTAAAATTTTTAACTTAGGGGCCTCTTTGGTGGTGCAAGGGGTTGAGTGCTGCACTATGGGGCTTCTTGCAACCCCTGAAGCACGAGTTCAATCCCCAGCCAGGGAGCTGACCCACGTGGCACGGCAGACCCCTCCTGCCTCGCCTGCTGCTCCCCTCAGCAGTGTGTTTCAGTCCATCTGCCTGTTCTGCTCCCCACTCTGTCTCTGGTGAATCCTCTCAAACCCTGCACCTCTGGCGTGTACCCCAGCTCTTGTATGTGTAAATTAATAAAACTTTAAGTTTTTTAACTTAAAAGAACCATTGGGGGCCTCCCTGGTGGCCTAGGGGGTCTCAGTACCGTTACCATCACAGCCTAAGTTTGTCTCTCAGCCAGGGAGGGGACCCACCTGAAGCAGCCGCAGGCGTTGCCTGTCCGCCCGCTGCTCTCCTCAGCAGTGGATTTCAGTCCATCTGTCTGTTCTGCTCCCCGCTCTGTCTCTGGTGAATTATCTAACCCCCCCTACCTCTGGTCTACATCCCAATTTTTCTACACAAAAATAAATAAATAAAGTCTTTTAAAAAAATAAACTCACCGAATTTAAAAAAATTGTAAAAATCGGACTCCCATATAACTTTTATTCAGTCAAACATGAGTGTTTGACTGATTTTGCTTTATCTTCTAATCATTGTTATTATTATTACCGCTGAACTATTTGAGAGTAAGTTGCAAAAAACAGAATTCTTTAACCCCAATCTTCAATGATATCCTCTAACAAGGATATTTTCCTACATAACCGTAGTGTAAAAATGACTTCAGAAACTTAATGTTGATATCATAGTGTTATCTAATATAAGTTCATATTTAAATTTTATCAATTATTCCATTAATGTCCTTTATAGCTATTTTTTTTCCTGTTCCAGGATCACATATTGTATTTCATTGTCATGTCTATTTAGTTTCTTTCCACTTAGGTCAATTCTTAGCCTTTTCTTGATTTTTACACAGGTAATTTAAGAAATTCAGGTCAATTGAATGTTTCTGAACTTGGGTTTGTTTAATTTCTCCACATGGTTAAATTCAGTTAATGCGTTTTCAAAGTTTGCAAACTTTGAAAACATTATATCAAGAAGAAAAAACATTATATCAAGTAACACACTGTGCCATTTCCCCACCAAGTGAGTATACTGTCAAGTTTTTCAATTTACTCTTCATGAGATAGGTGAGAAACAGTATCAATCATTTTTTAAAAAATAACGTTTATTGGAGTATAATTTAAAGGCAATAACAAGAATCCATTTTCATGTGATCACCATGATGGATTTTGACAAATTGTCTAAGATCAAGACTAGATCCATCGCTCTAAAACTTATTCTCCTTCTCAGTAAATCCCCCCAGACCCTGACCTCAGGAAGTCGCTGACTCACTTTCTGACACTACAGTTTAGATTTGTATCCTTTAAGATTTTTATAAATGGAATCATAAAATGTGCACACATTTGTATCTGGAAGCATAAGGATACTTGTGGTATCCTTATAGTATATTAAAGAAAGGAAAGGAAATATGTTATTTTTATTATAGTCCTATTTGTAGGCATAGTCTAGGTGGCCTGGATACACAGATTTTAATAAAATACCTTCTCCACTTTGAATTTTCTTATTGATCTTCTTACTATGTCAGTCTTTTAAGCCCGCAAAGGAGGCAGAATTATAGTATCTGTAGTAATCTCAAGAGCTCCGTTTTTCTACAGTTTGATAACCTTTTATTTAAAAAATGTATACACTATTTCATAACCTGATTATCAAATAACTACCATAGACCTTCTGGGGCAAGGAATCCATATCTTCCAAAGTAATTACTCTCCATTCTAGAGACATCTTCTTTCTCCCTTGGTTTGTAGGGATCTGTGGTTAGTTCCTTAAAAGGAAGTGACAGAGTAGAAGGTTCATTCTCCCTTTCCAAATAAATGTATTCTGAATAAGTGTTAGAAGTGTTATCTTGAAGGAGGAAGAGGGAAAGATTGCCCTCATTCATTACATTTTCTTTTCCCAAGAAAGTTCCTGAGATCTTGATTTGTCAGAGGACACATTGTATTAATGATTTTATGAAACATTTGGTCCTGTTCCATCTTAATTTTTCACTGTGTCATAGGTGTCTTTTCCAAGTTTCAGGAGAAAAAAAAAAAAGAAACTCTGTATCTCTGAAACTTCATTTAGCACTGACTTCATTTGATTTTGCTTTTAGCAATCTCTGAGAGTACATGCTGTACAAACTGAGCTGAGGCAATAAAGCAAAATCATCTGGATTGAAACATCTCATAACCTCTCCCAATGCATCCCTACAATACTTCAGAGTCATAGCTTATCTTCTTGGTAACCATGAATCAATACCAGTGTGAGATCCCAAAGAAGAAACACAATTACTTTTTAGTACTAAAGAGAAACACCCACAGGTGGGTATAAAAGTTTCCAAAACGGAACGTCTTCTGCATAAAGTGTGTCTCTGAATCAATAGCTGAGAAAATAAAATCCAGATAAGTCAGTAATACTTTGATTCAGTTTGCCTTTTGATATGGTATAGTTTGTGGTTGAAAGGAACAGACACCCTAAAAGTACATGAGGAAGGAGGTGCACTTGTCAGGCAGTGGGGGTGTTGAAAAGAGGTTGTATTTAGCCATTGAGAGGACAACATAAAAAATAACTAGCATGAAAAACAAAATAATTTTATGAGAGTTCTATTTATTTTTCACTATTAATTTAAAAGCTACTAATCAAATTTCTTATTAAAGATGTAATAATTTATAAAGATAAGTGATTAGTCAGATCATTTCAGCAACAATGTTCAAGATCCACTTTCTATTGAAGACACCCTCATGCATACACACACACACGTGTGAAATAGCAAAGTGTGTTGCAGTGATCTTTGACTGCCAGGGTTGTGGTATCAAAACATTTCCTCAGTAATTTTACCAACATCATTGAGGTATAATTGACGTAGGATAAACCACACAAATCTGAAGCCTGCATTTGGCATATGCACCCACCTGTGAAACAGCAATCCAAACGAACATAAAAAGCCGGAGACAGAGGATCCTGCTGCTTGTCACTACAGAAAGCCAAAGAGCAGAGACAGGAATTCAATTAAGAAAATGTGCATTTATTTAGGTAGCCGGCCAGGAGCCGAGAACGGTGGCCACATCACCCTGAAGAAGCCATTCTAACATCTCATCCCTGGCTGGCTGTTTTATAGTGAGTTGAACGCAACAGTCATAAATGAATCAGGTAATCAGAACAGCTTTGTCACAGCCAATGTTCCTGGTGTTCACATTTATCTCCGAGAACTTGTTATCAGATTCCTGGTTATTTTGACCCTGGTACAGCTGATGGCATCAATGTCCAGCATCAGGGCAGGGTTCTTAGTTCAAAGCAAGAGTTCTAGTTTAAAGAAGACAGATCATTAGTCACACGGGGAGTCCGTGCAGCCTGTACCCTGTCTGGATGCGCAGATTCCCGTACTAGCTGTGGTGCCCTTCCCTTCCTCCCTAGTCCCCGATCAAAGTGACATCCAGAAAATTCCTTGTACACTTTCGTATTTCTCCGTCTTCCCACCTCCTTCCTAACCCCAGGCAACCACTGATACGTACTATTGTTATAGAGAAGCTTACATTTTTAAAGGACTTTATATAATTTTTCTTTTTTTTTTGTTGGGGTAACATCAGTTTACAACACTGTATGTGATTCAGCATTCGAGGATCACACCCTTCAGATGTATGTTATCACACTATACCCCCCACCGAGAAAATGTCCACAATCCTCCACCGTAGTCCACTGGACCCTCTCCCTGTTTTATCCCCCCCTCACGTCCTCCCCCACGTCCTCCCCCTTCCCCTCTGACAGGCTCAATTCTACAGTCAGGTTTTTAGGACAAACACTGCGGTTTAACCATGACCACACGTCTGTGTCCAGCTGGAGTTTACCCCATTAGTAAACTGTCCTAGCAAATCCCTCCAGAGCTGTACTCTTTAGCCCGAGCGAGTATTGTTCTCACGCACTCAGCTCAACCCATGTTCAGATTCAAGGTGTAGAAAACGGGGAAACCGTCTCTGACCACCCAAATGGAAGTAGCGCCTCCACATCTCCATTATTCTATGTTGCCTCCTAGGGACTTTTTATATTTTACTTATGGCTACTTGACACTATATTTGTTTATTAAAAAAGAAATTCTGTCTCCCTGAACTGGAATGCTCTCTCTGAAAGCATAGGAAGTGTATATTCCGCAGTCTTTACTAAGAGTGTATTTCCTGTCTGCCCCCTTGTAAGTGCTCAATAAAACATGTTAGGTGTGTCTTTTCTGGCTCTGGCCTGGGAGTGACTGGCCTCAAATATAAATAATAAGAAAAGTAAACTTGTAAAACTTGGTAAGGCAGGGTAGCGCCACACTCCCCGGTACCCCCTCTCCTCATGACTTTGCAGCTTGTGCTCCCTGTTCAGGTCGAGCTTTTTGAAAAGTCCCTTAACTGTTTTACTTGCTTTCGTGTTCTTTGTGCTTTAGTTCTTTTCATATACGGCTCTTAGATAATGTTCCTAAGTTGAAAATGTTCTTTTCTAAACACTTGACTTCCTAGCCAAAGATGCAAATTAGCAGTCTATGGTCTAATACAGACGAGATATAATCTATATATGTATGTAAGTGTATGTGTATGTGTGCGTGTGTGTGTTTGGCTCACTCTGATTTAAGACAAAAATTTTAGCCACTGTTAAATAACCAAGGGATTTTATATCAAAACCAGAATTCCTGATTTCCCAGGAAACCTAAAAGATCTGCAAATCCTGGCCCAGGCTCTGATGAGACAGTGAATAGCTGAGTATTGACTGCCCCCTAAAGGCAAAGCAAATACTCTCCAGTTTGCCAGAGTCTCCAGCGCTCCCTATTGTTCCTGATGCAGGGACCAGGTGTAATTTGTTATTTAGGGTCATAGTTGTGCCGTGCTTTCTCTTAGTGCAGAACTATTTATCCTGATATATCTTTCAATTACAGGAAAATAAAAGCTAGCGTGAAAAACTACATATTTGAATTATAAATGAAAGATACCATATTTACTTAAGAAAATGAAAATAAGTATCCAATACGGAAAAAACATAGATGTCTATGTTTATAGTTGACCCTCTTCACTCACGTTATTTCATCAGCCTCTGTGGGGATCAGAGTTTGTGCCCCCAGAATGAGAATCGATTCTCATTCTAGCACCTAGGCGTGTCCATGGCAGAGACTCAGACTGATCATTTAACTTCATCTTGTGCTGCTCTTACTCCAACTTCAGCAGAAGCTGCTGGAACTGAACTTCTTAGGCACTGTCCTCTAGACCTAAATTTTCACCTCCAGTCTCTTCCCCCTTTTCACAGTCCCAGTCCACCTTCATTTGGTCTGTGAGAACCTTCCCATCTTTAAGCCTCTGGTCAAAGCCCCGGTCTCTAGGAGCCATAACTATTAGATGTGCTCTCTCCGCTAAGTCTACCTCACAACAATGCCTCGATTATGCTCAAGCTTTTACTGACCCCCTAGGGGTTACAGCTAAGCTTCTGGGAAGGCCCAGAGATATAAATAATACCTTAAGAAAGGGAGGAGAACGAAGAGAACTTATTTATCGGGACATTTAACCGAAGATATAAACAGAAGCTATAAATTCTGACGTTTAAGATTGATCACCCAGGACATTTTATTCATACGTGTCTTCACACACACCCCTAGACTCTTGCACAAAGACAGCCAGGAGGAATGTCACATAGTGATTAAAAGCACAAGCTTTCCAGTTAATCAAATTTACCACTGACTGTGATATCCTAGCTAAGTATATTCTTAAGTAAATTACTTAATCCCATTGAGAATGTTTCTTTTCACTACAAAAAAAATATGAGTTTAATAATCTCTTTTATAATGTTGTGGAGAGGATTGAATAAGGACATGCACAGAGAACACTTAGCACAGTGTCTGGCATGTAACAAGCACACTATAAATGGGATCTGTTGTGACGGGAGTATTTTAAAAACACTAATATACTTGCATCTTGCTTCCCAAATGTTCTCACTGCAAAGACTAGAATTCTGAAAGCCTCAGAGAAGAGAAAAGGAAGGAAGGAGGGAAAATGACCGGAGGTGGGGAGAAAGGTGTGGGTGATAGAAAGAGAATTGATCTGGAGAAGGAAGGAGGGAGGGGAAGGAAGGACGCTCTCTGGTGCACAGCCTCCCACGGTGACCCCGGCCCTACGAGTGGCCACCAGCTCGGCCTTCAGGCGACACCAGCCTCTGCCACAAGACTCCAAATCATGAGAAGTAATACGCTGCTGTTGTAATTTACGATTGTGATTGGGAGTGGTTTGCTAGTCAGCAAACATAATAAAGTGGAAATTGGTACCTGTGTATGTGGTGGTGTTATAACAAAAACCTGAAGCATGTGGCATTGACTTTGGCACTCGACAATGAGCAGAAGCTGAAAGGCGATAAGGAAAGTTATCGAACTCTTAAAGGACAATCAGGAAGTTATTATTGGAGGCAGGATGGAAGAGGATATGAGTTGTGGCTGGCAAAACAATTAGCAACATTAGCCCCTGAGTACGTGTGGAAAATACACAAGTATTTAACTATCATGTGACTTAATTAGGGAAATTCCAGGCAGAATATAGAAGTGCTGACAGGCTTCTGTTGGCTACAATACAATAGAAGAGGGACTTGAACTAAGAAGTAGCTGAGGTTAGTGGAGATAGGGAGGATCCTGTATAGTTTTTGTAGATAGCTAAAAACTCTGCAAGTTAAGAAATAACCTAGGGACAAAAATCTTGTCCATGGTCACCCAGTAAAAACATGGTTGAGGGTGAAGATGAAGGCAAGGGTATGGCCAGGAGATTCTTGCTGACACCTCAGAAAGATTAAGACAGTAGGCTCTTAAGAATCTGAAAGTGTGTCTCTCAGACCTTATCTGCAAGATTTAAAAGGCTCTAAGAATCTTAAAGCCATCACTAACACCCTTTGCTCATTCCAAAGAAAAGTATGGTAAAAAAAACAACAAAGCAAAATAAAAATAAGCAGACAACTATAAATCAGAGACATTTTACAGGGGAGGGGTGGAGAGGGAAGAGCACAAGGGACTCAGGTGAGGATGCACGGCGCATGGGTGGTGGGAATTCCGCAGGGACTACACCTGATGTCAAATATATAGAAAGACTTTTTTTTAAAAAAGGGAAAACATGTGGTCAATCCTGAGATATTTATGGGTGTGACTTGCGTCCTGAGGGAACACTTATAATAGTCACAGAAAACCAAAACTTTAAAAAAACCATTTGTTGGCCAACATTCTGGCTGAGAAATCAGTTTGCTGTTAATTGTACTAATTATTTTTCTATTAGCGTGTCCATAAAGTATTATTCATAGCCAGGACGTGACATCAAGCTTAAATGGGCACCAGAGGACAGTCGGATAAAGAAATTATGGTCTCTACACTTAGTGGACGAAATAGTGTCTTGGGGACAATATGGGTGGCTCTTGAGGTGATTGTGGTAAGGGAAGTAAATCAGAAAGTGAAAGACAACCACTGAATATTTCCCTCATTTGTAGAATATAAATAACCAATGAAAGCAAACAGATGAAACACAACAAAAATAACTCCTAGACTGAAAAATAGCTGATTCCAGCAGGGAAAGGGGTAACGTGACAGGCACGGGCACCGGAGCTTTGGCGGTTGGTGAGAGAGCCATGGCACATGGGGACGTTAAAGCCATGAGCCTCAAATGATAGATTCTTTTTTTAAAAATTATTTTAATTAGATTTAATTGTATTTGAATGGTGAAATGATTTTTTAAAAATATATATTTATTTATGCATACAAGAGCTGGGGCACAGGCCAGAGTCGCAGGAGGTGAGAGGATTCACCAGAGACAGAGTGGGGAGCAGAACAGGCAGACTGACTGAAATACACTGCTGAGGATTTTTTTCTTAAAGAATACTACTTCTTGTGGACACCAAAGAGTTCAGAACTGTAGCAGGGTGGTTCACAGAGAAAGGGGAGGTTCCTGGTTCCCTGCCTCACTCAAGGAAGAAGGGTGGGGCTGAGCAGAGAGGAGAAGCTGGTGCGAGACTGGAGAAGAGTGGAGGGGAAGCTGGGGTGGCCTCAGCGTGTTGCAGCCACAGCCCTGGCACCACCACGACTTCATGTCCCATGAGGAGGTAAAAAGGAATCTGTAGAAAAGCCCTCAGATAAATAAGCAGAGAAAAGCAAACCTTTATTTAGAGAGTAAAGGAAAGTGATTTGGAGGAGCAAGAACGAAAGCAAAGACTCCCAGGCAGCAGTGGCAAGGAGGGGCAGAGACCTTATGGGCCTGAGTCTAGGGGACATTTAACCCTTTTTTCTCTATTCCCAAATCTCATCATCTGGCTCTGTGATTGGCTCTTTCTCCTAGTGGCCGTACTCTTGGGGCAGATGTGCTCGTTTTCCCAGCTCTTATCTTAAGTTTCTCCTTTCTCGCCCCGTTCAAAGTCTCTTAAACTTTTCTGCCCCCATTAGCCTTAAAATTTACTGTGCCTGTTATCCCTCCCAGATTTCCGACCTCATCTCTGGAGTATGTTTTGGTTAGCATCCCTTTAACTCTCCCAGAGTCTCTGCCTGGGCAATCCCTGAAGCTGCCTAATGAACCCTAATTGCCCTAGGACTCAGAAGCTAGAGGGGAGCAGGAAGGAGAACTGGAGGAAGCACATGGAGCAGACAGACATGTAAGAAGCTCTCTTGCTTCTCAACCTTTGACTTGTACCAGGGACTTGAGGGGCATGGAAGGAGACACTTGAAACAGATATGGGGAGGTTAACAATGGCAGCATGTGAGCTGATTTTGATTTTGCTCTTTTCCTTCAGGAATTTTCTGGTCCCTTTCCTGTGGGTCCCCATCAGGAGATGCCTTAGATTTGTGCCTCAGTGGCCCTGTTCTGGGTCAATCCCGGTTAGCTGGGCATTTACCCATGAGGGCTTGGGTAACTTCAGGTGCTCTTTGGGAACTGTATTCTTTGTTTTTTCTTATCTTCTCTTTATTGCACACTAATTGGAAAGTTTCCTTCCTTGAAAGATCTTACACATTGAGCATGTTTTGTCTTGATGCAGTGAATGGCAGAACCTCTTTAAAGCAGGCAGATTTGGGGTTCCTGGGCTGACCTTCACCCTGTCAGGTAAGAGAGCCAGTACCCAGACAGAGCCTGGAGCCACAGAGGAGGCCTGTAGGGAGGAGGGCCAGACTCGACAAGATTCCATAGTCACTGACGATGACGTGCTTCTGCTTGGCTCCCTTTAATGGGCACGTCTCACCCACTTCTCTTATGCCTGTTTCGCCACTGTCGGTGTGTGGGAGGTTAACTGAGCTCACAAGCCTTCCGATGGAGACCACCCTGTGCTCTGGGAGTTGCCTGCAGGGAGCTCCCACCGTGGGACTGGCCACGGGATCCCCCCAGCTCTGGAGCTGAGGTAGATAAAGACATCACCGACCTCAAGCCTGCGTCTGATGACGACTGAGTGGTGCCTGGAGCTCTGGACCATGCGGTGAGGCTTTTGCTGATAGAGATGGATCCTTGGCTGGGCGGAGGAGCAGGGGAAGAGCTGACACGCCCCAGGATGCACACCTGGGTGCCCTCCCACGCTGAATTGTGTCACTGGGAGTATGACTCAGGTGTGGGGTCTGCATTTATCATGGGTCTTGAGGTGGGCCTGGGACTAACACATGATTTTTATGGTAAGGAGCAGCTTTATTTTGCTGGATTGGTTCGGCAAAATTGAGGTGTCATCGCCCGAATCCACCACCCTGTCCACAATCTGGCACGGGGGTTGAAAGCTGCGTGGAAAGGACCAGCTGGCCAGGGAAAGGGGAGGGGGCTTTCATCACACGGCATGTGGGCTGCCCACACCTCCTGTGGGTCCACGTGCATTGTCCTGTGAGCACAGCTTGTGCTCCCGGGAGCATGTGGAAGGTTTGTCGGTATAGTTACTTCTGGTTTGTCCTTGCTGCCTGCAGCAGAGCACTGGGTAACCTGCTGGAACTTGCTTCCACCAGTTTCTGCTGATGTTTCAGAACCAAGCCTGCAAAAGTTTTGGGGTAAGGAGAAAGGTTGGCTCCACTGGAAGAAAAGAACAAGGAGCAGGCTTGGACCATCCCTTGTGAGGCTGACCTCAGCTTGGTGATAGTTTCTGGCCACGGTTTCACTTTGGGCTCTTAGAAGCCATGTGTTAAAAGTCCAAATGGGCCTGACCAGTATAAGCACAGACAGGTACTCCGGCTGAACTCCCAGACACAGAATCCACTGCCAGCCAACGGAGCCAGCCAGCTCTGATGCCAAAAGCCGTCACGTCTTCAAGAAACCCAGCTCTTCCTAGCTGGGACGGCAAATGCATGGAGCGCCCAAGGCAGGACTGCGGTCTGAGTACTTCCAGACTCGAAGAGAACGGCACTGTGGCCTCTCCCTCACTATGTTCTACGGTTGGGCTCATTAGCAGGAAAATAGAAAACTGCTGAGCACAGGCCCAGCACGACTGTAGCTCATTTCTACACCTACCATGAAAGCAGGACATTGTCAGATGCTGGCAATGACCTGAGTAAAATCCTTACATAGGAAAGGGACAGAAACAGCCAGAAAGGTCTGGAAGGAAAAGAGCAACATCAAAATTAGATCAACACTGCCGTCGTAAACCTCCCCATGGGTCTCTCACCACTTCTGTTTCAGCCAGTCCAGGACCAAGAAGCAAGTGCGGCTTCTTCATTCGTCTCTCTGCTCCATGCGTCTCCTCCAGGTCTCCTCCTGGCTTTCCACCCTTTCTCCTTCCCCAGTCTCCTCTCCAGCTTCTTCTCCCTACTCAGCTGCACGCCACCTTGGGTGGGGCAGGGAACCTGGAATCTCCCCTTTTCCTGGGGACTGCCCTGTTACAGCACCATGTACAATAATGAAAGACCTAACTTGTCCCCATTTTTTATTTTTTAACTCCTTAGTGATGTTTCAATTTCAGTTATGTTTCAACTCCAGCATTTCCATTAGGGGCTTTTTTGAAACATTAGGGAAAATTTTTTTCTTTGCATGATAAGACATTGTCATCACACATTCCTGCTTTAAAGGTGATTTAGAACTTGACTAAACTTGAGTTTAGTCGGACACCTGTGCCCTATCAAAGGCACTTTCTATTACCTGCCCCTCCTCACGCCCATATGAATCTGTCTCTTTGCATGTCTGCTCTTTGGTAGTTGAAATCTTTCTGTTTTAAAAAATGTAACAATTCTGGGTACAATTCTTGCTCCTTCCCTGAGAAATGCTTGTTGCTGTTGTTGGCTTGTATGCTTCTTGGCTTGACTATTTTAATAAACTCAAAACTCCACACCGTGAGACTTCTGATGTCATCCTGCAGAGATGAATCACCGGCATGTACAGTCACCCTGGATGACAATGGTCTTTGTAAGGCTCTCTTGGACTATTTTTTTCTTGATCTTCCTGTTCAGCTTTTTGCCTCTGCTGATAACACATCAGCTATTAGACCCCAATAACTGCTGGCTGATGGCTCTATTGTTTACAATAATGCCCTGGGATACGAACTGAGCCACTATCGAATCTAATTCACTTTGGAATACTTTGCAAGGTAGTCTTTGGAAGCAATCTTCTTATTTTGTTCTGACCCCAGGAGATCTCTTTAGCTGTCTCTTTTCCTGGTTCCCTCTGGTAAATAAGGTAGTCCACAGTTTATTTTATTGCTCTCCTGGAACTACTAGCTCCCTGTAATAGCTTACCACCATAGTCTCCATTATTTTCTAGAATACCCTCGGCCTTAAATGCTTATGCATTCTTTTCTAAATAAGCAAGTTGAGAGCTCTTTGTTCTTTTTTTTTTAAAGATTTATTTATGCATACAAGAACTGGGGTGTAGGCCAGATGTGCAAGGGTTTGAGAGGATTCAGCAGAGACCGAGTGGGGAGCAGAACCGGCAGAGTGACTGAAATACTGCTGAGGGAAGCAGTGGGCGAGGCAGGAGAGGTCTGCTGTGCCATGTGGGTCCCCTTCCTGGCTGGGGGCAGAGATTGAACTCGTGCTGCAGTGGCTATGGTTTGCTTCATAGTGCATTGCTTAACCCACTGCGCTACCAGGGAGGCCCCCTTACTTTAGCTTTAAAAGTAAGTTACCATTCATAGCTGTATCGCTGGGGCGTGATGGGCAGAGCCCCTCATGCCATAGTTCTGCAAGTGAATTTCCTTATAATGTTAATTTTAATCAACAGAGGTTCTTCTTTTAATCAAGTCCAGTTGTACATTTTTTTCCTTTAAAGGCTAGTGCTTTTGTGTATACTGTTTAAGAAATCTGTCTTCTCCAAGTTTATGAAGGTAGTCTCCTATGTTTTCTTCTAGAAGCTTTTTTTCCTTCTTCAAATTAATTCTATGATCCATGTCAGATTTTTCCTTGTTGATGGTACAAGGGAAGATTCTGGGTTTTCCCCTTGATATGGAACCATCTGAATAAGCACCATTCACCAAAGATAATTTTTTTCTCACTGAATTGTACTTTTGTCATGAATCAAATGTCTATTTCTGTGTGAATCTTGTTTTGTGCTCTTTATTCTGTTCCATTGATCTATAGGTAGAGTATTGGACTTGGACCATATTGTTTTAATTATTGCTATTATATGAGAAATTTTGAAATTCAATGATCCAAATCTTCTTTTAAGATTTTTTTTTTCTGTTGGGCCTTCCTGGTGGCGCAGCGGGTTGAGCACCGCACTGTGAAGCATCTGAGGCACAGAGGTGGCGAGTTCAATCCATGGCCAGGGAGGGGACCCACATAGCACAGGCAGACCTCTCCTGCCTCGCCCGCTGCTCCCCTCAGCAGTGTACTTCGGTCAATCTGCCAGTCCTGCTCCCCACTCTGTCTCTGGTGAATCCTCTCACCTCCCTGGACTCTAGCCTCTACCCCAGCTCTTGTATGCATAAATAAATCAATCTTAAAACATTTTTTTTCTATTATTAGACCTTTACATTTCCATGTAAGGGCTTGCCAATGTGTACATACACACTCACCCCCCCCCCCCACACACACACTGCAGTTGGGATTTTGAATAAACAGACTTGATATTAGAGATCATTAAGGGAAAATTTGACTTTTTAACAATATTGAAACACCTGTACCATGGATATGGCTGTTATAGTCTTCATTTATTTAGGTCATAATTAACTAGTTTTAGTAATACTTGGTAGTTTTCAGTGTCTTTCATGTATTTTCTTATATTTATCTTGAGGAATTTGATTTTTGTGATATTGTATAAATATTGTTTTCAATTTTAATTGGAGTTGCTATTACAGAAAGAGTTTATCAATTTATTGTCATGTTTTGATCTCATAGTCCAGCAACTATGATAATTTACATGCTCATTGTTTGTAAATTTATTTGTTTGAATTTTCTATGTGTCTAATCACCTAAATCTCATTTCTACTGTCATGTATCTCTTTCTTGTTCAGTTATTTCTTCCACTGTAGGTCTCTACTTTTATAATGCTCAATTAAAATGTGTATCATTTCCCTGTTGGTATTTATTTCTTCTGGTGGTTAGACAACAAACCAAAAAGAATGACCTGTGGTTGTAATTAGGCTCTTTATTGTCAGTATCTAACTGATTCCAGTATATAGAAATATTAGTGACGAAAGCTAAGAACAATTCAGACAAGTGTTTATTTAGTTCATTTAAAAACTTCCTGTGTACACCAAAGTTCAAAATACTGCTTTTTCTGGTTTGTATTTCCTGATTATGTTATCTTCTCTGAAATACTTCCTGTAAGGTTTATCATTAGTCAAACTTTTATCTGTTAACGCTTACAACCATTCATATTTTCTTAATCCATTCCTTTCCCCTTCCTGAAATGCAAGTCTAACTATGTCTGCTACTGTGTATAGTTACGGTAATAGTAACAGGAAGTTCATTTTTTCCATTAATTTACACAGTGACATAATCCGTTACAGTCACTAAGTCTTTCCTCATTTAGGTCAAAGGATTTGATTAACTTCAGTTCCTTAACATAATAATTACATTCTGAAAGCTTCATAGCTTTGTATGCAAATCCTTCTGAATGTCAAGTTTGAGGAAATATTTTGTAACATGTGTTATCAGTAAAATTCTGATAATTTCACGACAAGTAGACTTTGGCTCAGTTATGGTTTAAAAATTACTTTTGAAAAGGATTGCAAAAGGTATATATTAGATACACATATATATATATGTTCTTTAGTTGGAATTCCAGTCAGTGATTCTAAGATGACATTGGCACTGAACTAGGTAGGGTTAACATCAAGGACTATACTTGCTCTGTGCCTTGAGTAAAGTTCCTATTTAGTTAATACTTTCTGATTGACTTAATGAAAGATGTCATCCCAGAACCAGCCAAGACTTCTTCATAAATTCAAGGGGATCCTCTTTTCTACCATGTCTTCAGAAGAACTTCTAAATGCCCTAGATTCCTTCAATGCAAGAGAAGACGACGTGTTCCTGGTTTCCTACCCCAAATCTGGTAAAGTTTATTTCAATTTTCTTATTGTAGACAATAATAACAATTTCTATAGAACATATATCTTTCAGATTTTTTTCCACAGGAAATGAAAGTATTCTAAATGTTTATTTTAATGAAAAAGCTCAACATCAGAGAACCAAAACATTTGCTTTGAGAAATCTCTACTAAAGAAATTTGAACCTTACTAGACTCTTTTATTCATGATAGATAATAAGCATTATAAAGTTCTCTTCAAACATTGTACTAGGCACAGTGATAGTGTTTGCTCAGTTCATATTATGATTGAACTCTAATTTTTTTATTCTGGGTTGAGGAAAATCATACACATTTTTACTGTTCAAGTTTATATTCTCACAAAAGGACCATTACGATGAGTAATATCATCCTGAAGCCATTCAAAATTAATAATAGATTATTTTTGCTTTTGTGAAGTGGCCAGGATCTAGAATACCCAAGTGCCTCTTGCTGTTTCCAGAACAATGGAGTGTGCAGATGAGCGTGCCCTTGCTGGCATGGGTTCAGCAACTAAGAGCTAATTTCCCTTTTGGTGGGGAGTGCAGAGTAAACCTCTTGTTCAATGATTGGAAGGTAGGTTCAAGAGGTCCTGCCCATGAGAGACGCAGATTTCACAGAGTCAGATATCCCAGGGTGCTTTTAGAGAATAAATATAAATAATGCCTGTATCTCTTTTATTGGAAAATATTGCTGCACATAGAAATTAAGTGGTTGCTCCATAATACCTCTGTGAATAAGTAGTTTCCATCCAGGACCCCCGTGGAAGCCTGAAACTGTAGTACAGAATCCTTCATACTGTGTTTTTTCTTATACATACATACCTGTGATAAAGTTTAATTTATAAATTAGGCACTATTAGAGATTAGCAACAATAGCTAATTAGAAATGTTATAACTTCTATAAGTAATAAAGATTATGTGACTGTGGTCTCTCTCAAAACAGCCTATTGTACATAATATTTCCACACAGGTAACTGAAAACATGGGAAGTAAAATCATGGCTAAGGAGGATGTACTATGAATGTATCTGACCTTAAATGGATAAGATAGCTTAGAAAGTAATTAATGGTACTTTCAAGGTTCCTGAGCAAGTGGTTAAAAGACATATAAAAACAACCACATAGAAGGCTCCTATTGTACAATTTGTGCTTATAAATTCACATCTCTCTCCAGCTGCCAAGAAGTCCCCTCAGCAGCGTACACACAGTGTATTCTTTTTTATTAGAGTAAATCAATATGTCTTGTTCCAGAAATGCAAATGTCATACTATAAGAGTCACATTTGTATGAATATTATAAATATTTACAGCTGACTGCCATTAGAAGCTTTAATTGTCTTAAATGTAATACACAAGGCAAATGAGAAGACTACTTACCCTCTATATTTCTTTAACTGAAAATGTATTCATATTGTGTGTTATTCAAATTGCTATGAGATAAATGGAAACTAGACCTGACTCAAACGATTTGGGGGTGTTGCTTTCAAATGAGCAAACATCCTGCCCACCCACACTCCTACTTGTCTGCTGCCATGTATCATCCTCGACAGCACTGAGGTGTTTCCACATTTGCTGAATGGAGACAGAAATGGTATTCCTCCCGGGCACCCTGGGGCCAGGCTTGCATCTCTGATGCTGGGAGATAGCATTTATTCCTTGTTCAGATGCTTTGTTTGGATGGTTGCTCTGAATCTACACACAAACAGAAGTAAGATTCCGTGTCCATCTTCAAGGGGAAAATGGCACGTCAACATGTGTCTGTGCAATGGGAAAAAAACAAACAAACCTAGAGTTGAGTGGTGGCAGGGAAGAGGATTTTAAGCTGAGGAAACAGCCTGTTCGTTTCCCATATATGGTCCCACCTCGCTATATGCCATGGCGATGAACAGTGGCCCCAACAGACTGGATCACAGAATGTATAGCAGGTGGGACCATCTAGGTGTGGGTAATGACACCATGACATTGGCACAACATCTACTAAGGAAGTGTTTCTCAGAATACTTCCCAGTTGTAAGTGACAGATGTCCCTGTCTTCAAGTGCTTTAAAATGTGACTCTTCCTGTAAAATGAACTGACACCTCAATTGTTTCAACAAGTTTCAGTGAGTATCCAGAGGTAACAGTAACAATAACAAAACAATACCAAAAACTGACAATAAGTGAGGCATTCATTTCTTTCATAACTTCAAATTTTTCTATATTCATTTTATAAAGAGAGTCTTTAACTTAAAAATGCATTTCATTTTATTTTTGGGTGAAGGCACTCACTGGATTGCAGAAGTCTTTGAGAACATTCCTGACACTAGAGTCACTTTAACATCTCCTATTGAATTGGGAGACATCGCTAAATTTGATGAGCTAAAAATGCACGGTAAGAGAAGAGTTATTCCAACACATTTGAGCTACGACATGTTGCCAACGGATATCAAACAAAAACAATGCAAGGTGAGTGTACACAGCTGAGCTTCCCTTCTTGTTCTGGTGCTTGTAGGCTGTGAGACCTTAGAAAATTGCTAACACTCTCTGAGACCACATTACCTCATTCCAACAAGAATAGCAATAGCTACTTCATAGATAAGTGTAGCAAAGTTTAAATAAAATAATGCATGTATAGTTGTTACCACAGTATTGGGGTAATAAAATTATTTTAATAATCCTCCAGTAAGGAAAAAATGTGGCTATTATAATTGGGTGTCAACCATAATTATATTAGACAATGTCTTTTTATATTTTGAGTCTGGTTTTTGACTTTTCACTTTAAACACTGATATGTAGGACAGAAAAACTGCTTTAATAACTTTATGTTACTTATTTTATCTATCATTTGCAAGGGGTTATAGGAAAGGGCTAAAAAATAAATAATAATACATAATGCTAAAGATATAATATATAATGCCCCTTCTAAAATGTACATATTATTATTATAAAATTAAATTACAATTAAAAATATTTTCTATTTTCATTTCTTTCTTACTGAACTTATGTT
The DNA here is from genome assembly GCA_019455555.1 of Galemys pyrenaicus. Lineage (NCBI taxonomy): Eukaryota > Metazoa > Chordata > Mammalia > Eulipotyphla > Talpidae > Galemys > Galemys pyrenaicus. The sequence continues at coordinate 7,291,385 of JAGFMF010011760.1, read as the reverse complement.
CACATAGAAAAAGGCTTATGGAATAAGATTCAGCAGAAACCAGGTTTTAAATCCTGTAAAATCACAATTTAATTAAAATCTACATATCAATGCATTAAAAAGGCTATATGTAAATATATCAATGTACCAACTGATTTTCTGTGGTATGATATTAGAATTAAATTTACTTTTCTTCATAGATGTCTGACAGTACTTTATCTTTTTAATAGTTTTTAACTTTAACTGTGATAACTTTTGAAAAAGCATTTATTGAAACAATTTTGGTTTATATCATAATTTATGTTTCAAATGTACAGCTTTTAAATCCACATCTGGATATATACCCTGATATTCACACCAGAATGGCAGTTTCCATTCATCACATACAGTTCACCCCTTTTACTTCTCCTGCCTCCCTCTAGTAATCATTATTTGTTCATAAAAGAGCATTTTAAAATCCAGTTTTGATGAGAAAAAAATATATTCGAAAAGCAAAGTATACAAGTTCCTGATAATGAAATGAAAACAAAAATCACCTCCCGGTTCAATGTACATCAACCCAAGCAGATCTTCTTGATAATGAGTCTGTGACCCAGTGTCGCCAGACACACCAGCTGCTCTTCTGTGCAAATAAAAGTGATGACCATCAACAGATGCAAACTGTCACAGAGCTCTGCGTAGCCCTGCCACGTCTTCCAGCGCAGGTGACCTCTCTCAGCCAAGGACTATTGCGTAAACAGCCGTGGCTAGCACGGAGAGAGGGAGGACTTTGGGCCCAGCGGAGTCTGCTACTCAGTAACCCTTGCTCGGGCCATGCAGTCACCTGGTAACAGCTGTCGAGAATCCGCTGTCTTTTACAAACGTTGCAACAGTGACAAGGGTAGGCACTTTTTGTTGTGTAAAGAAACCGAAGCTCAGAACTATTAGGGCGCTTCTGAAAATCACCACACTCAAGGACTAGCCCTTTGCGAGCGAGCCCACTGGACACTGGTGGTCCCTGGTTTCCGCAGGGGAGTCCACTGTTGTTCATGGCCGGACCTGTGAACCCCCGGGGCAGGGAGGGCCGCGGGGCTGGACCCTTCACGCTGCAGTTCGTCGCTAACCTTTCCCCACCGCTTCTCAACCCTGGTCCTCCTTGAATTTTCTTCCCAATGCTTTTCCCTCCTTCATGTCTCCAAACCCTCGGGAAAGTTTGCTTTCAACAAGTTTACTTCTTGATATTGCTCCTTCCCCCCAGAGTACTATCCCGCCTTCCCTTCATATCGCTCGCCCTTTCCTTAGTATTTCTTATGATTTCTTGTAGAATACCCTTTTTTAACCTCTATTGGCAAAATCCAAATTGATGGTTTGAGTTGTCTTTTCCACCAGGTCATAGTGACATGGAACTTTGAGGGAGTCGAGTGTCTCTAAAGGTCCAAGAAAACCTCTTTTTTCTACAATAAAACAAACAATCTCCAGCTGGATGACTAAGGCTCCACATTTTGCCGTTTTACGCCCGTTTGTAGAGGCAGCGGGTTTCTAAATGCTCTCTGACTCCTGGAGGCCCGAGCCGGCTCAGGAAGCTGGGAGCAGTGAGACAAGCCTGAGGTTTGGGGTACCCTCTCGCAGCCTGTTGGGGTGGAGACAGGATAATGGGGACGTGGGGCCTAAAGATGGCGCTTCGCTGCTTGCGCTGCGGCCTTCACCCTTCACACATGGCAGAGACTGGCCGGGCCAGCCTCGGCCTATCGATAGTGTTGTTCTCGGCTAGAAATGCCTGGCTCCCCGGAGCGCCTGCGCCTCCTCTGCCAGGGTCCTGGCTGCAGAGCGGGTAGTGATGGCAGGGTGCGGGCGGCGCCAGGGAACCTTGAGAAAATGACATGTAATGAGTCCGAAGGGACCCGGCCCGCCTGCACCACCGGCGAGGTGGGGCAGGGGCCTGGGTTCTGATTTCTCGGGGTCCAGTGTGAATGGCCAGGCTTTCCTGGGTGCTCTCTTGACTGGTGGATTTAAAACCTACGAGTGAGATTTAAAGCCCAGGAGGGGAAAAGCAAGAGGCTGGTCAACAGGTGAGTTATCAGGAGAGGGGGACTTCAGGCCGGGAGGGCCGGGCTCCGGCCCAGTCGCGTGGCCGGCTGGGTGTTGTTCAAGATGGCTGGTTGGCCCTGGGGCCTGGGCCGTGTGAAGCGGCAGGCGCCGCCATTGCGGGTCAGCGAGCTAGCGGTCAGGCACGTACCCTGGCCCCGGCCTGGGCCGCGGGTAGTGTCCGCAGCGCTGTGTGTTAATGGACTTGTAGCAGGCGTGCGCCTCAACCGCTCTTACAAAGCGAGCGGTGCTCGTGCAGTGTGGACGCCGACTGGAGGTAGTCCCGTCACGGCCTGCTTCCCGCACTGGTTTCCAGAGACTTCTTTGTCCCTCCTCCAGCTTTACTTCCTCACCCCAACCCTCAGAATGGGGCGTTGCCCGGAGCGTGTCTTGTACCCTCCTCGCTCTGAGGACCGCAAGTTTTGAGGGCTGGAGCCACTTTTGTCTCGCGCACCATTTTATTCCTTGGAACAGTGCTCCTGCGTGGTATCTCGTTGTACTAAGCAAATCTTTATTGAATCGAATTGTTACAGTGCAGGGTCAGAGAAAAGTTGTCAGGCTTTCCCGCCCTCCCGCCGTTGGTGTGATGATGGACACCTGCGGTCCTGCACGCGGGCCTGAGTGGGCATGCGCAGGTGGGTCACCTGGGCTGAGACTTGGGCTCATAAGGGCGGCGTCCGAGGCCGCTAGCGGAACAGGATGCTAACAGACCAAGAGCAGCAGAAGCGGCAGGAGAAAGGAGCAGAGATGAGAGGTTAGAGAGCCCAGAGAGTGAAGATGCACGGCCCCCCCTGCCTGCCGTGTACCTGGTCGCCTCTGATAATAAAAGCATAAAAGCCACTGAGGGCTCCAGGACTCTTCCTTTACCCGGTCTGCCCGAATCATGGAGAACTCGCTTGTGCCCTTCCTGGCACCACATCCAGTTTCAGTTGTTTGTATAAATTGGGAGGATATTTCAGATCCCCAGTACTCTTTTGGAGATTGAATTACAGAAAAGGAGCCCCAAACTATTATTCTTCCTATATGTAAGTATAGACAGTTTGTAAGAAATCTTACTGTATGTAAGTTCTGGATTTACATAAGATCTGTGGCTCTTAGAAAAGTCATCTGTCCTACAAACAGGGTTTTCTCATACCTGCCCTGAAAAGATAGGACCAAATTTAGCAGGTAAATCAAAGAAGTGTCCCCTATACCTGAGAGCTTGTTGGAAATCCGGGCTGCCTGAATCAAAATATGTATTTAAATATGATACATGATGATTCTTATGCGCACTAAATTTCATAAAACTGACCTAAGTCTGTGTATAATAGCTAAAGTTGCCCAAAATATTGTGACTTGCCCAGGTATGTTTAGTTGCAATTTTCTTTTAGGAATTGCTTTGCAATGGGTCTATTTACATCCAAAAATAAATTGATTTTTTTAACAGGTTATCTACATCATTAGGAATCCAAAAGATATTGCTGTTTCCCTATTCCACTACTACAGAGAGAACCCTCATCTTCCGGCCATTGAGACATGGGCTGCGTTTTTAGAGCTGTTCCTCAGAGGAGATGGTAAATATAATGCTGATTTTTATTTATATATATGCAGTGCAACTTTCTGCCCAGAGTGAACACAGAGGTTTAAATGGAGTACTTCCAGAAACATTTGAATAGATTGGTCATTTACTTCTAAAGAGTGTCTTTCTTAGTTTGCTTTTTTGGTCACTTCACATATGGGTTGCACATCTTAGTGACTACTTCTTGAGGTGGCTATAATGTTTTCAAAACAGTTTAACTTTTATCAAGCTTTTAAAAAATATATACCATCAGTCTTTCTAGTGAAATAATTATGCACAGAGATTAGAATATAGCAAGAGACAGCTGAAACCTACATGGGTAGTCTGAAACATTCATATATGTATATGTGTGTGTATATATCTATTCGTGTTGCTATGTGTGTATGTGTGTGTGTATCTCAACATTAACAACACATACACAACCAGATTCCCCAAATAAAGCAAATATGAAAGAACAAGTCATCTTGACATTTGGGGTTTATAAAAACCAACAGATAGTGGGCCTCCCCGGTGGCGCAGTGGGTTAAGCAACACACTATGAGGCAAACCGCAGCCACCGCAGCACGGGTTCAATCCCTGCTGCCGGCCAGGGAGGGGACCCACATGGCGCGGCAGACCTCTCCTGCTGTGCCCGCTGCTCCCCTCAGCAGTGTACTTCCGTTGATC